>CP136067.1:32105761-32718261 GCA_032622095.1 Siphonodentalium dalli
TAAAATAGGAGGCCAAAAATTTTAAGTTTGAAAAAAAATAATGTTGCATTATCAAGGGCATCATAGTGTTTCACGTACATCCTATCAACCTAAGCAAGAACTACGAACATCAGGCTAAGATAAATAAATTGTTAGATTTTCATCCAACTATAAAAAATAGTTTAACCAGTTCCAGAAATTGAAGCTGGTTTATATTATACCACATGATTGTAAACGGCTCAATGTAATCAAATTTGCCATGATCAAGGCATTGTACCATCTCTCAAATAAAACGACAGTCGATCTGGAGGTTAATAAACCAAAATATTGTAGCATCCAATTTTTACTTCTCTCCCAATGAAACAAAAACAATATATATTTTGATGAACATTTCTGTTAACAATGGAATGGAAAAAACATAACAAATAACAGATATTTCAATAATAATTAAGACACACATTCATAAATATTAAACAAAAACATTAGTATAATCTCTAGCTTTACAAAGTTTCTCCATATTTTCAACTTTGTGATAGATATACAGTGCATTAGAATATGAATAATATGAACATTATTTGCATTTTTAAATTTTGGAATTCCAAATTGTACAAGTGTATTTTATATCTTTCTTTTTTATTTTCACAAGAGGACTTGAAGAATTACAAGTTAAGTAGTGTTTTCCGATGAATCTGTTGCGACGTTGGTCCATTGCAGTTATACGATCTGTTGTTTGCGTTAAACTGTTCACAAGGGCGCGTTACATACGTTGCATTAGAATACGGAGCTTCCGATTACAGTTAATAAGTTTGATATTGGAATTTATTACATGATCCTACACTTATTCCAGTCAATAAACCCATTCTATAAATTGTGAAATGAAAAAGGTTCATTGCATAACAGGAAATATTGCCAGAACAGTCAGCTGGTGACCTTTGACTTCTGGTTTGTCGTCTGTTGACATTCCATACGCTATGTATAATGTCTCAAAATACTATGGCTTCCAATAGTTTTCCAACAAACACTAATGAATGAAGAGTTTGAAAAGTTATTTCATTAAATATACGCCATTAAATACATCAAAGAGTCTTTATTTATCTGGGACTATTTTTTTACATGGGCAAACAACCCCTAGTTACGTGAAATGTCACTGCAGGCCTTATATAAGCCAATGTTTGTTTCACGTCCAATTTGTTGATTTAAGTATGTTTTGTCAAGGTTTTGGATCATGTAATAAATAGAATGTAAATTAATTATACTGGACTCGTTTTGTAAATTTTGCTATAAACTGAGGACTCATTGTAGATCCTCTGATATGCAATATTGCAAATTAATCTATCAATTATAAATGCTATACCTTAGTCATATTGAAGTTATATGATCGAAAGAAAGAGATAATAAACTAAACCTGATGATATTTCGTAATCGTTAGTTAATCAACCATTGCTCTATAGTGACTCCATTTTTTATATTGCACTTAAGAGAAAAACTTTCTAGTGGAAAATTGTAACGGGCCACACTGAGATCAAAATCAGAATATTATATAGCAGGTTTCTGAAACTTAAAATTAAATTAAAACAGAAACTTATTTATTGCATCGTCGTACATCTTTTGTATGTTTGTATCAGATCGTCGTACTATCAGCTTCTTTGTAGTCAAATTTGATTATACATCCCGATGGTCCGTGTATTTATTTCTTAACCACCATCCGTAAATTCTCCACACAATGCACATCACCAACTGTGAATTCCCCATACAGATATCACGAAATATCCTCAGAAGTCTTGTCCAGACATCATGAGGACAAGTCCTATAGAACATAATGTGGAGGTTTAGATTGTAAAGTGGCAAAACTTCAAACAGACTGTCAGACGATTCATGTGATTGCCAGATTTTTCCGTTGTGTTGAAACTGTTTAAGATCATTCATAGTTCATTCAATAACTTCTGACTTGTAACAAGCATGATATCCCTGTTAATGCATCTAGTCGTAAACATCAAAACTTAAAGGTACTCAATCCGAATTAACGCTCGCAAATTACTATTTCCTTGGCTTCGGGGGTAAAAAATATTTGATTTGAGTCGAGGAACCCACCCATCACAGCTCAGAGTGATCAGATATCTATTTTTGAAATCTATTATTTTAATTTTAATTGGCCCAATAGACAGTCAACGAGAATAATTGCTATGACCACATTGCGGGTAAGATGGATAACTCTAAAATCAAGTGGCTTTTTGTGTCAGATATTTGACAAACCGGCAAAATTTCGTTGAAGAAAATGTTGATAAATAACAGGTTTTGTGCAATTTTATACTATAGTTGATTGTGCTTTTCATTATTTTTGGGCAATTATTAGATTCTGATAACTGAAGCGACATTTCAAAAAATGTTGTTGTTGTTGGAATGTGATGATATGGGGACCATCGAATCGGATTGAGTACCTTTAATATGATGAGTTTACATGTAGAACTTTCAGGTTTACAACATTACATTTTGTCCTCATAGAACAAGCTCCCGTAGTTCGACACATGGTGTGGTGTGCATTGTGTGAACCTTGATAGACACACGCATGGATCGTAGTTTGTTTTCCGTGAATTTACCCAGATGTTTGACTTATCGGCAAACATCGAGTATTCCCGCTGATATACTGCGAGATGCTTTCTCGCCAATAATTTTCTATAGAATCTCAAGTTAGAAGTTTGCCATTTTACAATCTAAAACTCGATCTACATTGTTGCTCTCTCCAACTGTGAAATCCACATGCAAACATCACTGTATGTTGCATCAACAGAAACATCCTCATAAATCCTGTCCAGATATCATGGTAAGTTGCATCAACAGAAACATCCTCAGAAATCCTGTCCAGATATCATGGTATGTTGCATCAACAAAAACATCCTCAGAAATCCTGTCCAGATATCATGGTACGTTGCATCAACAGAAACATCCTCAGAAATCCTGTCCCGATATCATGGTATGTTGCATCAACAGAAACATCCTCAGAAATCTTGTCCATCATGAGGACACGTCCTATAGAATACAATCTTGGTCTCTATGAACGATGCATCTGAAACATCGGAAACTTTTTGCACAAAAAAATCAGGTACGACAGGCAGGGAATTCGCCTTTAAATCTTGTGTTTTCCTAACTAGTGTCAGAACCGCATAAAAAAATACTGTCATATTTTAGACCACAACAAAAAATTCAAACTTCACTACAGAGGGTTAATTCCTGTGCCAATGGCTATTTTACCAGTGGGAAGCCATAGGGAAGAGGTGTGATGATTTTTTTATGCAAAAAGCACACAAGGCTATTGACCAATCAGGGCCCAGTGTCTATTTTATTCTTTCCTATATATTCCTCCCGCATCCGCTAGATGTCTCTCCGAACCTTATTTACACCAGTGTAACCATATATTGATCGGCACACTCTGCAGCCTGTATTTATTGGAGAATTGTTTTGAAATGTCATCTAGCATTACTTAAGACATTTTAGCTTTCCGCATTTCTATTCGCTCCATTCATTGACTGTAACACATGCATGAAACTAACCCCTCCTCCGAGTTGAGATACAGTGTTTTTAGATTAGTTTCTCTGTATCCACAAATTGGCAGACACCACAATGCATAATGAAGATGCCAATAGGTGCACATCACCATCTTGGAACTTAAAGATGGTCTATCTTTGGGGTCGATTTTAATGTTATAAATTTGTATTGCATTTTGCAGCACTGTGTAGATTTTGTATAGCATTCCCTAACAATATATGTTTTTTTCATTGTAAATTGGAAATCACATCGCAAATTGCGCAGCACAGCCAGTGTATGCTCTATATATCGTCGGTGTGCCTCTGAAAGGTTGTACCTCAGGAAAATCATATTGTCCAGGAGACACAAATACCTTTTTTTCTCTGGAACTAGAATTGGTATATCTGCCAATAACTTTGCACAATAACACTTTTTATTCCACACCCATTGACGTGAGGCACATGTATTCAACGGAATCCCAGCCATTGAATACATAGTAGTGTATACCTCTAGTGGAATACAAGCCGGAACTATTCTTGTTGACGTTGTCGCCAAGAAAGATGACGTACATTACGTCGGATTGCACTTATCTGACTGAACTGTGTAGAATAAATACAGAACACAACTTGCATAATAATCTCGAATCTTTTATCGAACTCGTTGCGGACGGCGCAAAGTTATATTTCGCTCGAGCTACGCTCTCGCGAAATATATCCTTGCGCCATCCGCAACTCATTCGATAAAAGATTCTCGATTAAGATGCGCGTTGTGTTCTGTCTATATATCACAGCTGTTATAATAGACACACTTTCATATCCAATTTTCTTCTAGTTGATGAGATAACATGATTTGATTGTGTTTTATGACACTTTAGAAGTTAAAAATAAAAATCCTGTCTATACGACATTTTAGTTTTGACGATTCCCGCGGCTTCTTTAGTCTCTGTCACCCAGGATAAGGATTGAGGAGATATGCAGTCCGACCAGTCTTCTTCAAAACAATCCAATCAGAATGATCCTATCAGGAACAGTTTCGAAAATAAAAATTACGACATTTTAGAATAATTGTTTTTTTGCAGTGAACCCAGATGACATTTTAGAACCCCAATTTTCCTGATCTACATCGAAAAATGGCATTTATACTTGAAATATTGACAAGTTATATTAGGAACTTATGTAATTGAACCCATAGAATCCAAAAATGCAATAAAAGTTTCGCACCAAAATGGCAGGTACGACCTTTTAGAAGCCCACCGACGATATGCGAGTCTCCCATATATAAGAGAATTCACTTACTTAAATGCTGTTAGGCCAATGCATTCATTCTCTTATATATGTGAGGCTTCCCAAAAGTTTGTATATGAGTCTCGCATATTAAAGAGAGTGCACTGTCACAAGGTTTTCAAAAAATTTCCGAAAGCTCCAGTCATGGCGGGGGGGGGCGTTGGAATTTTTGTTCAGGCACATATGCTGATTTTTTCCTTTGAACCCTTGTTGGGACCCACCCACTCCCACCATTTTTTGACACCCACCCCCCCCTTTTAACACTAAAACAGAGATTTGCAGGGGGATTCACTGTATATGAATTTCTGTGCATACTATTTGTCATGGATGTTAACATTCACATGTAAATAGGAACGAGTCATTTTGGGGTCACTCGGCCAAAAAAACATGGCTGCCAGCGGCCATCTTGGATTTCAAAATTCAATCCATTAGCATGGGCTACAGGCTATACTGTTTGTCTGATCATAATGAAATTTTTCATTATGTTAATATTGACATTCTAAGGTGTTTTAAGCCAAACTCATTGCAAAAACAGTCAAAAATACTTGCAGGAAAAAAACATTTTAGTTATGGAAAAAATTGTTTGTTGGTTCCATCGACCACCCACCCACCCCGGCATACCTGCCCAGAACCCCCCCCCCCCCCGGTCATGGAAGGGTTAAAATGGGATAAAGAACATTCAAGTGATGTTTTATACTTTATTTTCTGTGCATATCTGGATATGGACACATCAACAATGTACAAGAGAATCAAACTAGCTGTAGACAAGAATGCAGTGGTAGAGTCGCAGCCTTCAATCTCATCTTACGACAGACATACATACCAGCATTTGCTCTGATAACACAGTGAAGTTGGATTACACATCTTGATAAATAGTCAAAATTGTTGGGACCAGCGAAATTATAAATGGTACGTTCACTTTGGCTATTTTTATTATTATTTCATTTGCTTGGTAGATACAAGCCTTGTATTGTGTGTCTCTCATTTGCACAGCGGGTTATCATCACTAAATTCACCATTCTGTTTAGACATCATCTTCTGGGAAGTATCTACAGTCTTAAATTAACATTGTTTTTAGTTACCTTTCCCCTTCTGTTCAGTTTCTATATCCCTTCAGGGGTAACTTTTTGAGTTTTGTGTAGAATTTTGTTCCGTGTTCTTTGTTCCCGAGCATGAGCACAGGACACAATAATTAATGTTCTTGTTCCGGTTAAAATAAATAAAATCAAAATGTTTAATGTCAATTCTAATCTATATAGATACTTCCCAGAAAATGAGGCTAAGCAGAATGAGGTCCCCAAGAGGGTGAATTTGGTGATGCTAACCCACTGTGTGTGACAGCGTCACTAAATTGACCCTCTGGGAACCTCATGCTGCAAATGACAGACACACTATATCCATGCTTGCACAAACATGTGATCTGTGTTATTGTTCACTTTGTGAATCCCACTTGAATCGATTACACTTTCGATCAGACGTATTTTAAGTTCCAAAATTTAAAGGAATTTGAATAAAATATTGAGATTGAATTGAAAGTTAAAACGAATATTGAATATTCGCGGAACCAAAGCACACTCAAACTAGTATAGCACAGAGATTAAATGCTTCAAAATAAGTAAGCCCCCCCACATCAAACCTGGATATAGTGTGTCTGTCATTTGCAGAATGAGGTCCCCAGAGGGTGAATTTAGTGATGCTAGCCCACTATGCAGGATAACATCACTAAATTCACTTTCTGGGGACCTCATTCTGCAAATGACAGGCACACTATTTGCATGCTTGCCCGACATATTAACCCTTTCTATACGAATTGGATTCTCCCACCAATTTATAATTGTATACATTGGAATGGTCTATTATTCATTTGGAGGTGTGTTCTGGTAATAAGAGCAGACAACAGATAAAAACAAGTGAAGAAAGGTTCCTATTTAGATGGGGGGAATGTTCAGATAATAAATAAAACAAAATGACCTATGGTCCAACATATGTTCCCTCTTAGTGAGCAAAGTGGTTTTTAGAAAAGTTGACTCGTCATATTCAATTGGTGTTCAATCAAGCATGTAGCCACCCACCATATTGTTAGTTATAAGATATGTTGGTGACATTTATGAGAGATATTATCTTCCCGAAGTTTCATCCCATTCTGATTTCTACATCTGAAGATATCCTCAAAACTATCACGGGGGACTTTCGTTTTTTTGAGGCGTTTTGAAGAAACAGAAAATATAAAAAAACATAACAAGAGCAGAACGTCAGAACCATATCAGCAAAGCATATATAAACTAATATAATTTTCTATGTATAAATGTAAGATATGATATGTATTGATATACAGTAATGCCCTAAATAATCGACTCCTTAACCACAGCAGAATTATGGGTAACTTTTCAGGATTTAGGCGGAAATATGGCTTGTTGCCATTCATGAATGGCAACAAGCTTGCCATTCATGAATGGCAACACGCCATAATTCCGACTAAATCCTGAAAAGTTACCCATAAATCTGCTGTGGTTAAGGAGTCGATTATTTATGGCATTACTGTATGTATTTATATAGCACGCCAGTATGATACAAATGTTATGTACATCATGTATAACCAATAATATAAACTCTGCAAAATCTGTGATCATGGTATCAAATATGTCTATAAACAATATAAACAGTCATATATATATATATTTATCATCAACTGGAATGGCTAAAAAATGTCACCAGAATGCTCTTATGTATTCACTTGGAAGAGAAGTTTGCTCAACCCTTTCAGTGCCAAGTCGGATTTTTGGCACTGAAAGGGTTAATATTTGTCTATTTCTTTTAGATGGTCTATCTCTTCCCGCCCACAATTACAACATCGTTTTTATAAATTCTGATTTCAAGACTGCAAATAGCTATTTGGTGAATAAAACACAGATAAAACTGAAGATTATATTATTTGTCTGTAAAGGCATAATAATGTGGTTTATTTTGATCGTATGATTGTGGTAAATTTATTGTTGAAATACAATTTTCCATGATTTAGGCTGCTAACAAGATAGAGTTGTCCTTCTTGACAGGCTGTTGGTATGTGCGGAACGTTTTCGCATTCTATTTTTAAAATAGGAGGCCAAAAATTTTAAGTTTGACAAAATGTTGCATTATCAACAGCATTATATTGTTTCACGTACATCCTATCAAACTATTAAGGAAGAACCACGAACATCAGGCTAAGATAAAGAAACTGTTAGATTTTCATCCAACTATAAAAATAATGCAGCCGGGTGAATTTTATATTGGCAACACAAAGAGTCAAGTTTCAGAAATTGAAGCTGGTTTATATTATACAGTAATGCTCTAAATAATCGACTCCTTAACCACAGCAGAATTATGGGTAACTTTTCAGGATTTAGTCGGAAATATGGCTTGTTGCCATTCATCGGAAAGCTCTCGGTGAGAGCTTTCCGATGAATGGCAATAAGCCATATTTCCGACTAAATCCTGAAAAGTTACCATAATTCTGCTGTGGTTAAGGAGTCGATTTACTTAGAGCATTACTGTACAACATATACCACATGATTGTAAATGGCATTGTAATCAAATTTGCCATGATCAATGCATTGTACCATCACTCAAATAAAACGACAGTCGATCTGGAGGTTAATAAACCAACATATTGTAGCATAAAATTTTTACTTCTCTCCCAATGAAACAAAAACAACATATATTTTGATGAACATTTCTGTTAACAATGGAATGGAAAAAACATAACAAATAACAGATATTTCAATAATAAGACACACATTCATAAATATTAAACAAAAACATATAGTATAATCTCTAGCTTTACAAAGTTTCTCCATATTTTCAACTTTGTGATAGATATACAGTGCATTAGAATATGAATAATATGAACATTATTTGCATTTTAAAATTTTGGAATTCCAAATTGTACAAGTGTATTTTATATCTTTCTTTTTTATTTTCACAAGAGGACTTGAAGAATTACAAGTTAAGTAGTTGGTCCATTGCAATTATACGATCTGTTGTTTGCGTTAAACTGTTCACAAGGGCGCGTTACATACGTTGCATTAGAATACGGAGCTTCCGATTACAGTTAATAAGTTTGATATTAGAATTTATTACATGATCCTACACTTATTCCAGTCAATAAACCCATTCTATAAATTGTGAAATGAAAAAGGTTCATTGCATAACAGGAAATATTGCCAGAACAGTCAGCTGGTGACCTTTGACTTCTGGTTTGTCGTCTGTTGACATTCCATACGCTATGTATAATGTCTCAAAATACTATGGCTTCCAATAGTTTTCCAACAAACACTAATGAATGAAGAGTTTGAAAAGTTATTTCATTAAATATACGCCATTAAATACATCAAAGAGTCTTTATTTATCTGGGACTATTTTTTTACATGGGCAAACAACCCCTAGTTACGTGAAATGTCACTGCAGGCCTTATATAAGCCAATGTTTGTTTCACGTCCAATTTGTTGATTTAAGTATGTTTTGTCAAGGTTTTGGATCATGTAATAAATAGAATGTAAATTAATTATACTGGACTCGTTTTGTAAATTTTGCTATAAACTGAGGACTCATTGTAGATCCTCTGATATGCAATATTGCAAATTAATCTATCAATTATAAATGCTATACCTTAGTCATATTGAAGTTATATGATCGAAAGAAAGAGATAATAAACTAAACCTGATATTTCGTAATCGTTAGTTAATCAACCATTGCTCTATAGTGACTCCATTTTTTATATTGCACTTAAGAGAAAAACTTTCTAGTGGAAAATTGTAACGGGCCACACAGAGATCAAAATCAGAATATTACATAGCAGGTTTCTGAAACAAAAAATTAAATTTGACAACAGAAACTTATTTATTGCATCGTCGTACATCTTTTGTATGTTTGTATCAGATCGTCGTACTATCAGCTTCTTTGTAGTCAAATTTTATTATACATCCCGATGGTCCGTGTATTTATTTCTTAACCACCATCCGTAAATTCTCCACACAATGCACATCACCAACTGTGAATTCCCCATACAGATATCACGAAATATCCTCAGAAGTCTTGTCCAGACATCATGAGGACAAGTCCTATAGAACATAATGTGGAGGTTTAGATTGTAAAGTGGCAAAACTTCAAACAGACTGTCAGACGATTCATGTGATTGCCAGATTTTTCCGTTGTGTTGAAACTGTTTAAAGATCATTCATAGTTCATTCAATAACTTCTGACTTGTAACAAGCATGATATCCCTGTTAATGCATCTAGTCGTAAACATCAAAACTTAAAGGTACTCAATCCGAATTAACGCTCGCAAATTACTATTTCCTTGGCTTCGGGGGTAAAAAATATTTGATTTGAGTCGAGGAACCCACCCATCACAGCTCAGAGTGATCAGATATCTATTTTTGAAATCTATTATTTTAATTTTAATTGGCCCAATAGACAGTCAACGAGAATAATTGCTATGACCACATTGCGGGTAAGATGGATAACTCTAAAATCAAGTGGCTTTTTGTGTCAGATATTTGACAAACCGGCAAAATTTCGTTGAAGAAAATGTTGATAAATAACAGGTTTTGTGCAATTTTATACTATAGTTGATTGTGCTTTTCATTATTTTTGGGCAATTATTAGATTCTGATAACTGAAGCGACATTTCAAAAAATGTTGTTGTTGTTGGAATGTGATGATATGGGGACCATCGAATCGGATTGAGTACCTTTAATATGATGAGTTTACATGTAGAACTTTCAGGTTTACAACATTACATTTTGTCCTCATAGAACAAGCTCCCGTAGTTCGACACATGGCGTGGTGTGCATTGTGTGAACCTTGATAGACACACGCATGGATCGTAGTTTGTTTTCCGTGAATTTACCCAGATGTTTGACTTATCGGCAAACATCGAGTATTCCCGCTGATATACTGCGAGATGCTTTCTCGCCAATAATTTTCTATAGAATCTCAAGTTAGAAGTTTGCCATTTTACAATCTAAAACTCGATCTACATTGTTGCTCTCTCCAACTGTGAAATCCACATGCAAACATCACTGTATGTTGCATCAACAGAAACATCCTCAGAAATCCTGTCCAGATATCATGGTAAGTTGCATCAACAGAAACATCCTCAGAAATCCTGTCCAGATATCATGGTATGTTGCATCAACAAAAACATCCTCAGAAATCCTGTCCAGATATCATGGTACGTTGCATCAACAGAAACATCCTCAGAAATCCTGTCCCGATATCATGGTATGTTGCATCAACAGAAACATCCTCAGAAATCTTGTCCATCACGAGGACACGTCCTATAGAATACAATGTTGGTCTCTATGAACGATGCATCTGAAACATCGGAAACTTTTTGCACAAAAAAATCAGGTACGACAGGCAGGGAATTCGCCTTTAAATCTTGTGTTTTCCTAACTAGTGTCAGAACCGCATAAAAAAATACTGTCATATTTTAGACCACAACACAAAATTCAAACTTCACTACAGAGGGTTAATTCCTGTGCCAATGGCTATTTTACCAGTGGGAAGCCATAGGGAAGAGGTGTGATGATTTTTTTATGCAAAAAGCACACAAGGCTATTGACCAATCAGGGCCCAGTGTCTATTTTATTCTCTCCTATGTATTCCTCCCGCATCCGCTAGATGTCTCTCCGAACCTTATTTACACCAGTGTAACCATATATTGATCGGCACACTCTGCAGCCTGTATTTATTGGAGAATTGTTTTGAAATGTCATCTAGAATTACTTAAGACATTTTAGCTTTCCGCATTTCTATTCGCTCCATTCATTGACTGTAACACATGCATGAAACTAACCCCTCCTCCGAGTTGAGATACAGTGTTTTTAGATTAGTTTCTCTGTATCCACAAATTGGCAGACACCACAATGCATAATGAAGACGCCAATTAATACATCACCATCTTGGAACTTAAAGACGGTCTATCTTTGGGGTCGATTTTAATGTTATAAATTTGTATTGCATTTTGCAGCACTGTGTAGATTTTGTATAGCATTCCCTAACAATATATGTTTTTTTCATTGTAAATTGGAAATCACATCGCAAATTGCGCAGCACAGCCAGTGTATGCTCTATATATCGTCGGTGTGCCTCTGAAAGGTTGTACCTCAGGAAAATCATATTGTCCAGGAGACACAAATAACTTTTTATCTCTGGAACTAGAATTGGTATATCTGCCAATAACTTTGCACAATAAAACTTTTTATTCCACACCCATTGATGTGAGGCACATGTATTCAACGGAATCCCAGCCATTGAATACATAGTAGTGTATACCTCTAGTGGAATACAAGCCGGAACTATTCTTGTTGACGTTGTCGCCAAGAAAGATGACGTACATTACGTCGGATTGCACTTATCTGACTGAACTGTGTAGAATAAATACAGAACACAACTTGCATAATAATCTCGAATCTTTTATCGAACTCGTTGCGGACGGCGCAAAGTTATATTTCGCTCGAGCTACGCTCTCGCGAAATATATCCTTGCGCCATCCGCAACTCATTCGATAAAAGATTCTCGATTAAGATGCGCGTTGTGTTCTGTCTATATATCACAGCTGTTATAATAGACACACTTTCATATCCAATTTTCTTCTAGTTGATGAGATAACATGATTTGATTGTGTTTTATGACACTTTAGAAGTTAAAAATCAAAATCCTGTCTATACGACATTTTAGTTTTGACGATTCCCGCGGCTTCTTTAGTCTCTGTCACTCAGGATAAGGATTGAGGAGATATGCAGTCCGACCAGTCTTCTTCAAAACAATCCAATCAGAATGATCCTATCAGGAACAGTTTCGAAAATAAAAATTACGACATTTTAGAATAATTGTTTTTTTGCAGTGAACCCAGATGACATTTTAGAACCCCAATTTTCCTGATCTACATCGAAAAATGGCATTTATACTTGAAATATTGACAAGTTATATTAGGAACTTATGTAATTGAACCCATAGAATCCAAAAATGCAATAAAAGTTTCGCACCAAAATGGCAGGTACGACCTTTTAGAAGCCCACCGACGATATGCGAGTCTCCCATATATAAGAGAATTCACTTACTTAAATGCTGTTAGGCCAATGCATTCATTCTCTTATATATGTGAGGCTTCCCAAAAGTTTGTATATGAGACTCGCATATTAAAGAGAGTGCACTGTCACAAGGTTTTCAAAAAATTTCCGAAAGCTCCAGTCATGGCGGGGGGGCGTTGGAATTTTTGTTCAGGCACATATGCTGATTTTTTCCTTTGAACCCTTGTTGGGACCCACCCACTCCCACCATTTTTTGACACCCACCCCCCCCCCCTTTTAACACTAAAACAGAGATTTGCAGGGGGATTCACTGTATATGAATTTCTGTGCATACTATTTGTCAAGGATGTTAACATTCACATGTAAATAGGAACGAGTCATTTTGGGGTCACTAGGCCAAAAAAACATGGCTGCCAGCGGCCATCTTGGATTTCAAAATTCAATCCATTAGCATGGGCTACAGGCTATACTGTTTGTCTGATCATAATGAAATTTTTCATTATGTTAATATTGACATTCTAAGGTGTTTTAAGCCAAACTCATTGCAAAAACAGTAAAAAATACTTGCAGGAAAAAAACATTTTAGTTATGGAAAAAATTGTTTGTTGGTTCCATCGACCACCCACCCACCCCGGCATACCTGCCCAGAACCCCCCCCCCCGGTCATGGAAGGGTTAAAATTGGATAAAGAACATTCAAGTGATGTTTTATACTTTATTTTCTGTGCATATCTGGATATGGACACATCAACAATGTACAAGAGAATCAAACTAGCTGTAGACAAGAATGCAGTGGTAGTCGCAGCCTTCAATCTCATCTTACGACAGACATACAGACCAACGTTTGCTCTGATAACACAGTGAAGTTGGATTACACATCTTGATAAATAGTCAAAATTGTTGGGACCAGCGAAATTATAAATGGTACGTTCACTTTGGCTATTTTTATTATTATTTCATTTGCTTGGTAGATACAAGCCTTGTATTGTGTGTCTGTCATTTGCACAGCGGGTTATCATCACTAAATTCACCATTCTGTTTAGACATCATCTTCTGGGAAGTATCTACAGTCTTAAATTAACATTGTTTTTAGTTACCTTTCCCCTTCTGTTCAGTTTCTATATCACTTCAGGGGTAACTTTTTGAGTTTTGTGTAGAATTTTGTTCCGTGTTCTTTGTTCCCGAGCATGAGCACAGGACACAATAATTAATGTTCTTGTTCCGGTTAAAATAAATAAAATCAAAATGTTTAATGTCAATTCTAATCTATATAGATACTTCCCAGAAAATGAGGCTAAGCAGAATGAGGTCCCCAGAGGGTGAATTTGGTGATGCTAACCCACTGTGTGGGACAGCGTCACTAAATTGACCCTCTGGGAACCTCATGCTGCAAATGACAGACACACTATATCCATGCTTGCACAAACATGTGATCTGTGTTATTGTTCACTTTGTGAATCCCACTTGAATCGATTACACTTTCGATCAGACGTATTTTAAGTTCCAAAATTTAAAGGAATTTGAATAAAATATTGAGATTGAATTGAAAGTTAAAACGAATATTGAATATTCGCAGAACCAAAGCACACTCAAACTAGTATAGCACAGAGATTAAATGCTTCAAAATAAGTAAGCCCCCCCACATCAAACCTGGATATAGTGTGTCTGTCATTTGCAGAATGAGGTCCCCAGAGGGTGAATTTAGTGATGCTAGCCCATTATGCAGGATAACATCACTAAATTCACTTTCTGGGGACCTCATTCTGCAAATGACAGGCACACTATTTGCATGCTTGCCCGACATATTAACCCTTTCTATACGAATTGGATTCTCCCACCAATTTATAATTGTATACATTGGAATGGTCTATTATTCATTTGGAGGTGTGTTCTGGTAATAAGAGCAGACAACAGATAAAAACAAGTGAAGAAAGGTTCCTATTTAGATGGGGGGAATGTTCAGATAATAAATAAAACAAAATGACCTATGGTCCAACATATGTTCCCTCTTAGTGAGCAAAGTGGTTTTTAGAAAAGTTGACTCGTCATATTCAATTGGTGTTCAATCAAGCATGTAGCCACCCACCATATCGTCAGTTATAAGATATGTTGGTGACATTTATAAGAGATATTATCTTCCCGAAGTTTCATCCCATTCTGATTTCTACATCTGAAGATATCCTCAAAACTATCAGGGGGGACTTTCGTTTTTTTGAGGCGTTTTGAAGAAACAGAAAATATAAAAAAACATAACAAGAGCAGAACGTCAGAACCATATCAGCAAAGCATATATAAACTAATATAATTTTCTATGTATAAATGTAAGCTATGATATGTATTGATATACAGTAATGCCCTAAATAATCGACTCCTTAACCACAGCAGATTTATGGGTAACTTTTCAGGATTTAGTCGGAATTATGGTGTGTTGCCATTCATGAATGGCAAGCTTGTTGCCATTCATGAATGGCAACAAGCTTGCCATTCATGAATGGCAACACACCATAATTCCGACTAAATCCTGAAAAGTTACCCATAAATCTGCTGTGGTTAAGGAGTCGATTATTTATGGCATTACTGTATGTATTTATATAGCACGCCAGTATGATACAAATGTTATGTACATCATGTATAACCAATAATATAAACTCTGCAAAATCTGTGATCATGGTATCAAATATGTCTATAAACAATATAAACAGTCATATATATATATATTTATCATCAACTGGAATGGCTAAAAAATGTCACCAGAATGCTCTTATGTATTCACTTGGAAGAGAAGTTTGCTTAACTCTTTCAGTGCCAAGTCGGATTTTTGGCACTGAAAGGGTTAATATTTGTCTATTTATTTTAGATGGTCTATCTCTTCCCGCCCACAATTACAACATCGTTTTTATAAATTCTGATTTCAAGACTGCAAATAGCTATTTGGTGAATAAAACACAGATAAAACTGAAGATTATATTATTTGTCTGTAAAGGCATAATAATGTGGTTTATTTTGATCGTGGTAAATTTATTGTTGAAATACAATTTTCCATGATTTAGGCTGCTAACAAGATAGAGTTGACCTTCTTGACAGGCTGTTGGTATGTGCGGAACGTTTTCGCATTCTATTCTTAAAATAGGAGGCCAAAAATTTTAAGTTTGACAAAATGTTGCATTATCAACAGCATTATATTGTTTCACGTACATCCTATCAAACTATTAAGGAAGAACCACGAACATCAGGCTAAGATAAAGAAACTGTTAGATTTTCATCCAACTATAAAAATAATGCAGCCGGGTGAATTTTATATTGGCAACACAAAGAGTCAAGTTTCAGAAATTGAAGCTGGTTTATATTATACAGTAATGCTCTAAATAATCGACTCCTTAACCACAGCAGAATTATGGGTAACTTTTCAGGATTTAGTCGGAAATATGGCTTGTTGCCATTCATCGGAAAGCTCTCGGCGAGAGCTTTCCGATGAATGGCAATAAGCCATATTTCCGACTAAATCCTGAAAAGTTACCATAATTCTGCTGTGGTTAAGGAGTCGATTTACTTAGAGCATTACTGTACAACATATACCACATGATTGTAAATGGCATTGTAATCAAATTTGCCATGATCAATGCATTGTACCATCACTCAAATAAAACGAGTCGATCTGGAGGTTAATAAACCAACATATTGTAGCATAAATTTTTTACTTCTCTCCCAATGAAACAAAAACAATATATATTTTGATGAACATTTCTGTTAACAATGGAATGGAAAAAAACATAACAAATAACAGATATTTCAATAATAAGACACACATTCATAAATATTAAACAAAAACATATAGTATAATCTCTAGCTTTACAAAGTTTCTCCATATTTTCAACTTTGTGATAGATATACAGTGCATTAGAATATGAATAATATGAACATTATTTGCATTTTAAAATTTTGGAATTCCAAATTGTACAAGTGTATTTTATATCTTTCTTTATTATTTTCACAAGAGGGCTTGAAGAATTACAAGTTAAGTAGTGTTTTCCGATGAATCTGTTGCGACGTTGGTCCATTGCAGTTATACGATCTGTTGTTTGCGTTAAACTGTTCACAAGGATGCGTTACATACGTTGCATTATAATACGGAGCTTCCGATTACAGCTAATAAGTTTGATATTGGAATTTATTACATGATCCTACACTTATTCCAGTCAATAAACCCATTCTATAAATTGTGATATGAAACGTTCATTGGATAACAGGAAATATTGCCAGAACAGTAAGCTGGTGACCTTTGACTTCTGGTTTGTCGTCTGTTGACATTCCATATGCTATGTATAATGTCTCAAAATACTATGGCTTCCAATAGTTTTCCAACAAACACTAATGAATGAAGAGTTTGAAAAGTTATTTCATTAAATATACGCCATTAAATACATCAAAGAGTCTTTATTTATCTGGGACAATTTTTTTACATGGGCAAACAACCCCTAGTTACGTGAAATGTCACTGCAGGCCTTATATAAGCCAATGTTTGTTTCACGTCCCATTTGTTGATTTAAGTATGTTTTGTCAAGGTTTTGGATCATGTAATAAATAGAATGTAAATTAATTATACTGGACTCGTTTTGTAAATTTCGCTATAAACTGAGGACTCATTGTAGATCCTCTGATATGCAATATTGCAAATTAATCTATCAATTATAAATGCTATACCTTAGTCATATTGAAGTTATATGATCGAAAGAAAGAGATAATAAACTAAACCTGATGATATTTCGTAATCATTAGTTAATCAACCATTGCTCTATAGTGACTCCATTTTTTATATTGCACTTAAGAGAAAAACTTTCTAGTGGAAAATTGTAACGGGCCACACTGAGATCAAAATCAGAATATTATATAGCAGGTTTCTGAAACTTAAAATTAAATTAAAACAGAAACTTATTTTTTGCATCGTCGTACATCTTTTGTATGTTTGTATCAGATCGTCGTACTATCAGCTCCTTTGTAGTCAAATTTTATTATACATCCCGATGGTCCGTGTATTTATTTCTTAAGCACCATCCGTAAATTCTCCACACAATGCACATCACCAACTGTGAATTCCCCGAAACATATATCACGAAACATCCTCAGAAGTCTTGTTCAGACATCATGAGGACAAGTCCTATAGAACGTTAATGTGGAGGTTTAGATTGTAAAGCGGCAAACTTCAAACAGACTGTCAGCTGATTCATGTGATTGCCAGATTTTTCCATTGTGTTGAAACTGTTTCAGATCATTCATAGTTCGTTCGATAACTTCTGACTTGTAACAAGCATGATAACCCTGTTAATGCATCTAGTCATAAACATCAAAACTTAAAGGTACTCAATCCAAATTAACGCTCGCAAATTACTATTTCCTTAAAAAATATTTGATTCGAGTCGAGGAACCCACCCATCACAGCTCAGAGTGAACAGATACCGATGTTTGAAATCTATTATTTTAATTTTAAGTGGCCCAATAGACAGTCAACGAAAATAATTGCTTTGACCACATTGCGGGTAAGATGGATAACTCTAAAATCAAGTGGCTTTTTGTGTCAGATATTTGACAAACCGGCAAAATTTCGTTGAAGAAAATGTTGATAAATAACAGGTTTTGTGCAATTTTATACTATAGTTGATTGTGCTTTTCATTATTTTTGGGCAATTATTAGATTCTGATAACTGAAGCGACATTTCAAAAAATGTTGTTGTTGTTGGAATGTGATGATATGGGGACCATCGAATCGGATTGAGTACCTTTAATATGATGAGTTTACATGTAGAACTTTCAGGTTTACAACATTACATTTTGTCCTCATAGAACAAGCTCCTGTAGTTCGACACATGGTGTGGTGTGCATTGTGTGAACCTTGATAGACACACGCATGGATCGTAGTTTGTTTTCCGTGAATTTACCCAGATGTTTGACTTATCGGCAAACATCGAGTATTCCCGCTGATATACTGCGAGATGCTTTCTCGCCAATAATTTTCTATAGAATCTCAAGTTAGAAGTTTGCCATTTTACAATCTAAAACTCGATCTACATTGTTGCTCTCTCCAACTGTGAAATCCCCGTGCAAACATCACTGTATGTTGCATCAACAGAAACATCCTCAGAAATCCTGTCCAGATATCATGGTAAGTTGCATCAACAGAAACATCCTCAGAAATCCTGTCCAGATATCATGGTATGTTGCATCAACAAAAACATCCTCAGAAATCCTGTCCAGATATCATGGTACGTTGCATCAACAGAAACATCCTCAGAAATCCTGTCCAGATATCATGGTATGTTGCATCAACAGAAACATCCTCAGAAATCTTGTCCATCATGAGGACACGTCCTATAGAATACAATGTTGGTCTCTATGAACGATGCATCTGAAACATCGGAAACTTTTTGCACAAAAAAATCAGGTACGACAGGCAGGGAATTCGCCTTTAAATCTTGTGTTTTCCTAACTAGTGTCAGAACCGCATAAAAAAATACTGTCATATTTTAGACCACAACAAAAAATTCAAACTTCACTACAGAGGGTTAATTCCTGTGCCAATGGCTATTTTACCAGTGGGAAGCCATAGGGAAGAGGTGTGATGATTTTTTTATGCAAAAAGCACACAAGGCTATTGACCAATCAGGGCCCAGTGTCTATTTTATTCTCTCCTATATATTCCTCCCGTATCCGCTAGATGTCTCTCCGAACCTTATTTACACCAGTGTAACCATATATTGATCGGCACACTCTGCAGCCTGTATTTATTGGAGAATTGTTTTGAAATGTCATCTAGCATTACTTAAGACATTTTAGCTTTCCGCATTTCTATTCGCTCCATTCATTGACTGTAACACATGCATGAAACTAACCCCTCCTCCGAGTTGAGATACAGTGTTTTTAGTTTAGTTTCTCTGTATCCACAAATTGGCAGACACCACAATGCATAATGAAGATGCCAATAGGTGCCCATCACCATCTTGGAACTTAAAGATGGTCTATCTTAGGGGTCGATTTTAATGTTATAAATTTGTATTGCATTTTGCAGCACTGTGTAGATTTTGTATAGCATTCCCTAACAATATATGTTTTTTTCATTGTAAATTGGAAATCACATCGCAAATTGCGCAGCACAGCCAGTGTATGCTCTATATATCGTCGGTGTGCCTCTGAAAGGTTGTACCTCAGGAAAATCATATTGTCCAGGAGACACAAATAACTTTTTATCTCTGGAACTAGAATTGGTATATCTGCCAATAACTTTGCACAATAACACTTTTTATTCCACACCCATTGACGTGAGGCACATGTATTCAACGGAATCCCAGCCATTGAATACATAGTAGTGTATACCTCTAGTGGAATACAAGCCGGAACTATTCTTGTTGACGTTGTCGCCAAGAAAGATGACGTACATTACGTCGGATTGCACTTATCTGACTGAACTGTGTAGAATAAATACAGAACACAACTTGCATAATAATCTCGAATCTTTTATCGAACTCGTTGCGGACGGCGCAAAGTTATATTTCGCTCGAGCTACGCTCTCGCGAAATATATCCTTGCGCCATCCGCAACTCATTCGATAAAAGATTCTCGATTAAGATGCGCGTTGTGTTCTGTCTATATATCACAGCTGTTATAATAGACACACTTTCATATCCAATTTTCTTCTAGTTGATGAGATAACATGATTTGATTGTGTTTTATGACACTTTAGAAGTTAAAAATCAAAATCCTGTCCATACGAAATTTTAGTTTTGATGATTCCCGCGGCTTCTTTAGTCTCTGTCACTCAGGATAAGGATTGAGGAGGTATGCCATCCGACCAGTCTTCTTCAAAACAATCCAATCAGAATGATCCTATCAGGAACAGTTTCGAAAATAAAAATTACGACATTTTAGAATAATTGTTTTTTTGCAGTGAACCCAGATGACATTTTAGAACCCCAATTTTCTTGATCTACATCGAAAAATGGCATTTATACTTGAAATATTGACAAGTTATATTAGGAACTTATGTAATTGAACCCATAGAATCCAAAAATGCAATAAAAGTTTCGCACCAAAATGGCAGGTACGACCTTTTAGAAGCCCACCGACGATATGCGAGTCTCCCATATATAAGAGAATTCACTTACTTAAATGCTGTTAGCCCAATGCATTCATTCTCTTATATATGTGAGGCTTCCCAAAAGTTTGTATATGAGACTCGCATATTAAAGAGAGTGCACTGTCACAAGGTTTTCAAAAAAATTCTGAAAGCTCCAGTCATGGCGGGGGGGGGGGGGGGGGGGGGGGGGGGGGGGGGGGGGGGCGTTGGAATTTTTGTTCAGGCACATATGCTGATTTTTTCCTTTGAACCCTTGTTGGGACCCACCCACTCCCACCATTTTTTGACACCCACCCCCCCCCCCCTTTTAACACAAAAACAGAGATTTGCAGGGGGATTCACTGTATATGAATTTCTGTGCATACTATTTGTCATGGATGTTAACATTCACATGTAAATAGGAACGAGTCATTTTGGGGTCACTCGGCCAAAAAAACATGGCTGCCAGCGGCCATCTTGGATTTCAAAATTCAATCCATTAGCATGGGCTACAGGCTATACTGTTTGTCTGATCATAATGAAATTTTTCATTATGTTAATATTGACATTCTAAGGTGTTTTAAGCCAAACTCATTGCAAAAACAGTCAAAAATACTTGCAGGAAAAAAAACATTTTAGTTATGGAAAAAATTGTTTGTTGGTTCCATCGACCACCCACCCACCCCGGCATACCTGCCCAGAACCCCCCCCCCCCCGGTCATGGAAGGGTTAAAATGGGATAAAGAACATTCAAGTGATGTTTTATACTTTATTTTCTGTGCATATCTGGATATGGACACATCAACAATGTACAAGAGAATCAAACTAGCTGTAGACAAGAATGCAGTGGTAGAGTCGCAGCCTTCAATCTCATCTACGACAGACATACATACCAGCATTTGCTCTGATAACACAGTGAAGTTGGATTACACATCTTGATAAATAGTCAAAATTGTTGGGACCAGCGAAATTATAAATGGTACGTTCACTTTGGCTATTTTTATTATTATTTCATTTGCTTGGTAGATACAAGCCTTGTATTGTGTGTCTCTCATTTGCACAGCGGGTTATCATCACTAAATTCACCATTCTGTTTAGACATCATCTTCTGGGAAGTATCTACAGTCTTAAATTAACATTGTTTTTAGTTACCTTTCCCCTTCTGTTCAGTTTCTATATCCCTTCAGGGGTAACTTTTTGAGTTTTGTGTAGAATTTTGTTCCGTGTTCTTTGTTCCCGAGCATGAGCACAGGACACAATAATTAATGTTCTTGTTCCGGTTAAAATAAATAAAATCAAAATGTTTAATGTCAATTCTAATCTATTAGATACTTCCCAGAAAATGAGGCTAAGCAGAATGAGGTCCCCAGAGGGTGAATTTGGTGATGCTAACCCACTGTGTGTGACAGCGTCACTAAATTGACCCTCTGGGAACCTCATGCTGCAAATGACAGACACACTATATCCATGCTTGCACAAACATGTGATCTGTGTTATTGTTCACTTTGTGAATCCCACTTGAATCGATTACACTTTCGATCAGACGTATTTTAAGTTCCAAAATTTAAAGGAATTTGAATAAAATATTGAGATTGAATTGAAAGTTAAAACGAATATTGAATATTCGCGGACCAAAGCACACTCAAACTAGTATAGCACAGAGATTAAATGCTTCAAAATAAGTAAGCCCCCCCCCACATCAAACCTGGATATAGTGTGTCTGTCATTTGCAGAATGAGGTCCCCAGAGGGTGAATTTAGTGATGCTAGCCCACTATGCAGGATAACATCACTAAATTCACTTTCTGGGGACCTCATTCTGCAAATGACAGGCACACTATTTGCATGCTTGCCCGACATATTAACCCTTTCTATACAAATTGGATTCTCCCACCAATTTATAATTGTATACATTGGAATGGTCTATTATTCATTTGGAGGTGTGTTCTGGTAATAAGAGCAGACAACAGATAAAAACAAGTGAAGAAAGGTTCCTATTTAGATGGGGGGAATGTTCAGATAATAAATAAAACAAAATGACCTATGGTCCAACATATGTTCCCTCTTAGTGAGCAAAGTGGTTTTTAGAAAAGTTGACTCGTCATATTCAATTGGTGTTCAATCAAGCATGTAGCCACCCACCATATCGTTAGTTATAAGATATGTTGGTGACATTTATGAGAGATATTATCTTCCCGAAGTTTCATCCCATTCTGATTTCTACATCTGAAGATATCCTCAAAACTATCAGGGGGGACTTTCGTTTTTTTGAGGCGTTTTGAAGAAACAGAAAATATAAAAAAACATAACAAGAGCAGAACGTCAGAACCATATCAGCAAAGCATATATAAACTAATATAATTTTCTATGTATAAATGTAAGCTATGATATGTATTGATATACAGTAATGCCCTAAATAATCGACTCCTTAACCACAGCAGAATTATGGGTAACTGTTCAGGATTTAGTTGGAAATATGGCTTGTTGCCATTCATGAATGGCAACAAGCTTGCCATTCATGAATGGCAACACGCCATAATTCCGACTAAATCCTGAAAAGTTACCCATAAATCTGCTGTGGTTAAGGAGTCGATTATTTATGGCATTACTGTATGTATTTATATAGCACGCCAGTATTATACAAATGTTATGTACATCATGTATAACCAATAATATAAACTCTGCAAAAATCTGTGATCATGGTATCAAATATGTCTATAAACAATATAAACAGTCATATATATATATATTTATCATCAACTGGAATGGCTAAAAAATGTCACCAGAATGCTCTTATGTATTCACTTGGAAGAGAAGTTTGCTTAACCCTTTCAGTGCCAAGTCGGATTTTTGGCACTGAAAGGGGTTAATATTTGTCTATTTCTTTTAGATGGTCTATCTCTTCCCGCCCACAATTACAACATCGTTTTTATAAATTCTGATTTCAAGACTGCAAATAGCTATTTGGTGAATAAAACACAGATAAAACTGAAGATTATATTATTTGTCTGTAAAGGCATAATAATGTGGTTTATTTTGATCGTATGATTGTGGTAAATTTATTGTTGAAATACAATTTTCCGTGATTGCGGCTGCTAACAAGATAGAGTTGTCCTTCTTGACAGGCTGTTGGTATGTGCGGAACGTTTTCGCATTCTATTCTTAAAATAGGAGGCCAAAAATTTTAAGTTTGACAAAATGTTGCATTATCAACAGCATTATATTGTTTCACGTACATCCTATCAAACTATTAAGGAAGAACCACGAACATCAGGCTAAGATAAAGAAACTGTTAGATTTTCATCCAACTATAAAAATAATGCAGCCGGGTGAATTTTATATTGGCAACACAAAGAGTCAAGTTTCAGAAATTGAAGCTGGTTTATATTATACAGTAATGCTCTAAATAATCGACTCCTTAACCACAGCAGAATTATGGGTAACTTTTCAGGATTTAGTCGGAAATATGGCTTGTTGCCATTCATCGGAAAGCTCTCGGCGAGAGCTTTCCGATGAATGGCAATACGCCATATTTCCGACTAAATCCTGAAAAGTTACCATAATTCTGCTGTGGTTAAGGAGTCGATTTACTTAGAGCATTACTGTACAACATATACCACATGATTGTAAATGGCATTGTAATCAAATTTGCCATGATCAATGCATTGTACCATCACTCAAATAAAACGACAGTCGATCTGGAGGTTAATAAACCAACATATTGTAGCATAAATTTTTTACTTCTCTCCCAATGAAACAAAAACAATATATATTTTGATGAACATTTCTGTTAACAATGGAATGGAAAAAAACATAACAAATAACAGATATTTCAATAATAAGACACACATTCATAAATATTAAACAAAAACATATAGTATAATCTCTAGCTTTACAAAGTTTCTCCATATTTTCAACTTTGTGATAGATATACAGTGCATTAGAATATGAATAATATGAACATTATTTGCATTTTAAAATTTTGGAATTCCAAATTGTACAAGTGTATTTTATATCTTTCTTTATTATTTTCACAAGAGGGCTTGAAGAATTACAAGTTAAGTAGTGTTTTCCGATGAATCTGTTGCGACGTTGGTCCATTGCAGTTATACGATCTGTTGTTTGCGTTAAACTGTTCACAAGGATGCGTTACATACGTTGCATTATAATACGGAGCTTCCGATTACAGCTAATAAGTTTGATATTGGAATTTATTACATGATCCTACACTTATTCCAGTCAATAAACCCATTCTATAAATTGTGATATGAAACATTCATTGGATAACAGGAAATATTGCCAGGACAGTCAGCTGGTGACCTTTGTTGTCTGTTTACATTCCATATGCTATGTCTCAAAAAACTAAGGCTTCCAATAGTTTTCCAACAAACACTAATGAATGAAGACTTGGAAAAGTTATTTCATTAAATATACGCCATTAAATAGAACAAAGAGTCTTTATTTATCTGGGACTATATCTTTACATGGACCAAATATGCCTAGTTACGTGAAATGTCACCGCAGGCCTTATATAAGCCGATGTTAGATTCACGTCCCATTTGTTGATTTAACCCTTTACCCAACAGAACGGCCCTGTGCCAATGCATTCTCTTATATATGCGAGTCGACCATAGGTCGCCTCGCATATATAAGAGAATGCATTGGCTTAACACATATTAAAAATATAAAATTGTCAAAGAATGTAGAAAAAATATTATAAATTGTTTTTTTAAATGTAAGAAAAAATTATAAAATTGTTTTTTTAAATGTAAGAAAAAATTATAAAATTGTTAAAGAATGTAAGAAAAAATGGTAAAAAGTGTTAAAAAAGAATTGTTTTAGGCCAATGCATTCTCTTATATATGCGAGGCGACCTATGGTCGACTCGCATATATAAGAGAATGCATTGGCACAGGGCAAAACTGTAACTGTGGTCAATGAACCGGTTCCAATGATATCCATATTTGTATGGTGTTATTGAGACAGACCGAAGATATTTTAGGCTGTTTTAAGCTTTATTTGGGCGTTTTTGGCCACTTTGTTGGGTAAAGGGTTAAGTATGTTTTGTCGAGGTTTTGGATCATGTAGTAAATAGAAGGTATATTAATTTACTGGACTCGTTTTGTAAATTCCACTATAAACTGAGGACTCATTGTAGATCCTCTGTATATGCAATATTGCAAATTAGTCTATCAATTATAAATGCTATACCTTAGTCATATTGAAGTTATATGATCGAAAGAAAGAGATAATAAACTAAACCTGATATTTCGTAATCGTTAGTTAATCAACCATTGCTCCATTTTTGATATTACACTTAAGAGAAAAACGTTCTAGTGGAAAATTATAACGGGCCACACAGAGATCAAAATCAGAATATTATATAGCAGGTTTCTGAAACTAAAAATTAAATTAAAACAGAAACTTATTTATTGCATCATCGTACATCTTTTGTATGTTTGTATCAGATTGTCGTACTATCAGCTCCTTTGTAGTCAAATTTTATTATACATCCCGATGCTCCGTGTATTTATTTCTTAAGCACCATCCGTAAATTCTCCACACAATGCACATCACCAACTGTGAATTCCCCATACAGATATCACGAAACATCCTCAGAAGTCTTGTCCAGACATCATGAGGACAAGTCCTATAGAACGTTAATGTGGAGGTTTAGATTGTAAAGCGGAAAACTTCAAAAGACTGTCAGCTGATTCATGTGATTGCCAGATTTTTCCGTTGTGTTGAAACTGTTTCAGATCGTTCGATAACTTCTGACTTGTAACAAGCATGATAACCCCTGTTAATGCATCTAGTCGTAAACATCAAAAACTTAAAGGTACTCAATCCAAATTAACGCTCGCAAATTACTATTTCCTTAAAAAATATTTGATTCGAGTCGAGGAACCCACCCATCACAGCTCAGAGTGATCAGATACCGATGTTTGAAATCTATTATTTTAATTTTTAGTGGCCCAATAGACAGTCGATGAGAATAATTGCTTTGACCAAATTGCGGGTAAAGATGGATAACTCTAAAATCAAGTGGCCTTTTGTGTCAGATATGGCAAAATTTCGTTGAACAAAATGTTGATAAATAACAGGTTTTGTGCAATTTTATACTATAGTTGATTGTGCTTTTCATTATTTTTGGGCAATTATTAGATTCTGATAACTGAAGCGGCATTTCAAAAAAGGTTGTTGTTGTTGGAATGTGATGATATGGAGACCATCAAATCTGATTGAGTACCTTTAATATGATCAGTTTACATGTAAAACTTTCAGGTTTAAAACATTACATTTTGTTCTCATAGAACACGCTCCTGTAGTTTGACTCATGGTGTGGTGTGAATTGCGTGAACCTTGATAGACACACGCATGGATCGTAGTTTGTTTTCCGTGAATTTACCCAGATGTTTGACTTATCGGCAAACATCGAGCATTCCCGCTGATATACTGCGAGATGCTTTCTCGCCAATACTTTTCTATAGAATCTCAAGTTAGAAGTTTGCCATTTTACAATCTAAACCTCGATCCACATTTATTGCTCTCTCCAACTGTGAAAACCCCATGCAAACATCACTGTATGTTGCATCAACAAAAACATCCTCAGAAATCCTGTCCAGATATCATGGTATGTTGCATCAACAGAAACATCCTCAGAAATCCTGTCCAGATATCATGGTATGTTGCATCAACAGAAACATCCTCAGAAATCTTGTCCATCATGAGGACACGTCCTATAGAATACAATGTTGGTCTCTATGAACGATGCATCTGAAGCATCCGGAGAAATTTCACACACCCGTGGATTCGCCTGCAATAGGTGAAAATAAAAGATGTAAATAGTTGCAATTATAGAGATTCCAGAGTTCCTTTAATACTCTTTTTTTGTTTAGATCATTCATAGTTTGTTTGATAACTTTTGACTAGTAACAAGCATATATATAAATTGGTATAGTAACAATATATTAAAACATATTATGGACTTGTTCGGATGCGTGAAACTGATAAATTAGTACTCAGGCGCTATGTCAACTGGGAGAATGTAGCATTCTACTATCATTGCCCAAAATCTCAAAGAAATCGACCATACAACTCCATAGAAAACACCATCTGAACTACGCCCAATTGTAAATATTTACATCTCGATTCGGGATGCAACAATCGCCGATAAACTAACGCAAATGATTTCGCCATCGACACTCATTCCATTTAATAAATATATAAGACCGACGGTGTGTGTTGTAAATTTGGATTAATATTCATAAAAATAACTACTTTGAGCAAGACTATTCTCCATTTCTATGTGATCACCCAACCGGAGTGTTTCACATCACTTTAAATGTAACACCTTTGATGACCTATAATCTTTATTCTTTACGAGCTTTGCAAACAACTTCTTCAGGTAAAAATGAACATAGACAAAAGTAACAGTAAGTAAGCCCACATGAATGTTTGCTTATTGTCCCAGTGATAGCCCCCAAAGCCACGACAAATAGTTTTCACGGCTGGCTCAACCAGTTTCGTGGCTTACTAGCCAGCTAAGCCAGCTCAGTCGCGACGTTCGTGGCTGACGAAATATGGCGGCTCAGCCGGCTGAGATGTTATCATTCAGCGTATTTTCATTTCCGAAATAGTCCTAATCCCAGTTATAGACCCCAAGTGCTTCGTTTATTTTCGCCATTATGGAAAAGCACCAAAAGAATACGTGTGGTCTGGAATTCTACGGGTTCACCACAAACGCTAAAAAATACCCACATGGATGTACTATGTAGTTTCCCACCTAATCGGTACAAGTTACATTGGGACTTCTGTCGACTTCAGAATGCTATCGTCGCTGGCATCTCGCGATATATGTATGCATCATTGAAGGATGAATTCAGTATTAATCATACATAATAAATCAAACTATTTTCTATTTTATTCTGCAGGTTATGTGCATATATTGACATTCACACGGCTCAGCCATTTTAAAATTCCTTTGGTGGAGTTTTTTTCATGTGGCTGACGTTAGGATAATATGGCTGGCAGCGGCTTGTGGCCAATATGGCTGGAGGCGGCGGCATGCGATGGTGGCTTCAGGCTCTACCCAGTGATGTTAATGAGCGTTATATGTATAAATTTAATTAAATTAAACGAAATCCGGGAGATTTCGTTTCCCGATCGGGAGCACAGGAGAAATGACACAAAATCGGGAGATTCCCGCCGAATTCGGGAAAGTAAACAGGTCTGGATAGGATACTTACAACTTCTGTTGTTCTGAATGTGAATCGATAGTGAAAGAATACTCCAAAGGCCACTTTCCACTCTGGTTGTAATGTTACCTGAAAATAAGAAGAGATTTTGTAATTGAATAATGTTTACATGGGAGGCCAAAGGTCACATTTATTAATAATTGAATTACACTGAAGTACGTTGAAGCCTGCAAATAGTGTGTGTCATTTGCAGAATAAGGTCCCCAGAGGGTGAATTTAGTGACACTATCCCGCATAGCGGGTTAGCATCAACAAATTCACCCTCTGGGAACCTCATTCTGCATGGCCTCATCTGTTATGGGAGACATCATTATGTGCATCATTATGTACAGCTGTCATCAAAACGTATACAGCTCACATGAATGGAGAAATAAGAAACATCTTAGTGATTTTTTTTAACAAAACAAACTTTTACACCGGAGGGAGCAAATAAAATAAATGTGCAGGTTTAGAGATTTTTTATTAAATGCGCATGTATGTTTATTTGGAACAGTAAAGTATAGATGGAAGAATTAACAATTCCATTTTATTACATGATCCTACCTTCACGGTGGGGAATCACATGGTTTCGAGCTGATGAGTATCATGCATTCAAAATGGCGGAGGTGATCTAAAATGCGACCAGACGCGAGGAAAAAAGGTAATAAACATATTATTTTGACAGCTACGAGCAGATGCTATACTATTTTTCAAACAAGCTGATACCTCATTTATGTCCAAATTCATATTTGTTTGCTGAGATCTAACATTCTGACCACAGTTGTCAGTCAAAGGATTCTCCAAGATGTATGGACTGGTGTATTCCACACACCTCCGACTGGCAACTTTGGTCAGAATGTTATAGAAAACCACTAAGTATTTCCGAACAAATAAGGTATCAACTTGTTTCAAAAATAAACTAGCATATGCTCGTAACAGTCAAACTGCTAAGTTTTGTATCAGCTCCTCGTATATTATGTTTTTGTGCGTTTGCAAATTTTTAATGCGTGGTACTCACCAACCTTTAAACCACGTGATTCCCCACCGTGACCTTATTCCTTTCAATAAACCCATTCTATAAATTGTGATAAGCGATGCTCATTGCGTAACAGGAAATAGTGCCAGGTGACCTTTGACTTCCAGTTTGTCGTCTGTTTACATTCCATATACTACGTCTGAAAATACTATGGCTTCCAATATTTTTCCAACAAACTCAAATGAATGAAGAGTTTGAAAAGTTATTTCATTAAATAATTATATGGCATTAAATATGTCAAAGAGTCATTTATCTGCGTATTTCTTTACGTGGACAAACAATGCATAGTTAAGTGAAACGTCATCGCAGGCCTTATAGAAGTCGCTGTTTGGTTTCATGTCCCATTTGTTGATTTAAAGACATATTATGGACATGTTCGGGTGCGTGAAACTGATAAATTAGTACTCAGGCGCTATTCCAACTGGGGGAATGTAGCATTCTACTAACATCGCTGATAATCTCAAAGAAATCTACCATACATGTGCCATAGAAAACATCCTCTGAACTACGCACAATTGTAAATATTTATATCTAAAAAATCGGCGATAAACTAATGCAAATGATTTCGCCATCGAGACTCATTGCATTTAATTAATATATAAGAATTACGATGTTTGTTGTAAATTTGGATTATTATTCCTAAAAATAACTACTTTGAGCAAGATTATTTTCCATGTCTATTTGACCAACCTACTGGAGTGTTTCATATCACTTTAGGTATATTTTAGCGAGATTTTGGATCATGTAATAATGAGGTCCAGACCTATATCTTGTAAATTCCGCTATAAACTTGTTGTAGATCCTCTAAGTACAATTTCCGACATATGTGAGAGAATCGCCTCAATAATTGAAGGATAGATAGAAAAACTTACAGGATCCGGAATCTGTTCAACCGCCGTGTTGATATGAGATGTCGAGGTGCACGGGTACAATGGTTTGTTCTTACACAAATACACATGTGCATTATCTGGAGTCCTACAAAAAGGCAAAGAAAAAAATTATTTGTCAATTTGGGTAAATATATTTATTATCAAATCCTAAAAAATTACATATTACATAAATTCAAACAAAAAGCAATAAAATAATAATCATAAATGTAATGATTGGAAAGTGGATTAAACAACAAGCCCAATTGCTTATGAAGAGTTTGCTCCCCTATTTGTCAATTAGGCTATGACTCAACAAAGACTTCTTAATTATCATAGGTGCCTAAACAACATGTAATCATTCTCTGAAACATTTTAGTTTAAACTTTTCATACTAACTACTCACTGACGAGTAGTTATCTCTTTGCAGAATGAGGTCCCAAGAGGGTGAATTTAGTGATGCTATGCCACTAGCATCATCAAATAGTATGAGACTATAGATACTTCCCAGAAGATGAAGCCATGCAGAATGCAGTCCCCATACTCTAAAATCAAGTGGCTTTTTTGTGTCAGATATTTTTCGTTGAACAAAATGTTGATAAATAACAGGTTTTGGACAAATTTATACTATAGTTTACTGTGGTTAGAATTATTTTTGGGCAATTAATTAATTCTGATATCTGAAGCGGCATTACGATCGAATCGGATTGAGTACCTTTTATCAAATTTACTAGGACAGTTATATAACGTTCTCAAACTATTTGGTTACCTTAATCAAAACAAGAGTTATTTCTTAAATATTCACATGGACTCATGGGGCGTGACTATTGTTACGCTATGGGAAAAATGGAAATAAATATCAGGTGTATGGAAATATATTTAAGTAAAAATTACCTTGCATATAAGGTTACTTGATCATAGTTGAAGGTAAAACTGAGAGGAACCTGATATGTGTAATTCCGTCCTCCACATCGGTCCCGATAACAGTACTCTGGTCCAATCGTAAAGTTCAGTTCCTTTATAACTATGTGAATATCTGGAAAAAAGATTTAGAAGAATATTGATAACATCAGTGTAAAATATTCCTGTATTTATAGTAATGCCTGAGTAATCGACCACAGCAGAATTATGGGTAACTTTTCAGGATTTAGTCGGAAATATGGCAACAAGCCATATTTCCAACTAAATCCTGAAAAGTTGCCCATAATTCTGCTGTGGTTAAGGGGTCGATTATTTAGAGCATTACTGTATCTCTTGAAATAACATTGGTATCTACTAATGCCTTCGCATGATAACCTTTTATATAAGAAACACTTTCAATTTGGGAGAAGTTCACTTTACAACCGCAACATCATCCTTCTAGAATCAAATATGTATTATACAGCACAAGGTCCATTTATAAAACCATAAAATGAGTAAGAACACCATTAACCCTTTGAGTGCCAGGTCAAATTTTTGTATCAACCCATATACCCTGTGCCAATGCATTCTCTTATATATGCGAGTCGACCAAAGGTCGCCTCGCATATATAAGAGAATGCATTGGCCTAACAATTTTTCATCATTTGTTATTATTTTTAACAATTTTAATAATTTTTTCTTATATTCTTTAACTGACTTATTTAGTAGGTTTAGTGCCAGGGAATCTTATGTTTTTTATGGGCATAAAAATTATTACTATGAATACTTGGTGATAGTTTTGAGTTATAACATGCCCCTAAGGTTTTATCCAGTTTGTTATTAAATTCACTATAGCATGCTTAAGCATACCCGAAAAAAATTCAAAATTTTACACACCGTAAATTAGGGCCGATGAGATCGGCCCGTAGCACTCAAAGGGTTAAATACAGTAATAACCTAAATAATGGACTCCTTAACCACAGCAGAATTATGGGTAACTTTTCAGGATTTAGTCGGAAATATGGCTTGTTGCCATTCATTGGAAAGCTCTCAGTGAGAGCTTTCTGATGAATTACAACAAGCCATATTTCCGACTAAATCCTGAAAAGTTACCCATAATTCTGCCGTGGTTAAGGAGTCAATTATTTAGAGCATTACTGTATGCTGATTGGGACATATGCACAATGGTATTTGAGATAGAAGTCACTTCTCGCTGGGACAAAAACTGGGAGAAGTGGCACATATTAGGGAGAAGATGTCTCCCAAGTCACCCTCTGAGCTGGTCCCTGTATGTCATCTAAAAGGACATTGGATATTTTTACCCTACCTGATACTGCTCTCCTACGTCTGTCTGCGGCTCTCCTCCGTCTTCCGCGCTTTGCTGTGTTGTATTTGACTTCATGGACAAATCTGCTACCAATGTTGACAACTCTGGGGTCGTCACTCAGTGATGTGTTGAATTCATCCACTACTATGGGCTGTCTATCATCACCCTGTCAGTAATAATTTAATCATAAGAAAATATCGATATGGACATTTGTAAAGGGGCATGCCGATATGGGGCGTTCGGGCTGTGAGACTCCCCATGGGGAGCCTAACATATATAACAGAATACATTGGCCTAACAATATTTACCTTGACCTTGTATGCCAATGTATTCTCTTATACATGGGAGGCTCGCATATATAAGAGAATGCACTGGCACAGGATCTTCAATGCCGCAACAGTGCAGCTCCCATCATGAATGGGTTAATAAACTACTAAAAACTGTCCATGAAACTATTCCAGAACAGTGCTAAAGTATAAGGACCATCGGCACAGCGTATTACCTTGAAAATATGCAATTTGAAACGAGAATGCAACAAAGTATTATTGAACAAACATATTTTAACGATTGCCATATGCACCGCGTATTTATGGAAAACTGAAGTTTTGTTTTGAAGAGAAGTTATGAACACATGATAGTTCAACTCAGCGGCTAACTGGTATAAAAAATTCTGTGTAGAGAGGGATCCTGTTTGTTTGAAGGTGGGAAGCATAATGATTTGTGTAACTTACATTTGTGGGAAGGAAAGCTGAGTTAATCTCCTCACCATCTTGGTTAACCACTACATCTGTGAATGGTTAAAAAAATTTGTAACTAAATATTAATGACTGCCAGACCTACATTACAACAATGTTTTTTTTGAATGAAAATTAATTTCGTTTTGAAAAACTAATTCAAATGTGCCTTAAAAACTGAGTTTTATAGAAATGTTGATGTTGTTGTTGCCGAGAAGAGATAGAGCTTCATACAAAAAAAAGTTGTAGAAAATTAGAATTACATAGATTATTCTTTGGCCGAGAAATTAGAAACGCACCCAAGTATTCTATTGAGCTCATTTAGTCATCTACAGTAATGCTCTAAGTAATCGACTCCTTAACCACAGCAGAATTATGGGTAACTTTTCAGGATTTAGTCGGAAATATGGCTTGTTGCCATTCATCGGAAAGCTCCCCCCGAGAGCTTTCCGATGAATGGCAACAAGCCATATTTCCGACTAAATCCTGAAAAGTTACCCATAATTCTGCTGTGGTTAAGGGTTCGATTACTTAGGGCATTACTGTAAGTCAACAGGGTGTAACGTTGGTTTGTGTTTAATTGTGATATGAAGTGCGTGACCTAATTGGCAGTTGACCAATCATGGAACAGCATTTAATGTAACACACACAGGCTATGTAAATATATGGAAATATATGGAAATATATGGAAATATCACAACTTTTTTCATGCCAATGATATTGATAAAGCAAAAGAGTTTACAGTGAAATGTGTCTGGATCTAAACCTGGTTGTTAACTCTGTCTATATTAAATACTCATTGACGAGTAGTTCCCTTAGGAAATGTCCTGATAATAAGTTCAACAAATGATCATAGGTCGTTTGTTGAACTTATTATTTGAACATTTCCCACCAATGAATCGGACCCCTTCTGCACTTTCTATTGTCTGTCCTCTGCTCATGTTTTTCTGAACATCCCTCCAAATGAATAATAGACCGTTCCAATGCACATTTTTATAACTGAATGGGAGAATCCATTCAATATAGAAAGGGTTAATAGATACTTACATGGTGGCCCATTTGGATGATCCTCGCCGTATGGAGGAGGGCAGCATAGCACTTCACAGTTGCCATGGGAACATAATGAAGGCACTTTGTTATGCTTTGATGGCGGTGATTGGGTTGTTGGTGTTCGTGCATTAGTCACAACTGAAAATAAAACAATTGTGTTAATTATTAGATTCTGGCAAAAATCAAAATTCCTCATAGTAAAGCCAGATAAGCCACATAGTTCGTTTCTCAGTGAATTTATTTTTCAACTCACCTGTAGCTCGACTGAACATAAATTATGTATGGAATAACGACAAAGAATGCTTGATATTCTATATAGACTTAGTGTACAAACTCTATTAAGTTTAGCAATATATATTGTTCGCAGACGATCAGTTGTACATACAGTAAAACCTCTCCAAACCGGACCCTCTATACACGGAATCCCTCTCCATACCGACCAAATTGTCTGGTCCCGAATACACCCAAGTGCATTCTCACTAAAAGTTACCTCTGTAATCCAGAAACTCTCTATTCCGAAAATCGTACGTTTTTTCTAGTACAAAAGTGAACATTAATTTTTACCCCCAAAATCCACAGGGTGGCCATGGCTTAAAGCGTTATTATACGTTATGGCATTTGAATAACAAAATCAGTGAGTTTTAGAACGTACCAGATGGAGATTTTGTCGATGGATTGCTCATTTTAGGAGCTGGGGTAACTGTAGGATACATCGTGCTGAAAATAGAAACAAGAATTAAAGATGTGGAAATTCACAATGGACATTCAAAAATGAGTTATTGTAAAAAACTCATATTTATAACTGAAATTTACTAGGAAAATAAGTATTGATTGTGAACATGAAACACACCTCAACCATTTAATAGATGTACAGTAATGCCCTAATTAATCGACTCCATAACCACAGCAGAATTATGGGTAATTTTTCAGGATTTAGTCGGAAATATGGCTTGTTGCCATTCATCGGAAAGCTCTCCCCGAGAGCTTTCCGATGAATGGCAACAAGCCATATTTCCGACTAAATCCTGAAAAATTACCCATAATTCTGCTGTGGTTATGGAGTCGATTAATTAGGGCATTACTGTATGTAAAATGTACATAATCCCCCTTTACTCATAATTACAATATCAAGCTCAACAACTGCATGTGTTCAAGATATCATAACGTCTGACACGATGGATTAGAGATTACATTAGTGATGTAGGTTCCTGAACGTCTGACACGATGGATTAGAGATTACATTAGTGATGTAGGTTCCTGAATGTCTGACACGATGGATTAGAGATTACATTAGTGATGTAGGTTCCTGAATGTCTGACACGATGGATTAGAGATTACATTAGTGATGTAGGTTCCTGAACGTCTGACACGATGGATTAGAGATTACATTAGTGATGTAGGTTCCAGAACGTCTGACACGATGGATTAGAGATTACATTAGTGATGTAGGTTCCTGAATGTCTGACACCACGGATTAGAGATTACATTAGTGATGTAGGTTCTTGAACGTCTGACACGATGGATTAGAGATTACATTAGTGATGTAGGTTCCTGAACGTCTGACACGATGGATTAGAGATTACATTAGTGATGTAGGATCCTGAACGTCTGACACGATGGATTAGAGATTACATTAGTGATGTAGGTTCCTGAACGTCTGACACCACGTCTGACACGATGGATTAGAGATTACATTAGTGATGTAGGTTCCTGGTAATGTTTAATGCGATTTACAGTAATGCTTACTTGTGATTTTGTGGGTTGTTGATAAATGGAGGCTGCGTGGTTTGTGATTCTTTATGTCTCTCCAATATATACAATATAGTGATAGCTACCAGACTGAAACACAATATATACAATATAGTGATTATATAGCTACCAGACTGAAACAGAATTTTAAATGTATAAAGTGATAGCTGAAACAGAATATAAATAGCAGGTTAGATGTGAGGGCCAGAGTCCAGTAAAGTAAAACAACATACATATGAACATATTTCCTTTCTTTGAGATTAACAGCCACCATAAAATTGGACACAAGTATACCACCAACTTGAGGTTTGGGAACATCCATCGATTAATGCGATTAATACCTAGTTTTCTTGCAAAATGTGATTATTGCTTAAGACATTTTCTCTACAAAGATTTCAAGTTGTAATAATCTTCATAATTTGTAGCTGTATGTGACTTGTTTTTCAGTAAGATTCATGATAACTAACAAACAACTCCAGAGATTTGAGACAAATTAACTTATTTGTACACAGCTGGAAAACAAAGTATCAAGTGACTGTTACGTTAAACAAAGTGATTTTCTTGGGGAACATCTTTCATATTCTATTAACAATTTGATAAAATATTCAATAAAGTTTCATAAAAGAACCATGGCAAATTCCCTGGTTTTATGTACAGTAATGCTCTAATTAAGCGACTTCTTAACCACAGCAGAATTATGGGTAACTTTTCAGGATTTAGTCGGAAATATGGCTTGTTGCCATTCATCTGAAAGCTCTCGGGGAGAGCTTTCCGATGAATGGCGAGAGCTTTCAGATGAATGGCAACAAGCCATATTTCCGACTAAATCCTGAAAAGTTACCCATAATTCTGCTGTGGTTAAGAAATCGCTTAATTAGAGCATTACTGTAACTGACAATTATGGTAGAAAGAAACGATCTGAAGAACTCCTAATAAGGCCAATTAAATAAAATAGTACCTTTTTTATTGGAAGCCAAATTGACATTTAATAAATAATTGAGCTTAACCCTTTCAGTGCCAGGTACGATACATACTCCAGAAACCCAAAAAGTATGGGAAGCCAAATTGACATTTAATAAATAATTGAGCTTAACCCTTTCAGTGCCAGGTACGATACATACTCCAGAAACCCAAAAAGTATGGGAAGCCAAATTGACATTTAATAAATAATTGAGCTTAAGCGCAATAAGGAATCTCTAATTGCGCTTAAGAGCAATAAGAATATTTCTTATTGCGCTTAAGTGCAATAAGAATATTCTTTATTGCGCTTAAGCAAATTTAGAGATTCCTTATTGCGCTTAAGCACAATAAGATATTCCTTATTGCGCTTAAGCACAATAAGATAATCTTTATTGTGCTTAAGAGCAATTAATATCTCCCTCATGAGATCACCCCTCTGCAAATAGTAGAATCTGAATAGGCCTACATGTGGTCAGTAACCAATAAACTCCACCCATCGCACTATGGACTACACCATTTGAATTACAGGGAGTTTATGTAATGTGGCTAATTCCGCTTAAGCGCAATAAGGAAGATTTTTAATTTTGCTTAAGCGCAATACCTCTTATTGTGCTTAAGCGCAATAAGAATATTGCTTATTGCACTTCAGCGCAATTAGATATTTCCTTATTGCGCTTAAGCCCAATTAGAGATTCCCTTTTTGCGCTTAAGCGCAATTAGAGATTCCTTGTTGCGCTTAAGCTCAATTATTTATTAAATGTCAATTTGGCTTCCAATACTTTTTGGGTTTCTGGAGTATGTTTTAAAAATAATAATAAATAGCGTCTTTCCCTCATCTTCATATTGAGATCTACAGTAATGCTCTAAATAATCGACTCCTTAACCACAGCAGAATTTTGGGTAACTTTTCAGGATTTAGTCGGAAATATGGCTTGTTGTCATTCATCGGAAAGCTCTAACTGAGAGCTTTCCGCTCTATGGCAACAAGCCATATTTCAGACTAAATCCTGAAAAATTACCCATAATTCTGCGGTGAGTTTTTTTTATTTAGGGCTTTACTGTAATTGCCTGAGAACACAGATATTTTATTTTAATGGCCTAAGACTAGAATGCCATGAGTTCAGGAAAGGGAATTAACTCTTGGTGAGACTTACCAGAGTGCCATGAGGTCAGGAAAGGGAATTAACTCTTGGTGAGACTTACCAGAATGCCATGATGAGTATTAAGATGATGATAGTGATCTGGATGAATCGATTACTGCACCAGCTCGAGTTAGGACGCTGTGAAGATGACGACGATTTTGATGATTCTTTCCTTTGTGAGTGATAATAGTTCTTGTATTTTTGTTGTGATACACTACTGCAAATACACAGATATTATACCAGTCAGTGACAAAATATACAATACACATATATTATACCAGTCAGTGACAAAATATACAGATATTATACCAGTCAGTGACAAAATATACAGATATTATACCAGTCAGTGACAAAATACACATATATTATACCAGTCAGTGACAAAATACACCTATATTAAACCAGTCAGTGACAAAATATACAAGAAATAGTTTAACATAGGGCTAACCAATTTGATTTGAAATTTGATTCAATATCGAAATAGGCTGCTGGATTCGATATCATATTTTGAATCTGTAAAATTGCCGTTTCCCAGGCCCCTAGTTTTACACTATAGCTGAAATGGTTACCCTGTATTTAAAAATGTTGATTAGAGGACTTGTACACAATATTTCCAAAACAATGACTGCTGTACCCAGTAATTCTATAAAACAATGACTGCTGTACCCAGGAATTCTATAAAACAATGACTGCTGTACCCAGTAATTCTATAAAACAATGACTGCTGTACCCAGGAATTCTATAAAACAATGACTGCTGTACCCAGGAATTCTATAAAACAATGACAGCTGTACCCAGGAATTCTATAAACAATGACTGCTGTACCCAGGAATTCTATAAAACAATGACTGCTGTACCCAGGAATTCTATAAAACAATGACTGCTGTACCCAGGAATTCTATAAACAATGACTGCTGTACCCAGGAATTCTATAAATGTTTATTAGGGTATTTAATATGTCAAAAAAGTTGATTATGGTACCCAGAAATATCAAAATCTCGTCAGCTGAGCACATAAACGCACGTCACTCAAATTAGTGAATTTCTTATTCTGCCTGGGATGGTATCAATGATATCCCCATATGATAGCAAATGTCAGCATTTTGCACTATTTAACCCTTTACCCAACAAACCGGCCAAAACGGCCAAAAATGCCCAAATAAAGCTTCAACAGCCTAAAATATCTTCGGTCTGTCTCAATAACACCATACAAATATGGATATCATTCGAACCGGTTCATTGACCACATTGTGATAGTTACAGTTATGCCCTGTGCCAATGAATTCTCTTATATATGCGAGTCGACCATAGGTCGCCTCGCATATATAAGAGAATGCATTGGCCTAAAAAAAAAATTATAATATTTTTCTACATTCTTTGACAATTTTATCATTTTTAATATGTGTTAAGCCAATGCATTCTCTTATATATGCGAGGTGACCTATGGTCGACTCGCATATATAAGAGAATGCATTGGCACAGGGCCGTTCTGTTGGGTAAAGGGTTAAGTGCATTATGGTTTTTTTTTTTAAACAAATATTGACATCATTCTTGGGATTAGGAGTTTTGGAAGCTTAGAAGTAATAAAGACAAACCTCATTGTTGAACAAGATGATTTTGAGCTTGCCGATGATTTTAAACTGTCGAATCTCTTGAGTTTAGAGAGCTTTTTACTCATTCCCTCGAGCTCATCGATCCTGTTCTCTAAGTTATCTGTTAATTTACACAGTTCCTTCACAGCTCCGACATTCTCCATAAATATTCGATCCTGTAATAAATTCATCAAGTTAGAATTATTCAAGGGTTAAACACTTTAAAATAAACAAAGATGAATAACTCTAGAACGGAAAATTATAAAAAAAACAATTGAACACTCCGTTGAATGCCCTCATAGAAGTGATCATCCAAACCAAATTTCTATCAGATCTGACATCTGGTGTTTGAGATATCTGCCCAGATGGACGGATAGAAAAACAGAGGGATAGACGGACAGAATGACGGACAGATAAGGTCCATCCAGTATACACCCCAATCTCTTTGATAAAAAGAAGTCCATCGAATAATAATCAAATTATTTGGTCGAATAATAGTTTTTATGTTGTTATTGTTGTAACTGGAGTTTGGAACCCTGAGTGCATCTTTAAATTGTCTAATGTTTGAAAATAATTTTATTACTAATTTCTGTTTGCATCTTCGAGGTCATAGATATTAACTTCCCACCATATTTTTTGTATCGAGGTTGTTCTTTCTAAAAGTCATGGAATGCTCTATGCCAAACATGGGCTAGGATTGTAAATGCATTAATTGTAATTGGCTAAAGAGAACACTGCTGAAGAAGTCTGATGGTTTTGAAACTCGATTAACCCTTTGAGTGCCAGGTCGATTTTTGTATCAACCCATATACCCTGTGCCAATGCATTCTCTTATATATGCGAGTCGACCATAGGTCGCCTCGCATAAATAAGAGAATGCATTGGCCTACCAATTTTGTTTTTGTTTTTTTACAATTTTTTACAATTTTAATAATTTATTCTTATATTCTTTAACAGACTTATTTTGTAGGTTTAGGGCCGATGAGATCGGCCCCTGGCACTCAATGGGTTAAGACAATATTGAACAAGTGTCTTAGAATGAAAATCAACAAACTCATTGATATTCAAGCCTTGAAATAGTGAGCCTGTCATTTGCAGAATGAGGTCCCCAGAGGGTGAATTTAGTGATGCTATCCTGCACAGCGGGCTAGCATCACCAAATTCACCCTCTGGGAACCTCATTCTGTTAAGGACTAAGCAGAATGAGGTTCCCAGAGGGTGAATTTAGTGATGCTAGCCCGCTGTGCGGGGTAGCATCACTAAATTCACCCTCTGGGGACCTCATTCAGCAAATGACAGACACACTATTTCAAGGCTTGTTGATATTTGTTCAAGTTATTGCACTATCCCTCTAAAAATTCACTAAAATGAACTAATAAAAGGTCGTGCCCAAAGTACTCGATCAAGACATAGTTGATCAAGATCCATATACCGCGAATATCAATAAAATTTATATTTGTTCAAGTTATCATGCAATAAACATCTGTAGATGCCCACCTGTGAACCAACCTTGCCAAACTATATGTCGAGACAACTCAAACAAAAAATATTTTGATTTGTCAGTCTTTGGATATTTGCATTTGATATTTTTTACTGGAGTTTAGTGGGTATCTCAGCTCATTTTCTACAGACAAAAATGACAATGGCATATCATCTTGGAGGTGTGTCTAGAGGGCCTATTGTGAAAACATATTTGGGCTGGATGAGGTTATAATTTATTTACATTTTATTTTTGAGAAGTGAAGACATTGAAGATTACCATACCTTATTTACAACCAGGAAGTTTTCTATTTTTGCTCCACTCGGCAGTTTGACGTCTCCCGTTTCTCGGACAGCGTCAGGGAGAACGTTGACTAACTCCTGTGCGATAACACCAGTGTCTTTCCTATCATCCTTCCTAATCCCGCTGACCTCAGCAAAATCTTCCTTGTAATCGTATTTATACAGCTTCATGTTCGATACATTCTTCAGCTGCTCCTTTGAATCAACCTATGTGAGAAATAAAGTTGTTTTTGTCATCACCTATTCATGTTGACCTTATCTACATTAAATAACATTCCTGTTGATTCGATTAAGCGACTCCTGAAAGCACAGTGAAGTATTTTATGAGCATTGTCAATGACAGCATGCTCCGTTCAAAATTGTTCTCCGATAAGAGGCACGATACTTGTGAATCGAAAACTAAACTTAGCAGCTCTTGGTCAATCAGATTGCATGTTTCAGTGACAAATATTGAACTTGACTGACAATGCAATATAAGGCCAAAAAAAAAAAGGTTTTGATTCTCAGGCATAGCCATGTCGAAAAAAATGGCATGTGTTGGACCATTTTATTCAGATTTTGGATTCTCACGTAGTTGTAAACCGGTAACACGAAAATAGGAAACTGTCACATGGAAATTAGTTATGTTTCAAATATCGAATAGGAGCTAAATACAAAAGTGGATGTGTGGTTATTCAACAAAAGACCATAGGTAACATTAACTATCAGGTATATTGATACAACAGGCTGTGCAAACCCCCAAGTTTATTGGTAAATTGTGTAGAATATTTCGATTTGCGGTCAGCACAATTCGGGAACACAAACCAGAATGCAATAAAAACTCAGTTTGACAATTGGCGTAGATTGGCCATGTTTTTTAAATTTATATTACCAATAAATTATTAACCCTCGCGCCCGCATTGATTTAAAAAAAAATTGCCTGAGAATCAAATATCTTCTTTTTTTTTGGCCTTATTGCAATCAACCTAATTTAATGTGAACTTTACCTCTCTGAGGTTTTCCTTTGCCCTGATATCGGACACCTGCATCAGGTGACCAGTTAGTTTGAGGTTACCATGGACTGTCAGCGCCTCCTCTGGGTGATCCGTGTTCACACCGACCCGTCCCACATGATACACTGACTCATGTGTATGACCCTTCTGCCATAGAACGTCACAATCACTGTCAAACTGCCCTGGATTTGACGCCTGAAATATGATAATATTGACAATAAAATAAGGTAAGCTCATTGGTCAAGCCTGCAAATAGTGTATCTGTCATTTGCAGAATGATGTCCCCAGAGGGTGAATTTAGTGATGATATCCCACACAGTGGGCTAGCACCAAATTCACCCTCTAGGGATCTCATTCTGATTAGGCCTCATCTTCTGGGAAGTATCTATAGTCTCAAATTAACATTGTTTTTAGTTACTTTTTCCCTTCTGGGAAGTTTCTATATCCCCTAATTTGCAGAAGATAAACTGCATAATTGAGGTGACTAATGGGTGAACATCACCAACTTTAACTGGGAAACTTCAATCTGATCCTAGGTCTCCCATTGCAGAATTAGGTTCACAGAGGGTGAATTTGGTGACACTAGCCCACCGTGTACGTAGCGTCTCTAAATTCACCCTCTGCGGAACTCATTCTGCAAATGGCTGACACACTGTTTGCAGGCTTGTGAACAGTAAGTTGTTATATAGGCTGATTTTTTAACTTATTATCTAAACATTTCCACCAACGAATGAATAGGAATCCTTCTGCACTTGTATTATCTCTCATCTGCTTAAAATTTTCTGAACATCCCTCAAAATGGAAAATAGACCATTCCAAAGTATACATCTATAATGTAACCATAAGCAGTCAATCCACAGAATACTATACAACCATATGTGACCCGCCATATAAAATCCAGTCATAAGTCAGGATTTTTTTTACCCTGTGCCAATGCATTCTCTTATATATGCGAGGCGACCTATGGTCGACTCGCATATATAAGAGAATGCATTGGCCTAACAATTTTTTACAATTTTAATAATTTTTTTTGTATTCTTTAACAATTTTATAATTTCACCCATACAGAGCCCCAGACAAACATGAGCAGACGACACTCTTCTTTATGCTTCTATATATGTGTAGGGCTCCCTGCAGGTGATGGATGTTTTTTATTTTATGTCCTAAAAATTGTAAGAAACATTTATTTAAAAAAAATGATAAAAAATTGTTAGGCCAATGCATTCTCTTATATATGCGAGGCGACCTAAAAATCCCGACTTACGACTGGATTTGATATGGCTGGTCACATTTGTTGGCACACATTTAGCTATTAAGGTTATTTCTTGATAACCTACATTTCTTGATTACTCTCTGCTATAGAAATGGAACTAGCATCGTGTGATATGACCACACCTATATACAGCATGCCTAAAAATTCACATGAAAACTATTTGATACTTCCTAGGATATAAAAGAGAATTCAGATGACCGATGTTGCATCAGAATTCCTTCGGGGAGGACTGAATAATCTTACTGCTAATTAACCCTAAGTGCATAAGTACCTAACCTAACAAAATCAACAAGACTCATGATGACATTTTCAAAGACATGAAAGTGAAACTAACAACTGTCACCACAGTTGAAATATATCGACAAACACATGCGCCCCATCATTTCGTGATGAATTGATGAAGATACTTGATCACTTGAAAATTAGAGGTCTCAGTGATGTAATGTGTTTGAACTTTATGTGTCGTTTTATTTGGAAAGTTTTTTGCTTGCTTATTTTTACCTTCTACTTATATTATGATGATTCTCCTGTGAAATGACAGATTAAATTATAGAGAGTAATCAATTGGTTTTGGATTACATGACATAATTCACGACGGGAGTTGGGCCTGATAAAACCCGAGTGATCGGAGCGAACGGGAGGGGAGTTTTACCAATAAGTCTGCAAGTGAAATATGTCAAATAATCATCAAAACCAATTGATTATCTGTTCATTACAAATTTTTCTACCATTAAATTTCATTAATTTTATTGATTTTATGTGACAAAATAGTCCCCAAACATCTGATTATCTCGAGCTGGGCCCCAACTTTCTGTTGCGGTGTTGAACATATCATTTGAATATTTGTGATGTAATGATTTCGCATGACATCATTGGCTGTCAAAATTTGCGTGCTATCACCAGAGATGTAATTCACAGGTTTTTGACATTACCACTTTTAATTCACTGAGAAATCTTTATAATATGTGTAATAAAAAAAATTACTTTTGTTTCAATTAAAGGGGTACTGTACACTAAATCCGGCCATTTTTGGGACCATCTCCTATTATACTCAACAGAATATATGCAACAAATGAATGAATTTGAGCCATAGGTTAGTGCAAAATACAATCATTTACTCTAAGAACGATGCAAACATCATGGTAATTATAATGAAAATGAATTTATGGCTGGAGTCATAAATTCATTTTCGTTATAATTACCAAGTTGTTTGTATCGTTCATATGGTAAATGAGTGTATTTTGCACTCACCAATGGCTCAAATTCATTCATTTGTTGCATATATTCTGTTGAGTATAAAAGGAGATGATCCCAAAAATGGCCGGATTTAGTGTACAGTACACCTTTAAGGTTATGAAAAATAAATAGAAAGTTTGAAGACAAATTCTATAATGCACGTAGCGTTATAACTGCGTAACCTTATTCAACAAGAGTTATTTCCTAACCTTTTGATGACTGGAGCTTCCTGAAATTTTGCGAAAATCCTGTGCCAATGCATTCTCTTATATATGTGAGTCGCCCATAGGGCGCCTCTATGGGAAGCCAAATTGACATTTAATAAATAATTGAGCTTAAGCGCAATAAGGAATCTCTTATTGCGCAAGGAATCTCTTATTGCGCTTAAGTGCAATAAGGAATTTCTTTTAAGCGCAATAAGGAATAGTCTTATTGCGCTTAAGCGCAATAAGAGCTAATTGCACTTAAGCGCAATAAGGGAAGATCTAATTGCGCTTAAGCGCAATAAGAATATTCCTTATTGCGCTTAAGCGCAATAAGAATATTCCTTATTGCGCTTAAGCGCAATAAGAGATTCCTTATTGCGCTTAAGTGCAATAAGGAATTCCTTATTGCGCTTAAGTGCAATTATATCTTCCCTTATTGCGCTTAAGCGCAATAAGGGATTCCTTATTGCGCTTAAGCTCAATTATTTATTAAATGTCAATTTGGCTTCCCATACGCCTCACATATATAAGAGAATGTGTTGGCCTAACAATATTTACCTTGACCGTGTAAGCCAGTGCATTCTCTTATATATGCAATGTGACCTATGGGAGACTCGCATATATAAGCGAATGTACTGGCACAGGATCTTTAATGCTGCACCAGTGCAGCTCCCGTTATCAAAGGTTTAATAACTTGATTGGAGAATCCATTTAGTTAACAGTATAGAAAGGTTTAAAGGTAGGTCACCTGACATACCCTGACAATTATTCTTTCGGAAACTGATCCTGATATCAGGTGGCTGTTATCACTGCTGTGAGCATGAAGTGATACCACTAGCATGAAGTATCGCTGATCTGGGTTCGGTTTGCCTTTCTTCCTCATGTTATTTGTGGTCGTTTCGCTGAAGTGTAATCGACCAACTGTCATCTTCGTCAGTTGATCAGGAAGTAAGTCAATTCTGCTTAAAGGATAAACAGATGTAACAATTTTAGTTAAGTACACGACAGAAGTGATAAATATTGGTGCATAAGAAACATTTGTTTTATATGAGTCATGTACAATCAGTCAAGATAACTTTCAAAATCACATACCAGTTAGTTAACACTTCCATGACTCGAGCTTCCTGAAATTTTGCGAAAACCCTGTACCAATGCATTCTCTTACTACATAAACACATCAGTAGGCCCAGGGGCCCCGTGACTTTTTTGATAATAATAATAATATAATAATGACCAGTTGCTCTAGTTTGATCAGAACATGCTCTGATACTCATCAGTATGACAAGCTGACTGATACTCTTTTAATACATGAGTGATGCGAAGCCGACACAGTACGAGCGACCTTGCTCAAGGGTCACAACTTGGCGCGGGTTTTGAAACAGCGAGCAATCCGACAATTGCACGTCGATCAAAGTGTGACTCAATGATCGCGACGTGCTGCGAACCCATATCGATGTGTTTACAGCGAATACAAGTCCAAGACGCTAACCACTGGACCACGGAGCTGACACAAAATCTTGGGACTGGGCTTACCTTCGAGGACCCCCACATGCAAAATCTCAGTTTGCATTCATGGTGATAATCTAATGTCATGTTTTATATGAATCATGACGTATATTTTATTTAATGAAAATAATTTGTTTTGTGTTTTATGATGTTAGAGTAAATATTTAAAATAGGATACAAAGATCATCTTATATATTGTAATAAAGCATTTTGAGAAAATCTTACAAACATTGTTCAAGGTAAAGGTATAGACTAAATTGACTAATCATACACCAACTTGATAAAGAGCCCATATATATGAGATTTTCATGAATTTCTGTTTGTCAAGTAGGATTGGTAAGACAATCGTACTCATTTGCACCCGAGTGAGAAAAAAATATTTGAGGTAATCTTCATCAAAGTGCCGGAAGCAGTCTGAAATATCAACAAACAGGTACATGTGTCCTCAGTTGTTTACAACGACCTAATGTGTGTACTCATCTGTGTCGTCTAATGAGAACATTCCATATATTACAGTAATGCCCTAAGTAATCGACCTCTTAACCAAAGCAGAATTATGGGTAACTTTCAGGATTTAGTCGGAAATATGGCTTGTTGCCATTCATCGGAAAGCTCTTGGCAAGAGCTTTCCGGTGAATGGCAACAAGCCATATTTCCGACTAAATCCTGAAAAGTTACCCATAATTCTGCTTTGGTTAAGAGGTCGATTACTTAGGGCATTACTGTACATGTTGTTCAATATTAACCCCTCCATGAATGGAGCTTTCTGAAATTTTGTGAACACCCTGAGTCATTGCATCCTATTATATATGCGAGTCTCCCATAGGGAGCCTCGCATATATAAGAGAATACATTGGCCTAACCATATTTACCTTCACCTAGTAAGCCAAAGCATTCTCTTATATATGCGAGGCACCCTATTATATGGGAGACTCGCGTATATAAGAGAATGCACTGGCACAGGATCTTTAATGCTGCACCAGTGCAGCTCCCATCATGAACCCCACTAAAGGGTTAATCTGCCAGTATATGAAGAATATGAGAGAACACACATCTCGAAACTTGATATAATTTAATGCCACAATTAAGCTTTCGCCCAATTACTAGTAGCACTGAATTGGTCATTACATCAAAAAGACACCAGGATCTCTCAAATGAGCAAAAAGGCACCCAGGATCTCCCAAATGTGCAAAAGGTCACCAGCATACAAGCCTTGAAATAATGTGTCTGTCATTTGCAGAATGAGGTCCCCAGAGGGTGAATTTAGTGATGCTGCCCTGCATAGCGGGCTAGCATCACCAAATTCACCCTCTGGGGACCTCATCCTGCAAATGACAGACACACTATTTCAAGGCTTGGTCTCATCTCTACAACAGACTCAATCAAATTTGGTTGAAATTTCACATAGAAAATCACAAACAAATAATGATTGTAATAATAATTAAAACGCGACTAATTAAAATTATTTTCTATTTTGTGTATGAGACTCTGATATGCTGGCAAGCCTTGAAATAGTGTGTCTGTCATTTGCAGAATGAGGTCCCCAGAGGGTGAATTTAGTGATGCTACCCCCGCATAGCGGGCTAGCATCACCAAATTCACACTGGGAACCTCATTCTGCTGAGGGGTAAGCAGAATGAGGTCCCCAGAGGGTGAATTTGGTGATGCTAGCCTGCTATGTGGGGTAGCATCACTAAATTCACCCTCTGGGGTCCTCATTCTGCAAATGACAGACACACTATTTCAAGGCTTGTATGCTGGGTGACTTTTTGCACAATTGGGAGATCCTGGGTATCTTTTTGTATATTTAGGAGATCCATGGCCTTTATCAAGTGTAATGACAGCACAGCTAAGTTTGAACGTTAGAGATTTGACCTCGCCACTCTTCAATGTAATCTCCATCACGCTGAGTCCTCCATCCACAACTACTAATTCATAGGCCTTGGTTCCTCGAATAAACCCTTTGTATACTAAATACTCATTGGTGAGTATTATTATATCCCTTAGGAAATGTTCAGATAATAAATTCAACAAATAAATTCAACAAACAAATTCTTTTGTTGAACTTTTTATCTGAGCATTTCCCACGAATGAACAGGATTCCTTCTGCACTTAACCCTTTGAGTGCCAGGTCCGATTTTTTGTATCAACCCATATACCCTGTGCCAATGCATTCTCTTATATATGCGAGTCGACCATAGGTCGCCTCGCATATATAAGAGAATGCATTGGCCTAACAATTTTTCATCATTTGTTATTATTTTTTACAATTTTAATAATTTTTTCTTATATTCTTTAACAGGCTTATTTTGTAGGTTTAGGGCCAGGGAATCTTACGTTTTTCATGGGCATCAAAATTATTACTATGAATACTTGGTGATAGTTTTGAGTTATAACATGCCCTATAGCATGCTTAAGCATACCCACAAAAACTTCAACCAAAAAAAATCAAAAAACAAATCGGCCCGTGGCACTCAAAGGGTTAAGAGCGTTTATATTCAACTTGCTTAGAACCCAATAGCTGTTAGTGTTTGATATATCATGCATAAGTACATGTATGCATATCTTATTTGCATGAAATTATCGTACTGTTTACTGTTATGGAGGTACAAGACCAATACTATTTGGGAAATGTATAACTTATCTATAAATGTGTGTACCTTTAATTTATATATATATGGGAAACTTGGTATCTATTATACCGGAGGACGTGGGGCTTTCTTGCTTATTTTATTTCAACTTTCTGACTGATTCTGAAACTGCCTATACAGCAGGGTGCTCTGCCTATCATTAGCTTATGTCAGCTTCCGGTGGGCAAGACATGGTACCTCTTATCATGGACTCAAGTGGCATTGGGCATCCCCTCTTTACACGCATATGTGGTCATACAAAGCTATTGTATGTTTCAACTCATTTCCTGAACATCCATCCAGATGAATAATAGATCCTTCTAATGTATACTGGGTGGGAGAATCCATTTAGTATAGAAAAGGTTAAAAGGTGCCCCAACCGGGAGATCGACAATGATAACACAATCTGCAATAATGGAAACAGAAGACCTTAATCCTTACCTCACTGGGTGGAACCCCTTTTTACTCCGATCAGATTGACTCTGCTCAATTTTTATCGTTTGACTTGGAGACTCCATCTGAGGGAAAAAAGATGTTGACAACATGTAGAGTAAATTCAAATTCAAACTCAAATGTTTATTGGTATTGGTGATTATTACCAAACATAATAATTAAGGAACACAACAGAAACATTGACAAAGTTAATAAAATGGAACATAGATAACAACACATTGACAATGGGACTAGAAAATCTCAGCATGCTCATGACTTCATTGACCACATTTAATCACCGTCAGAAGTATATTTGATAGTAGACCTTGATCTAATGAATGTCAATGTTTAGAATCTCAGTCACCTGAAAAAAGGTTGAAGAATACCAATTATATAAGGAAGACCTATTTGGTGGGTAAAGTGAAAAAATTCACCCTCTGGGGACCTCATTCTGCAAATGTCCGGCACCATATTTTCAGACCTGGGAGGTTCAAGGTAGTAGAGAAGTTAGTTAGTCTCACCTTGATACCATTGAAGTGTAAGTAATAACCGTCAATCTTTTTTACGCCATCTGATGTGCGGATATATTTAGAATTTCCTGTCGAGCCTATGTGAACTGTGACCTGGAAATGGTTCTTCTTCTGACAAACAAATGAGTCGTCTGCTGCGGAGAAGTTAAACCCTTTGTCTGCATCTACCCTGTAAGTCAGAGGTGGTCTGCAAAAAGAAAAAGTTTTCAAAACATGTCAGAGAACAAACTAGGCAAGGCTTGAAATAGTTTGCCTGTCATTTGCAGAATGAGGTCCCCAGAGGGTGAATTTGGTGATGCTAGCCCACTATGCGGGGTAGCATCACTAAATTCACCCTCTGGGGACCTCATTCTGCAAATGACAGGCACACTATTTCAAGGCTTGCACAAAGGTCTGCTTTCTGCTGATGATCATTAATGTCTAAGGTGGCTTAATTAAAAAGATGTTGGAATCCGGCTAGGGCCCTGCGAACCGTTCAAGGTTCGGTTCGGTTCGAAACCGCTGTGATGATTCGGTCCGGATCGAAACCTTAGACGGGATTCGTTTATATCGAACCTTTTCTTTAGTCCCGCAAAATGGGCAAATTTTGCGTACTGGGAATTGTTTATTGATTATATACCGTCTATTAATTGGTTTACATACAACTGTGTGATACTATGATTTTATGTTTACATTGGACATAATTACTTTGATCATTACTCGGGCGGGGTAACTGGGTGATATTTCATTGAACGGGTCTTTTGGCATAACTTTATTCCGCTCCCGCTAACTATAACATTTCTATCTCAGTCAAAGTTCTACCTCATCAAAGTTTGTTTTATTCTCCATATAACTTTACTAATAGACATAATTATACCTAACAAACGAGACAATAAGTTATGATTATTGATGAATACAGATCGAACAAGCTATTTTGAATTCCGTAAACTGGCTGAAAGTGAATAGGTATTTCCGGCAGCCTTCTGTGTCAACAATTGGAGTCAACCAATCACAGTGAGGAGAAGGTGTGGCCATTGCTTATGAGCATAAATGATTGACATGATTATGTAACCCGATGTGCTTTGTCTTGTGACACTTAATTGCTACAACGCGACGTCGGCACGCTTTGATCTTTGTCATGTGTTGTCGCAGTTACAGATTGACGAGTCTGTTAATAGTTACCGAGTTATGCCACGTGGCGCGTTCATGCTGTCAGTGTGTTAGGAGTTCAATGCGTCGTTTATCGCGTTGTTTACATTGTACATATGTACTACTGGAAGCTTGACCGATGATTCAATCAGACATCTGTCTCACTTACTGTTAGAATAAGTCATAAGTTATGATTTTTCATGAGTGATGCTCAGTGAGCGGACGCGGGTATATAAGGAGAATGATAATCGGAAATTTGTTTTAATCGGGGTTATGTAATATAATGAATGGACGTAAACGGAATATAAAATCAACGTTTTATCGGATTGTCATTCATCTCCAATATAAAATAATTCTTCAACATGTAATTATCTTATATCGTATTCGATAAATTTGTATATAACACGTTGATTGTACTATTATAATGATCCACATACGTTCTAACTGGCTACTAGTATTATGAGTACGTCGCTTGGACTCTCTTCAATGACACGGTCGGTAATTGGGTTCGAGGTTCGAGATTTGGTTCGATTCGAAACCAAGACGATGATTCGGTTTCAAGGTTCGGTTCGACCTAAATTATAAGGTTCGCAGGGCCCTAAATCCGGCCTACGATGACTGGACAAAACCTGTTCCATGTGGACATCCTCCATGTGCTTCATGAATACAGTAATGCCCTAAATAATCGACTCCTCAACCACAGCAGAATTATGGGTAACTTTTCAGGATTTAGTCGGAAATATGGCTTGTTACCATTCAGTGAGAGCTTTCCGATGAATGGCAACAAGCCATATTTCCGACTAAATCCTGAAAAGTTACCCATAATTCTGCTGTGGTTAAGGAGTCGATTATTTAGAGCATTACTGTACATGTATACAAAACATTCACATCCAATCTGAGATGACGGAAATACACAGACAATGCATATTTCAGTCTAAGGGCCATAACTTCAGAAGAAATGAATAAACAAAACCTGTTGCATGTGGATACCATTCATGAATATACCAAAAATCATTTACAGCCGATCTAAGATGACAGAATTACACGTACAATGTGTATTTCAATCTAAGGGTCATAACTTCAGAGAAATGAATAGACAAAAACGTGTTGCATGTGGATGGATGTTGTTCAACTCACACAGCCTCATGACCAATGATGACTGAGAAACAGAAATAGTAAGTTGGCACAAACACATTATTCACACCAAGGGGCATAACTCTGCACAAAATGGATGGACGAAACTAATTCTATGTGGGTATCTTTTCTGTCATGGTGGTTCATCTTTTGAATCCAACTGCCGCTGACTGAGATGCAGAGCTCCAAAGTTTGGACAGACGGAAGGACAGACTTGGATGGGCAGAACCCATTTCTAAATCCGTCGCCAAAAGAGCTTGAACTTATTAGGTATAACACCACTGCAAATGAATGAATAGGTATCAAGTAACAATCCATCAGTGAGTATCCAGTTATCAATATAAGGGTTAAAAAACTAGCTTTCATCCAACATGCTTTTAAAGAATATAAGAAAAAATTATTAAAATTGTAAAAAATTGTAAAAAATAATAACAAATGATGAAAAATTGTTAGGCCAATGCATTCTCTTATATATGCGAAGCGACCTATGGTCGACTCGCATATATAAGAGAATGCATTGGCACAGGGTATATGGGTTGATACAAAAATCGGACTTGGCACTGAAAGGGTTAACATGCATACAAATATAACTGAGTGCTTGAGTGACCTGTCGAGTATACAGAAATTAGAGTGATGTCCCTTCCATTGTTTCAGTGTTTTGAGTACCTCACTGATCATCAGTCAAAATTATATTCATACAGTATTAATATCTGCACTGAATTAAACTTCAAGCGCTGATAGAATATTTCAATATAAATCTTGCAATTCATTCTTTACCAGTCATTTGCTCTATTTTTTAATCATTATTAAACAGATGTATCCTCTGCATAAAGAAGATACATAGAGGCCCCACAATTCTCCGAGAAGTATCTTTATTATCAAATTAACAAGTTTCAGTTTCTTTAGATCCAAACACGATGCTATAAGGAATGTGTGTAACACACACACTTACATAGACAATTATAGTATAAATGAATACAACTAAAAGGTGCCCCCACCCAACTCAATAAAAATAAGATAAAGTTGGGCGATTTTCGTATTCAGTGAAGGCCAACTCTGTGTTATTGGTTACAGGAAAATAGCCTGATTTCTCTCCCTTGAATTCTGTCATCTGCGCTTGCAAGACATTTTTTTCAAACTGATATGATAACTTTTTTTCTATTTCAAATATTTCTCAGCTCTAACATAGCTCTATCAGGTGGAAGAAGCTTATTTACTGACATTCGCTCTATCATGGTCTGTTTTTGGGTTGAAAATGTTCAATTTGAGTCAAAAAATGGGTAAAATTGAGTGTTTTGTGTGTGCAAACCAAGGGGCATAACTCAATGACATGTTTTACAAAGAAGCTAAAGAACAGACATATGATTACACCTACAATTTCTGTGGAAATTAAAACATGCTTGATGGGACCTATGCCAAAGATAATGGCTCAGCATAGATTTGAAGTACAGTACCCCCTCCCAGGTTGGCCAAAATGGCTGGAAATTGTATATTGCTACCTAACAAACACAATTGTAGTATAAATGAATACAACTAACAAGGTCCCCCCCCACAAGTCAATAAAAGTAAGATCAAGTTGGGCGGAACTTACAAGTCTTTCATATCACCATCAGTTAATACTGTCCATTTGTTTTGTTGGTACGGCTGCCATTTGATAACCTGATATGACCCGTCTAAGTAATTATTCTCTGATCCAATGTCGAACGAATATTCGTCTCCGTCACTGCAGTCCGTCAGACTGAATGGCGGGAAATTACCTGGAAATATCAAGTCTGTTTGAGAGTTATCGTGAAAATTCTGGCAACAATGTAAAGAACAGTAATTGAATTGATCACAATGTAAAACTATTAAAGACATACAATGGACTTATTCGGGTCCATGAAATGACAAGTTAGTACTCAGGCACAATGCCAACCTGGGGCATTCTAACATCCTCGAAAATTTCAAAGAAATTGACCATACCACTCCATAGAAAACTATGCTCAATTATAAATATTTACTTCTCAATTCGGGAGTCAACTATCGGCAATAAACTAACACAAATGATTTCACCAAATGATTTTCAAGTATTCAAATACAGTATGACTATGCAAAGAAATTAAGCAGATATTCTACACTGAGTTAAAGCACAAATCGGCTTTAGAATCCGAGTAGGTGTTCACCTGGTGGTTCTTGTTTTATCGTGAGTACGCCGTTCATTGATGGGTTTATACCACTCATCCCATTCATCATTCCTGGCGGCAACGTGTTGTTAGGAGAATCACCAAATTTTCGCTTCTTAGTTGGCTGATTAGCCAGGTTGTTTATGCTGAAAATTATGAAAAAAATAGCACATTTGAAAAATCAAGAACCATTGTCAAATGGGCTTGCTATAATGCGATGATTATGATGGGACCTACTGACATAGCCAGAGAAAATCTATGCTGTTAACCCTTTCATGATGGGAGCTGCGCTGGTGTGGCATTAAAGATCCTGTGCCAGTGCATTCTCTTAGGTATGTAAGCTTCACATAGGGAGCCTCGCACATATAAGAGAATGCTCTAGCTTACAAGGGATTCCGCATGACGGATTCCGAATTCATAACTGGATCAGAATTCTAGTAATATTTTACAATTTAGTCACTTTTATTTACATATTTTCTTAAATATGTAAATGTGTAGAAAAGCCATGTAAATAAAATGCACTTGCTTAAAGGCCCACGTTTTTGAATCACCAGATCACATAATATACCACATATTCCATTATATACCATTTGAAAGAGGAAGCTCCAAAACATTGTATTATCAACCTATCCGGTCGAATAAAATGTGAACATGTTGTTTTTGACAAGGTAGTGACGTGTGTTCTGTGATTAATTTTGATCTGGTCTGTACTGCCAGTTTATTATTCTCAATGGAAGGGGAAGTACTCTATTTCTAAAATGTGAGTTATCATCAAAGCATTCTGGGGGGTAACTAACATTGGAAGTCTTGGGGTAAATTTGAGAATCTCTATCACTACAGTAATGCTATAATTAATCGACCTCGGCGAGAGCTTTTCGATGAATGGCAACAAGCCATATTTCCGACTAAATCCTGAAAAGTTACCCATAATTCTGCTGTGGTTAAGAAGTCGATTAATTATAGCATTACTGTATATCTGTCTTGTTGTGTATAATGTGCCCGGGCATTCGAAAGTTAGGTGGACCTTTAACATATGTTTTTGACAATGTATAGGTTGAAATTGAACCCCCCCCTCCCACAAAAACTAAATGTTTTCCTTCTGTATTTCATGTCATATAAATTCACTATAACATGTGATTTACACTGCTGAAGAAATGTCCCGTTTAGTGGTATAATTTACTGCTCACAATGCCATGTTTTTTACCCCTCAAAATAGTCTCATATTCCATATGATCATTAACCCTTTCAGTGCCAGGTCCGATTTTTGTATCAACCCATATACCCTGTGCCAATGCATTCTCTTATATATACGAGTCGACCATAGGTCGCATCGCATATATAAGAGAATGCATTGGCCTAACAATTTTTCATCATTTGTTATTATTTTTTACAATTTTGATAATATTTTCTTGTATTCTTTAACAGACTTATTTTGAAGGTTTAATGCCAGGGAATCTTACGTTTTTCATGGTTATTAAAATTATTACTATGAATACTTGGTGATAGTTTTGAGTTATAACATCCCCCTAAGGTTTTATCCAGTTTGTTTTTAAATTCGCTATAGCCTATAGCATGCTTAAGCATACCCAAAAAAGGGCCGATTTTATAGACTGTAAATTAGGCCTGATGAGATCGGCCCCTGGCACTGAAAGGGTTAAACTCATCCTGGATTTCATCATATTCGTGTCCCTTTTTATTCCAGGGGGAGGGGGTAATGCCTTCAATTATGCAAATCAAGTTCACAAGCACTAAACATTTGATAGAATGTTGATAAACCAGTTTATACAGATGATCTAAATGAGGGAATATAATCATACAAACGTGACAGGTTAACATATATACAGGTTACATCAATTAATATCAATGTCGCTGTATCACAAGCTAATCTAATTGGACTCAATCTAATTCATCAAATGTCTCTAAAATGACACAAGATTGCATAAACACTGAGCAAACTTAACATATTCACATGCAATAATATCGCCGTTGACACTTCACAACAAACTTAACATATTCACATGCAATAATATCGCCATTGACACTTCACAAACACTGATCACACAGTTAGCCCATCAACACAAAATTTAGCTGAGCGTCAAAGTTGAAAATGTGATTTTTGAAAATGGCAAATTTTCCAACCAAGTGATATTCAGAAGAATGTTCGAAAACCATCAGGAAAATTAACCCTTTACCCAACAGAACGGCCCTGTGCCAATGCATTCTCTTATATATGCGAGTCGACCATAGGTCGCCTCGCATATATAAGAGAATGCATTGGCTTAACACATTAAAAATTATAAAATTGTTAAAGAATGTAAGAAAAAATGGTAAAAAGTGTTAAAAAAAGTTTTTTTTTAGGCCAATGCATTCTCTTATATATGCGAGGCGACCTATGGTCGACTCGCATATATAAGAGAATGCATTGGCACAGGGCATAACTGTAACCATCACAATGTGGTCAATGAGCCGGTTCCAATGATATCCATATTTGTATGGTTTTATTGAGACAGACCCAAGATAATTTAGGCTGTTGAAGCTTTATTTGGCCGGTTTTGGCCGGTTTGTTGGGTAAAGGGTTAACTGCCACAATTTCTGCATTTACCATGCTCTCAATTTGTTAAAAAAATATAAATTGATCTGATGAGTAACATATATAGAGTATTATATTAGGGCGAACTTACTATTTTTTTTAGGTGTTTATATATGAGTTTCTGTTAGGGGGCCTCGCATATATAAGAGAATACATTGGCCTAACAATATTTACCTTGACCGTTAGGGCCCGGCGAAGGTTCGAGATTTGATTCGATTCGATATACTCCTGATGATTTGATTCGATTCGATATCATTCATCCGATTCGTCTCAAAACGAATCTTAACAACATCAAATATAACGCGCAAAGATCGTGCCATTTTTATCGCAGTCATCGGAAAAAATAGCAGCACTACCTCTACTAAAGCCAATGGCAGAGGAAACGTCCTTTTTGAGCGCGGATCGTTCGATAACTGTATTAATGGTGGTCCCATATATCCAGAATCTGACTAAGCAGTTGCGACTCAATGACGCCAAAGGCGTGAAAAAGTTCAGAGAATAACTTCATGCACAACTTCGATCCAGATTTGATCTCACCAAACCCCCACCTGCTCGCAGGTTCATACATGGATCCGCGATTTAAAAGTATTACAGAAATGTTTAGAACAGGGCTTGACCCACTATGGACTCCATGAAACAGAGCAGTCTACTAGTACGGGCAATGCAGTTAATAAACCGGTAACTCCACCTACCCATAGTTTAGTTGACACTATGTTTGATGACGTTGAAGCTGCCCACGAGAGGGACAATGTACTGGACCCTGGTGACAATTCATTATATGTATGGCTAACCACGGAAATGGGGGCATACTCGCGTGTTGGGTTATATTAAAAAGGGATGACTCACCACTGGAGTTTTGGAAATTGAACCAGTCGTCATTGCCTTTACTCGCTACAACTGCGAAGGATATACTCGGTATTCAAGCGACGAATTGTTCCAGTGAGATAGTAACGGACCAAAGGCACAGTCTCTCCAACTATAACGCAGAAACGTTAATATGGGCCCGCAACAACTCTAACTTACTATTTCCGTCACTGGTACAAACTGCAAAAGCCAATGAAATTAGGAGTGAATAGTTTGGTCACTTAAATTCCAAGTATATACACGATTACATGTGCTAACTGCTAATTTCGCAGCTTTTGCGAGTAAATGCAGAGATGACTTGTTGAGTCTCGTACGCTTTCCAAAACCCCAGCGAATATTTTTTCCAGGGAGATAATCGCCCATGGTGAAAACAAATCAACTAGTTAACGAATATTTTGTAACGTTTATTCATAAAATCGATGTTTATTCACTACAAATTTGTCCCAGTAATTGAAGTCAGGTTTTCTATGATTCGATTCGAACATTCGATTCGATTTGATATCATTCGGCCGATTCGATTCGAGATTCGATTCGAACCAAAAAGTCCGATTCGCCGGGCCCTATTGACCGTGTAAGCCAGTGAATTCTCTTATATGCGAGGCTCCCTATGTGAGACTTGCATATATAAGAGAATGCACTGGCACAGGATATTTAATACAGCACCAGCACAGCTCCCGTCAAAAAAGGGTTAACCCCTTGATAACTGGAAACTAGCTAAGGAGTAGTTACTTTCTCTTCATTAATTTTTGTAGTTGTTGATTGCTTCCCATATAAACCATCATCATATTTACATCAGCGGATAAATTCAAGGGGAAAGGGGTTCTATTTGATGTCATGAATTCTACTCTGTCCAAGCCTGTTTAGTGTGCCTGTAATTTGCAGAATGAGGTCCCAAGAGGGTGGATTTAGTGACGCTATCCCACATAGTGGGCTACTAGCATCACCAAATTCACCCTTTGCGGACCTCATTCTGCTTTAGTCTCATCTTCTGAGAAGCATCACTGGAGGGTAAATTTAGTGATGCTATCACGCATAGTGGGATAGCGTCACTAAATTCACCATCTGGGGACCTCATTCTGCAAATGACAGGCACACTAAACTCAGGCTTCACTCTGTCTATGCCTGTAGAGATCATGTTGCACAAGTTCAAAACCTGGAAGCTTCTTGATGTTCTGCTTGGGAACTTTACTACATGATATGCCCTAAATAATCGACTCCTTAACCACAGCAGAATTATGGGTAACTTTTCAGGATTTAGTCAGAAATATGGCTTGTTACCATTCATCGGAAAGCTCTCACTGAGAGCTTTCCGATGAATGGCAACAAGCCATATTTCCGACTAAATCCTGAAAAGTTACCCATAATTCTGCTGTGGTTAAGGAGTCAATTATTTAGGGCATTACTGTACATGATATCCAGGTTTGTGAGTGTTGTAAACAAATGTTTTATAGGTTAATTAATACAGGTAAGGGTTTGTCTGACAAGGTGACACATCTGTCCGGTTCAGCAAAAATCACACCTCGCCCTCCGGAATGACAATAACAAGTCAGAATGGAGGGACTGGCTGATGGACTATAAAGCCTTTGCATTTGTCAACATAAAGTGTAGTGAAAGAAATAATGGCTTAACCCTTTCAGTGCCAAGTCCGATTTTTGTATCAACCCATATTTCCTTGATCATTTTTCAAATTTATTGAATATAATAATGTGATACATTGATGGAAAGAGCTCTAAGAACTCTTTCCATCAATGTATCACATTATTATAATCAATAAATTTGAAAAATGATCAAGGAAATATGGGTTGATACAAAAATCGGACTTGGTACTGAAAGGGTTAAACCTATCCTGAAATAATTTCCCCACATAATGATGGTGTCACAAAAATGTATGGATGTCAAAAGAAAGGGGAAGATGTCTGCTAGGCATATTAAAGAAGATTCGAGGCTGAATATAATAATGACCAAGGTCCCAATTTATCGCAGATAAATTGCTCCTCATTCTAATGACATTTTGAGGTGGAAGCAGTTTAATGGAATTTAGAAAAAAGTTTTAGAATGCATACGTACCCACAAAAAACGGCTTTTATTTTATGCTAAAAGTAGAATTTAGACATTTTTGTAAATTGAATCACAATGAGTTGAAAAGATGCCAAAATATTTGATAGAATCATCATCAGTTGCAGATTGCTGACTCTGTCCCATACTAAACACATTATGTATCCAGGCTTGTGTGTAGTTAACAAATGACTTACAGTAACGCTCTAATTAATCGACTCCTTAAACACAGCAGAATTATGGGTAACTTTTCAGGATTTAGTCGGAAATATGGCTTGTTGCCATTCATCGGAAAGCTCTCGGGGAGAGCTTTCCGATGAATGGCAACAAGCCATATTTCCGACTAAATCCTGAAAAGTTACCCATAATTCTGCTGTGTTTAAGGAGTCGAGTAATTAGAGCATTACTGTACTTTCCATAGTGAGCAGGCAGCAGATTTGGATTAAGATGAGGGGATATCTGATGTTGTAACCCACAGGGAGCCTCACACAGATGGACGCATGCACTACGAAGTGTCGTCTGCTCCAGTCTATGTGGGGCTCTCTATAGGTTCGGATGAACTATATCCAGGCATGTGATTACATGTAGTTAACAAATGACTTACTTTCCATAGTGAGCAGGCAGCAAACTTGGATTAAGATGAGGGGCGATCTGATGTGGTCCCGTCACTGGCGGCTGGTGGGGGGCGTGGTTTAGCTTCGGAGGAATGTTATCCGGGTAAGCTTGCATGGTTTTTGTGGGCGGTAATCTGTGATTGTGATACATTTGTTGTTGAGGCGGTAATCCGTTTGATACTGTCGTTCCTATACTGTCCGGTATATGTGTGATATGATGATGAATGCTGTGATGGTTGGGGATATCTGTAAAAGAAACATGAAGTATTTTAAAGATACTCAATCCGATTTGATGGTCCCAATATCATCAGATTCCAACAACAACATTATTTTAAATACCGCCTCAGTTATCAAAATTGATTAATTGCCCAAAAATAATGCTAACCACAGTCAACTAAACTATAAAATCGCCCAAAATGTGTTATTTATCAACATTTTGTTCAACGAAATTTGGCCGTATTGTCAAATATATAACACCCAAAGCCACTTGATTTTAGAGTTATCCATCTTCGTCCGCAATTTGGTCTGATTGACCTATAATTGCCAGGCCACCAAAAATTACATATCTCGGGAAATAACAAATTTCAAAAATTGATATATGATCACTCTGATCTTGGTAGGTGGGTTCCTCGACTCAAATAAAATATCTTTTACCACAAAGTCAAAGAAATAGTAATTTGGGAGCATTAATTCGGATTATGCTTCTTAATAATGGTAATATTTTATATCAGACTTAGTTTATCAGGACAGAAAATCTTGCGCGAGTGTTTTCATCACTTGCGTACGGCTCGTCAAGCCTTGAAATAGGGTGTCTGTCATTTGCAAAATGAGGTCTCCAGAGGGTGAATTTAGTGACGCTACCCCACATAGCAGGCTAGTATCACTAAATTCACCCTCTGGGGGACCTCATTCGGCTTAGGCTTCCTCTTCTGGGAAGTATGTATAGAGAAAAGAGGTGAGACTGTCTCAACTGTTCATAAAGTTCGAATGCTTTTTCCTTTCTGTTCAGTTTCTATATTTCCCAATTTGCAGAAGATAAAATGCATAAGCGAGGTGACGGGTGAACATCATCAAATTCAACTGGGGAACTTCAATCTGATCCTAGGTCTCCGATAAAGGTTGAGGCCTAAGCAGAATGAGCTCCCCAGAGGGTGAATTTGGTGAATCGCGAACAGCATGTTAGCATCACTAAATTCACCCTCTTGCGATCTCATTCTGCAAATGACAGATAATGCAAATCTTGATGATAATGTTTATCTTCAGAAATATGTTTTTATAACTAAAAATAAATCATCATATAAATTACAATAAATTGTGTAAGTTTTATTTGATTATCACATTGATGTATATAAGGAATTACTTCCACGTGAGAAATTCAACATTTGCAAGCAGGCTAATGGAACAGGAGACAATGAAGCTTATATGAACAATGTGTGTGCCTACGAGCTATGAATTTCATAGTTATTTACGCTAAAGATTTCCCTGTACCTGGCACAAGGAGAGACCACATATATGTTCTAGAAGCAATTCTAAAATAGTGCATTTATCCCTGTGCGCAATAGAAATAATGTTATATGCACCCTGCGCATCCTGCAAGCCTTGAAGTAGTGTGTCTGTTATTTGCATAATGAGGTTCCCAGAGGGTGAAATTAGTGACGCTAACACAGTGTGTGCTAGCATCACCAAATTCACCCTTTGAGAACCTCATTATGCTGATGCCTCAACTGCTATGGGAGACCTAGGATCAGATTGAAGTTCTCTAGTTGAAAGTTGGTAATGTTCACCCATTAGTCACCTCCATTATGAATTATATGAACAATGTGTATGCCTACGAGCTATGAATTTCATAGATATTAACCCTTTACCCAACAAACCGGCAAAAAACGCCCAAATAAAGCTTCAACAGCCTAAAATATCTTCGGTCTGTCTCAATAAAACCATACAAATATGGATATCATTGGAACTGGCTCATTGACCACATTGTGATAGTTACAGTTATGCCCTGTGCCAATGCATTCTCTTATATATGCGAGTCGACCATAGATCGCCTCGCATATGTAAGAGAATGCATTGGCCTAAAAAAAATCTTTTTTTAATACTTTTTACCATTTTTTCTTACATTCTTTAACAATTTTTAATGTGTTAAGCCAATGCATTCTCTTATATATGCAAGGCGACCTATGGTCGACTCGCATATATAAGAGAATGCATTGGCACAGGGCCGTTCTGTTGGGTAAAGTGTTAAAGAGTCTACGACCTCATTGTGAAAATGTCCAGCACCATATTTTGAGGCCTCACCACTAAGTACACATACTTTCATATGCTAAGGTGTAGTATTGCATGCATAGGTCTGCCATGAAAAGAAAACGTCATAAATGCAGACAGACATTATGAGTAAGTGCATAGTGAGGACACAACTTAAATTTAATTCCTGTCGCTATATCCACCATGCGGCCTGCGCCATAGATATCGTTAAATAAACACGTCTTCTAGTAATGTATATCATAGAAATATGTTTTTTATAAAGAACAAATAAATCAGAATAAATATTACAATAAATTTTGTTAGTTTTATTTGATAATCACATTGATGTATAAGAATTTCTTCAACTTCAGAAATTTGACATTTTCTATCATACTAATGGAATACGAGACGATCGAGCTTATATGAACAATGTGTATGCCTACGAGCCATGAATTTCATAGATATTTAAGAGTCTACGATCTCATAATGCAAATGTCCAGCACCATATTTTGAGGCCTGACCACAAAGTACACTTACTTTGATATGCTAAGGTGTAGCATTGCATGCATAGGTCTGCCATGAACAAAAAATGTCATAACTGCCTTTGGCGTTTTACACCCACATTAGGGTTACATAACTGGTTACAAGCAAAAAATTTGATGCCAAATGCAATTCCTAAAATTCATGAACAGCAATAACTATGTACATTGCTATTTTGTAAATGTTTCAACCAGAGGCGAATAAATCGTCGGCAATTATGTTTTATTGTCAATTTATCCCAACAAATAAAAAAGGGGGTTATAGGTTTGTAATGTCAAGGCTTGATAATAAGTCAGGGCATAACTTATGGGTCCAAACTCGTGTCAAAGCTTTAAAGTGAGTCAGGGGGGGGGGGGCTACAGCCCCCTTGTCGGGGAGCTCTAGCCCCCTCGTCGGGGAGGACTTGTTGGGGATTTTCTATATGTAAGTCGGTTGTGTGTATAAGATGAAGTAATCATGTACAGACTGTCAGTCTGGGAAAGTGTCAGTGAGAGATCATACAGCGGAATATATCCCACACAAAATATTCATGGCACATGTTCCCATTAAATCCGGGGGGGTATTCCCCTGTATTGTTACACCATCACCGTTTTAGTGGTAATGAAAATCTATTGAAACATGTGTGCTTTATCATTGCTGGCTACTCTGGCATTCGTCACAATGGCCACATTGGTCTATAGAACCATTGAGTACCTACAGTATGGCCACATGTTAGCTATATCCCCGACAGTGAAACACCATGCTGGCACTTGCAACTAATGAAATTAGAAATTAGAACTGACACAGAAGACAAGTGACCTCCCTAGAATATAGGAATTTTCACAACAATTCATGGGTTTTAATCTTCGAGTTATCTCATCTGCTTATTATGGCTGATGTATTGCTAAACTTTATGACGACTCCCTCATTGGTTCGCCACACACACTATGTGCGCTCATTTCACATACCAACAGGCAATATGGTGTAATTTAGTGTAGCCCCCCTGTCGGGGAGCTGTGGAGCACAGCTCCCCTGTCGGGGATTTTCTGGTGCCACCCCTGAGTAATGTCCTAAATAATCGACTCCTTAACAGCAGAATTATGGGTAAGTTTTCAGGACTAAATCCTGAAAAATTACCCATAATTCTGCTGTGGTTAAGGAGTCGATTATTTAGGACATTACTGTATAACAGTCCATTTATTCCCAAATAATCTATTAGGGAGAAGTCACTTCTCCCAATTTGAATTCTCTAGGCTGGAACTTAGTGTTTAACCCATTCAGGAGAGCTTCATGAAATTTTACGAAAACCCTGTGCCAACGCATTCTCTCATATATGTGAGTCTCTGATAGGGAGCCTCACATAAATAATAGAATATGTTGCCTAACAATATTTACCTTGACCTTGTTAGCCAGTGCATTCTCTTATGTAAGCGAGGCTCCCTGTGGGAGGCTCACATATATAAAAGAATACACTGGCACAGGATCTTTAATAACACTCCTGTACGAAGCCTCACACAGACCCAAGCAGACGACCGTTAACAGTGCATTGTTCTCTGTCTGGGGCTCCATAAACCATGAAAGGTTTTGAACGAGTTCTCTGGGCTGGTCACTGTCACATTGATGTATATGAATTTCTTCAATCGTTACTTGAGAAATTTGACATTTTCTATCATACTAATGAAAAACAAGACGACCCAGCTTATATGAACAATGTGTATGCCTGCAAGCTATAAATTTCACAGATATTTATGTTAAAGATCTCCCTGTACCTAGCACAGGGGAGACAACATACCCAAAATTAGGTCACAAAACAAAACGCGTAATAGACTAATGTAGTTTATTACATAGCACTCATCAATAAAGAGATCGTAAAGTCAGACCGACATGTCTCCGGGGCGGAGATATACCAATGCATATTGTCCGATCTCCGTGTTTATTTTAAACTTATGTGAGTGCCTCCTAGCACTAGACATTGTTTTAACCTTTCTATACTAAATTATTTCTCCCACCCAGACTGACACAGTTATAAGATAAGGAATCGTGGATTGTGAGGTGAGTTTCTATTCTACAGTTGCACTTAGCAGAAAATCTGAGTTTAGTGTGCCTGTCATTTGCAGAAAGAGGTCCCCAAAGGATGAATTTAGTGACGCTATCCCGCAAAGTGGGGGACTCAGATTGAACCTTGATTATGCAATGTGTCGTCTGCCAATTTATAGAGATAGAAAAAGAATCTATGGGAAGAAGTTTCTATAAAAATATGATAATATAGAAACTTTCCAGAGAAGATGAGGCCTAAGCAGAATGAGGTCACCAGAGGGTGAATTTAGTGATTCTAGCCCACTATGCAGGATAATGTCACTAAATTCACCTTCTGGGGACCTCATTCTGCAAATGACAGGCACACTAAACTCAGGCTTGCTCCGGGGCGGAGATATACCAATGCACATTTCCCGATCTCGGTGTTTATTTTAACATGTGAGCTCCTCCTAGCACTAGACATTGTTTTAACCCTATCTATACTAAATGGATTCTCCCACCCAGACAGATCCAGTTATAAAAGTATATATTGGAATGGTCTATTATCCATCTGGAGGGTTGTTCAGGTAATAAAAGCAGACGACAGACATAAAAAAAGATAATAGAAGATCAGAATGATTCCTATTCATTGGTGGGAAACATATTGAAATGATGTCATCAAATAGGGCAAGAGCTATTGAACAAGGGTTGACTCACAGCATCTGAAGTGTGGTATATAAATTACGACTCGATGCTGACATTTCTTCATATAGATATGTTGGATGGCGATCTCGCCGAATGACAAACATGCTCCATGAATTACACTAGATTCTGGATTCCAAGGGGTAAAGGGGTGGCATCCTCACATGATGTAACTAACACCATGAGGCCGGATTCTGGATTCCAAGGGGTAAGGGGTGGTACCCTCAGATGATGTAACTAATGACATGGATCCGCATTCCGAATTCCAAGGGGTAAGGGGGTGGTACCTCACATGATGTAACTAACACCATGAGGCCGGATTCTGGATTCTAAGGGGTAAAGGGGTGGCATCCTCACATGATGTAACTAATGACATGGATCCGGATTCCGAATTCCACAGGGTATATGGGTTGGTACCTCACATGATATAACTAACAACATGATTCCAGATTCCAGGGGGTAAGGGGGTGGTACCTTCACATGACGTAACTAACACCATGAGGCTTGATTCTGAATTCCAAGGGGTAAGGGGTTGTGCTCTCACATGATGTAACTAACAACATGGATCCGGATTCCAGATTCCACGGGGTAAGGGGTTGGTACCTCACATGATGTAACTAACGACATGGATCCAGATTCCACAGGGGTAAGGGGGTGGTACTCTCACATGATGTAAATAATACCATGAGGCCGGATTCCAAGTGGTAAGGGAGTGGTACCTTCACATGATGTAACTAACAACATGAGGCCGGATTCCAAGGGGTAAGGGGGTGATACACTCACATGATATAACTAACACCATGAGGCCGGATTCTGGATTCCAAGGGGTAAGGGGGTGGTACCTTCACATGATGTAACTAACAACATGAAGTGGATTCTGGATTCCAAGGGGTAAGGGGGTGGTTATATCTCACATGATGTAACTAACATGGATCCGGATTCCACGGGGGTAAGGGGGATGGTACTCTCACATGATGTAACTATTACCATGAGGCCAGATTCCGGATTCCAAGGGGTAAGAGGGTGATACTCTCACATGATGTAACTAACAACATTAGGCCGGATTCCGGATTCCAAGGGGTAAAGGGTGATACTCTCACATGATGTAACTAACAACATTAGGCTGTATTCCGGATTCCAGGGGGGGTAAGGAGGTGGTTGGTACCCCCACATGATGTAACTAACAACATTAGGCTGTATTCCGGATTCCAGGGGGGGTAAGGAGGTGGTTGGTACCCCCACATGATGTAACTAACAACATTAGGCTGTATTCCGGATTCCAGGGGGGTAAGGAGGTGGTTGGTACCCCCACATGATGTAACTAACAACATTAGGCCGGATTCCGGATTCCAAGGGGTAAGAGGGTGATACTCTCACATGATGTAACTAACAACATTAGGCTGTATTCCGGATTCCAGGGGGGTAAGGAGGTGGGTGATACTCTCACATGATGTAACTAACAACATTAGGCTGGATTCCGGATTCCAGGGGGGTAAGGAGGTGGTTGGTACCCCCACATGATGTAACTAACAACATTAGGCTGTATTCCGGATTCCAGGGGGGTAAGGAGGTGGTTGGTACCCCCACATGATGTAACTAACAACATTAGGCTGTATTCCGGATTCCAGGGGGGGTAAGGAGGTGGTTGGTACCCTCACATGATGTAACTAACAACATTAGGCTGTATTCCGGATTCCAGGGGGGGTAAGGAGGTGGTTGGTACCCTCACATGATGTAACTAACAACATTAGGCCAGGATTCCGGATTCCAGGGGGGGTAAGGAGGTGGTCGGTACCCCCACATGATGTAACTAACAACATTAGGCCAGGATTCCGGATTCCAGGGGGGTAAGGAGGTGGTTGGTACCCCCACATGATGTAACTAACAACATTAGGCCAGGATTCCGGATTCCAGGGGGGTAAGGAGGTGGTTGGTACCCTCACATGATGTAACTAACAACATTAGGCTGGATTCCGGATTCCAGGGGGGTAAGGAGGTGGTTTGTACCCTCACATGATGTAACTAACAACATTAGGCCAGGATTCCGGATTCCAGGGGGGTAAGGAGGTGGTTGGTACCCTCACATGATGTAACTAACAACATTAGGCCAGGATTCCGGATTCCAGGGGGGTAAGGAGGTGGTTGGTACCCTCACATGATGTAACTAACAACATTAGGCTGTATTCCGGATTCCAGGGGGGTAAGGAGGTGGTTGGTACCCTCACATGATGTAACTAACAACATGAAGCCCTATAGCTGTTGAGTTGACCTGAGATTTGAGTATCGCGAGGTAATTTTTTTAATGGTGTTTAATTTCCCCCTCCATCTCACACAGTCCAATTCTATACTAATATTTGATTAAGGTGTTTGGTGTTTACACATTCAGCGTCGGGGATCAGTGATGTTCATGCATGTCTGGTGGGAATTTCATCCGTCGATGTGAGACATCACCAATACGCTGTAACACAATGTCGTTACGATACCAGTTTAACTCTGCTTATACATGCTGGCCATTAACAGTATTCTAAATGATGAATTTTTAACTGGCTGTGTGCTGAATTGGTTACTCTAACTGGTTTTTTTTTGTGTAAGAAAGGTATCCCAAGTATAGCTCGAGAGGTCAGGTTACTATGTTTTTATATTTTTGTAGTTTTGGAACCAGTTTATTCAACAAGAGACTTTGAGTGCGCACAAATAAACAAGTACAAGAGACACAGAAACAATGACAGACGAGAGCTAGATAGCAGTTTTCATTTACTAAGCAAATTAATCAACTTCGACATGAAAATCTGTTATTAACACTTCCATGATAGGAGATGCGCTGGTGCAGCATTAAAGACCGTGTGCCAGTGCATTCTCTTACATATGCGAGTCTCCCTCAGTATATTTTTCTATCAAGATTGTGAATAATTATGGTTCGAAACCACCACACTAGAATTTAAAGATATTTTTAATGTTTCAGACCCCCAGTTACAACAATGACATATAAAATCATTGTTTTGCTTTGTTCATATAAAAACTAGGCTATATATACCAAATAGAGTCTTTTTTGTTATTAAAAAATAAACACAATAATTATCAAGCAAGAAATAACTAAAATTTTGGAGCTGGACAAAATGACATGCACCAATTGGTTTGTGTCTGTCATTAATAATTTTGTGCCTGTCAAATAAACGTTTGCAAAGTATTTTCAATGAGTTACAGACAATTCAGGTATATAATAAAATAAAATAATATAATATGCCTTTTAATTAAAATGAGCCCCTGTCGAAAAGGGTTAATAACTCTGTCAAAAAAAAAAAATTCCCTCATATATATATACCTGTTGCACATCTTCAATATATGGGCAACAATATTCTGAAGTTTAAAATCTCTCGGTTGAAATCTGTAGGAGGAGATGATTACACCATGAAGGTACTCAAAAGTGTGACGGACGGACGAACGGCTAGACGGATGGACGGTGTGACGAATGGACGCAGCCTGTTTCTATAGTCCCCCTTTTCTTTCAGAACGTCGGGGGACAATAAATGGTTAGAAAATTGAATATTAAACATGATAGCGTTTCTCAGGTGGAACTTCTGGTATAGACTAGTATCTTAACCCCTTCACGATGGGAGCTGCAGCATTAACCCTTCAAGTGCCAGGGGCCAATCTCATTGGCCCTAAACCTACAATATAAGTCTGTTAAAGAATATAAGAATAAATTATTAAAATTGATAAAATTGTAAAAAAATAAATATATATTTTAAGCCAATGCATTCTCTTATATATGCGAGGCGACCTATGGTCGACTCGCATATATAAGAGAATGCATTGGCACAGGGTATATGGGTTGATACAAAAATCGACCTGGCACTCAAAGGGTTAAAGACCCTGTGCCCGTGTATCCTCTTATATATATGTGAGTCGACCATAGGTCACCTTGCATATATAAGAGAAAATGCACTGGCTTACAAGATCAAGGTAAATATTTTTAGGCCAATTTACAGACAAATAATAAACCTAATCCTCAGTTTTGTCTGTGTTTTATTCACAAAAAAGGTATTTGTAGTCTTGAAATAAAGTTATGTTGTTGTTGTTGTTGTTGTAAATGTTGGCCGGAAGAGATAGACTATCTTTAATATATAATATAAATTATGGCCATCTACCTGAGTGGTTCTCATGTCCATCTGGAGGAGAATACGGCTCGGAATTTAATATATAATATAAATTATGGCCATCTACCTGAGTGGTTCTCATGTCCATCTGGAGGAGAATACGGCTCGGAATTTGATTCAGAGTAAGGAGGACTGTCAGGCAAATTCCTGAAAAAGAAAAGGAAAATAAATGAGGAATTAATTAATAATTAACCAAACAAAATAATGATAGAGTGCACCAGCATGTTTATATGGCACAGCTGTCGGCTACAAGGAATGGTTAACCCTTTACCCAACAGAACGGCCCTGTGCCAATGCATTCTCTTATATATGCGAGTCGACCATAGGTCGCCTCGCATATATAAGAGAATGCATTGGCTTAACACATTAAAAATTATAAAATTGTTAAAGAATGTAAGAAAAAATGGTAAAAAGGCCAATGCATTCTCTTATATATGCGAGGCGACCTATGGTCGACTCGCATATATAAGAGAATGCATTGGCACAGGGCATAACTGTAACCATCACAATGTGGTCAATGAGCCGGTTCCAATGATATCCATATTTGTATGGTTCTATTGAGACAGACCGAAGATATTTTAGGCTGTTGAAGCTTTATTTGGCCGGTTTTGGTCGGTTTGTTGGGTAAAGGGTTAAAAGACAAAAACAGCCATGAAGTTTTACAGATTTAGACACAAGCCCAAATTTTGTGAAAACTTTTAATTGATCATACTTATGCCTCATATCTTGGAAGATTTAGGGTGTATTTAGTTATGCTATCCCACATAGTGGGCTAGCATCACTAAATTCACCCACTGGGGGCCTCATTCTGCTTAGGCCTGATCTTCTCTGGAAAGTTTATTTATCAAAATTCTATAGAAACTTCTTCACATATGTTCTATTTCTTTTTTAGTTTAGTTTCTCTATATCCATAAATTGGCAGATGACACATTGCATAATAGAGGTTCCCAGTGGGTGCACATCACATTATTCACCATCTGGGAACTTCAATCTGAGCCTTGGTATCCCATAGCAGATGAGGCCATACAGAATGAGGTCCCCAGAGGGTGAATTTGGTGATGCTTGTGCGGAAAATGACAGGCACACTAAACTCAGGCTTGGCAGTGTCCGGAAATTTAATTTTGCCAAATGAATTTTTTTTTTTGGCCAAATTCTATAAATTTCTGCAACATTGAGACTTGTATTTTATTTTGACCATTGTTAAACAGCTTTTGATATCAATCTGAAAGCAGTTAATTGTGTATAATTTGATCTCGCCTAATTCTGCAATGTGGTTTATCATAAAACTATAAACCAATCACTGAACAATACAGTGGTAGAAGGTTGCCACGTCAAAAAGGAGAATCGTCAAAAAGGCGGATCGATACTTAGAGCATTAGCTATGTAAACACCAATACTATGGTTGTCACTCCACCCGTTAATACTAATGCTATCGGATCAACTGCATCTTGAATGAGGTTTAATGTTTCCAAATCTTATAAAATAACACTAATTCAAAATCTGTCCTGAAATGAATGGTATATTGAATAATCACTGGTTTCAACTTTCTTGAGGAATTGAAAAGTGGCTTGCCAAATGAAAATAGTTTTAGCCAAATGTGAATTATTTGGCAAATTTGGCAAGTGGCAGGTTGTAATCAGGTGTCAGGAGCTGATTTCAAAATTATGAAATAAAATTCATGACAATTATATTTCTGGTGATCCCAGGAATCCATCAAGACTAAATGATCCTGCTACATTGCTATGATGTTGGTGGGCAAAGAAAAGTTTTGTTCTCGAGTTATTATGTTTACAGTCTTTAGCAAATCTCAGCAATTCTATAAAAAGTTATTTACTTGCTGCAGGAAATATTCAAAAACATAATTTTTTTGAGACAACGGCTGCGTTGGTTGTTGCAAAATGGCATCTAAATTGGAGTCGTTTTTCAATAATTCGTACAATCATCCTGCAACTACCGTTAACCCTTTCATAACGAAAGCCACACTAGTGCAGCATTAAAGATCCTGTGCCAGTGCATTCTCTTATATATGCAAGTCTCCCATAGGGAGCTTCGCATATATAAAGAGAATGCACTGGCTTACAAGGTCGAGGTAAATATTGTTAGACCAATGTATTCTCCTCTATATGGGAGACTTGCATATATATATAAGAAAATGCATTGGCACAGGATTTTCGCAAACTTTCCGGAAGCTCCAGTCATGGAATGGTTAACAAATCAACTGCAGGCACCCATTCATTAACATAGAAAAAGATAAATCGTAGTCGGCAGTCAACATGTTAACCCTTTCTATACTAATTGCTCATTTTTGAGTAGTTATCCCTTAAGAAATGTTCAGATAATAAGTTCAACAAACAACAATATTGAACTTATTATCTGAACATTTCCCAACAAGAATACGATTCCTTCTGCAAATCTGTTGTCTGCTTTTAATACCTGATCATACCCAGATGAATAATAGACCCTTTCAATGTATACTTTTATAACTGAGTGGGAAAATCCATTTGGTACAGAAAGAGTTAAATTATATTCAGATATTTATGTACTTAAATTCTCTGTGCATACAAGATGGCAATGCACTAAATTATTTACATTTGCCAAAGGCTGTAAGAATGATAATTTAAGAAAAATAATGACACGCTTCCTGGTCCAGTAACGGACAATGTCTCATTGTAAGAAACTATGCGAACTTCAAGAATCGCGACTCGGGTTCATCAAATAGTGGCGCAGCAAGAAATCTGCTGTTCTGGATTGAAGATAAGGAACCGTGCCCACAGAGTAGGCTAGCATCACCAAATTCACCCTCTGGGGACCTCATTCTGCTTAAGCCTCATCTTCTGGGAAGTATCTATAGTCTCAAATTAACATTGTTTTTAGTTACTTTTTCCCTTCTGGGAAGTTTCTATATCCCCTAATTTGCAGAAGATAAAATGCATAATGGACGTGACGTGTCTAAAATTTGAGTCGGCCATTATAGCTTCGAGAAAACTTTCAGCATGTAACACAACAATTAACTCGCATAACATGAAGGTGAAATAAATTCAATTTGAAATATAGAAATAACTGTCTAAAATAAAGACGAAAAATTTAGAAGAATTTTAACTATCACATAGCTAATCGACTTCCATAGCTAAATGCTTCACTTCATTTTATATTAGGAATGCAAATTAAAACTTTCTGTACTAAATACTTATTGATGAGTAGTTACCTTAGGAAATGTTCAGATAATAAGTTCAACAAATGACCTATAACAAACCATAGCTTGTTGAACTTATTATATGAACATTTCCCGCCAAAGAATATGAATCCTTAAACACTTATGTAATCTTTTCGTAATACCGTTGTCTGCTCTTTTTTCATGAACACCCCTTAAACAAAATTAGAGTTTACTTATGGAATGTTACATATATATATATTGAGAAAAAGTCTCAAATTTGAATCGTATTTCTTTGAGAAAACTTTCTGCATATAACACAATTAACTCACATAACATGAAGGTGAAATAAATTCCATTTGAAATATAGAAATAACTGTCTAAAATCAACACGAAAAATTGAGAAGAAGAATTTTAACTATCCTAAAACTAATCGACCTCCGTGACAAAATGCCTTGATTCGTTGCCAGAAAGTCAAGGCTCATGTGATTCCAAAACAAATAACCAATCCAAACTACTGTTACAATTCCGTCCAAAACACACAAATAACAATGATGTATTCCGATACCAGTTTCGCAGCAGGTTTACCTCATGTGACGAATAATCCACCCTATTCATATAGTCTGTATTTTTCGCGGACAAAAATAAAATTGAAAAGGCATGGAATGACGAAAACAGACATGTCATAATATGGCTCCACCTATCTGAGGATTTGTTTGCCGCTATTGTGCTAACAAACTGCACAATAGCTCTATACAGCGAACTAATATTAAAATAATTATGTAACCGAAACGAACGAGTACGAAAGTTAAAATAATTTTAACGATGAGTAGATAAGTGCTTTACCTGGTCTAAATTAAAGATCATGTTTACCGTCGAAATTCGAATAACAGAGTTATATTTCCGTAAGTTTGAAAAACGCATATCCAAAACTACTTCAATTCGGAATTTCTAAAAATGGTTCCCATGATTCCAGAGCTCTGCCGCTACTAGGAATAATACTACAGTGTTTTGAAACTGCACAGGAAAAATCGATTTAAGTTAAGTGCAAACACTCGGCGGAGTGTGCATGTGGGGAAGGTTCAAGCAAGAGAAGCCGTGTGAACGAACACATCGCCGACTAGTACCCTGTCAACATCACAACGCACACACAACGCGGCTACTTTACAAATGTATATTTACTATTTCTTCAAGCAGACAAAGGGGCTGTGATCTGGCAAATGAATTTAGTGGGGCCAGGTATATTTTTCGTGAAGAATATGATGTCCCAATTTTAAAGGAAATTATTTGTTGAAATCTCCTGAACAAATTTTCTCATTGTGTCATGAAATTTTCTCATAGTTTGTGGGACAATATGCTCATTGTTGGAAATAATAGATCAACTTGAATTAGCTTTGAAAAGAAGAAGGGATCAGTATTGAAATATTAATGTACACCTGAACTACCATCAATATGGTTAACATGACGAGGCTGATTTGATTAAAGGATATTGAAAAGACTGAAATGGATGAGGCACAAGCCTGAGTTTAGTGTGCCTGTCATTTGCAGAATGAGGTCCCCAGAGGATGAATTTAGTGATGCTATCCCGCATAGTGGGCTAGCAACACCAAATTCACCCTCTGGGGACCTCATTCTGCATGGCATTATCTGCTATGGGAAACATAGACTCAGATTGAAGTTCCCAAATGGTGAATATTGTGATGTACACCCATTGCAATTGGGAACCTCGATTATGCAATGTGTCGTCTGCCAATTTGGGGATATAGAGAAACTAAACTAAAAAAAAATAGAATCTATGTGAAGAAGTTTCTATAGAAATTTGATAATAAAGAAAATTTCCAGAGAAGATGTGGGCCTAAGCAAACAGAGCAAACATGGTATGACATGTTCTTGAATTGATTATGCATATAATAAATGTAATAATAATTGATCTATTTATTACATAACTAGCAGGTGGACCCGACTTCGTCCGGGCTGTTTCCCCTCTGCTTTTCGGCGAATTGCGCGATTTGACCTTGAATTGTCCATTTTGAAGGTCACGATTTGACCCGTCCAAAACACTGCCCGGACAAAAGTACCCGACAAAAGTACCCGTCGAAATCCATCCGGTTTTACCCGATTTGACCTCGAATTGATCATTTTGAAGGTGAAGGTCAGGTCGGGGTCACGATTTGACCCGTCCAAAACACTCCCTGGAAAAAATTACCACTAAGTATCAAATTTCGTCAAAATCCGTCTGGCAGTTTTCCAACACCAACACCAACACCCCAAAAATGGTGGAAATCAGCCCACCGAATACCGGGAAATCGGCCCAGCGGATACCGAGATACCCTATGTATCAAATTTCGTCTGTAAAAATCCGCCAGTTTTACCCGATTTGATTTCCACTCAAGTATATAAACACGCCTCATATACACATTCTCATTAATTATCAAGCTTCAACGTAAAGATAAATTAGCATTGTGTGGTAAATTTTAACTAATTATAACTAATTATTTTCTCGCCGTCAAAGTTGAACAATGTCGATGTTGTTGGCATTGACGGCTTGGGGGCCACCGGTAGATTCGTACACGGAAACCATTTCAGCTAAATCTTGGATGAGATTCCAGACCATAAATATGATAATAATTTAGCGAACTTTTACCCGCGGGGTAACTGTAAACGACTTGAGCCTATGCGTGGTGTGAATATACATAAAATAAATCTATCGACAATAGACCTAAGAATATCAGCTGTAACAAAATTTATATATCAGAAATTGTAAATGATATATTTTGGGATAGATACACGATTCTTAATAGCCTGCAAATTGACAATATATATTGTAAATGTTATAATTTTGGGATAAATACACGATGCGTAATTGCCTGCAAATTGCTTACATTGGTCGACGTATGAATATAGAGTTATCCTCCCTGCATCGGGTGACAATCACGCCGGATCCGGATATATGAGTTTTGAAGGTCAATGTCGCGTCGCACGGGTAAATTAATATGCCTATGCCAGTTCCCGGCCGAAAGTACCCCCACATACCAAGTTTCATCGAAATCGGGTCGGCCGTTTTCGAGTTCATCGCGATCACACACACACACACACACCCTCACACACACATACAGATCTTCTAAAATATATAATAGACTAGCCGATGAGCCCGACGTTGTCCGGGCTATTCACATAGCAAATTTCAAGTCGATAGCTCCACCCGTTTCCGAGACCAAATTTCAAGTCGATAGCTCCACCCGTTTCCGAGATCTCGTCTGCGCATGCGCAAAGCTGGCGTCGCACGGGCTCGGCGACCCGATAAAATTCGTATCCGGGGCAAGATACATTCACATACCAAATTTCAAGTCGATAGCTCCACCCGTTTCCGAGATCTCGTCTGCCCATGCGCGCAGCTGGCGTCGCACGGGCTCGGCGACCCGATAAAATTCGTATTCGGGGCAAGATACATTCACATACCAAATTTCAAGTTGATAGCTCCACCCGTTTCCGAGATCTCGTCTGCGCATGCGCTGCACGGGCGTCGCACGGGCTCGCCAATACGACAACGACTTGGTCAAACTATACACACGTACCAAGTTTCGTCCCGATCGGTCGAGAATCGTAGATTTGTATTAATGACAGACAAACAGACAAACAGACAGACAGAGGTCTTCAAAATATATATGAGATGAGTGGAACAATTCAAGGAACTGACTCAAGGCAAAACGGGTCACGTTACTATGAATCAGGGACCAGCCCAGAGGTTTCAAATTGGGAGAAGTTACTTCTCCCTACTTTATATATAGAGAGAGGTGGACTGTTATCAGGGAGAAGTCATAATGGCTCAAGTTCAATTTACACCCCATCACACCAAGCTGTGACCCATGAAGTATTATGCAATTCAATAGCCTATTTATAAAACCATTATAATGAATAAACGCACCATTATAATGAATAAACGCACCATTATAATGAATAAACGCACCATTATAATCAGAAAATACAGTTTTAATGTGCTATAGGGATATATACATACTGGTATATGAGAGAGAAGTCACTTCTCACTGGGACAAAAATAGGGAGAATTGACACAACTTATGGAAAAGATGTCTCAAAAGTCTCCCTCTAGGCTGGTCCCTGCTATGAATCGGCCGCTAGATCGATTGAGACAAGGACCATACAAGAAGAAAATACAAGAGGTTTCACAGGTGCTGGGATACCCCCAAGGTAAAAACTGAAATATGGGCAGGTCAGAAATCAAATTGTGAAAAAAATGTGATGAACGAAACAAATTACTGGACAATTCTAACGAACGACAGATGGAAATCCAACATTTTCAGATAAAGAAAGAGGGATAACTCTTGAACGGAATATGTGAATAACATCAATTAACCTTCTTTTTAAACCCCTCATGATGCCCATTGAGATACGATAACCCATGGTTGAGATGTAAGAATGGATGGACGGAAATCCAACATATTCAGATAAACAAAGAGGGATAACTCTTGAATGGAAATTGTGAACAACGTCAATGAACCCTCTTTTGAAAGCCCTCCTGATGACAAACCTGCATACATCGATATCCGATAACCCATGGTTGAGATATATGAGCAGAAGGACACATGGACGGATGGACCGCTACATGGATGCATGGATGGACGCATGTAATCCAATATACCCCCATCTTTTGTATTATTAGATGTAAAGTTAAAATTGAAATCTCAACCAAGAAGTTTTCTGGCCAGTGCAATCTGTGATTAGGAACTTACGAAATGTATTCCTATGATCGACCATTTTCAATTGCAGACCCCGGCCTGCAGATTTCATAATTGTTTGTAACCTGTTTTTTGTAACCCATGAGTTACCAGAAAAGTACACAAACTGATGTAATCACTACAATTAACTGGAATTATTAACTACTCATTGGACTAATACTTTGAATGTCTCATTTTGGGACTTGATTGAGCAACGACTAATGTGAGAATCAGAGATCGCAAGACCTGAAAACTTTAGCACAACCTGCTTTTCTTTCACAGGATTTTAATTTTAGGTAACCAACCTCCAGGTGAACTCAACAGTCTTTTGCCTCAAATTTGCAGACCTGCAGACTTGAATACAATAATTACTGAAAGAGGACTTACGAAATGTATTCCATATACACGATAGATATAATATCCATGTCGAGCACTATAAAATCAGCTATAACATTAAGAGATGGGCCTGTCCCAAGTGGAACTAAGCTTTTGAATAATTTTTTTTCTTCAGATTTTCGGAAGATCAATTTTGTAATATTGGAGTAAAAAAATTACTGAATATGGACTTACGAAATGTATTCCATATACATAATAGATATATCCATACTGAGCACCATAAAAGCAGCTACCACAACAAGAAATGTAACAAACTGATCTGTGCATTAACTTACTGTTTAACATAAGTGGGAACTTTGTCAGATATCAAGGCTAGGAGTGAAGAATAAAACTTATTCCGGGAGCGAGCCTTGAAATAGTGTGTCTGTCATTTGCAGAATGAGGTCCCCAGAGGGTGAATTTAGTGATGCTACCCCACACAGTGGGCTAGCATCACTAAATTCACCCTCTGGGGACCTCATTCTGCTGAGGTGTAAACAGAATGAGGTCCCCAGAGGGTAAATTTGGTGATGCTAGCCCGCTATGCAGGGTAGCATCACTAAATTCACCCTCTGGGGACCTCATTCTGCAAATGACAGACACACTATTCAAGGCTTGTTGTGGAGTCACATGAGATAGCCAGTGGGAAGAGGCCACTTATCATAAGTGATCAAGATATGGTATGGACATTTGTAGAATGAGGTCCCCAGAGGGTGAATTTAGTGACGCTACCCAGAACAATGGGCTGGCATAACTAAATTCACCATCTGGGGACCTCATTCTGCTTAGGTGTCATCTTCTTTAGAAAGTTTCTTTTTCTTTTTTCGTTTAGTTTCCCTAAATTGGCAGACGATACAATGCATAATCGAGGTGCCCAATGGGTGCACATAACCATTTTCACCACCTGGGAACTTAAATCTGAGTCCAGGTCTCCCATAACAGATGAGGCCTAAGCAGAATGAGGTTCCCAGAGGATAAATTTGGTGATTTTAACCTGCTGTGCAGGGTAGCATCACTAAATTCACCCTCTGGGGTCCTCATTCTGCAAATGTCCAGCACCATATTTTGAGGCTGGCATAAGTGTCTCAAGCATCGAAGGATATACTGCCCGCAATAGGCAATAGCACTTCAATGTAGAGTTTGTACTCAAAATATGAAGCTATAAATTATCTCTATGCAATGATAGAGTGAACATCAGCAAAATATGACCGAAATCTGTCAATGGCGACTGGTCTATCAATCCTTTGCTTGTTCCTCATTTTTCATATAATGATATATGTTGAAGCTCATAAAACAGGAAAACAAATAATACACAAGCTGTTAAAGCTATTAAACTATCCCATTGGAAATGGTAAAACTTCATGTCAATGGTTCATTGGCAAAAGGCGTAACTGCCTTTTTTCTTAGTGGGGATACTGCCCAGATAAGTGGATAAATAAAACATAACTTATTATATAGGAGGGTATCACCCCCCCCCCCTCCCCCCTGAATACCAGTTAATTTTGGGGGGTGAATCCTGAATACATGTTAAGAAATAATATGCGATAAATGACATACAAATTGACTGTTTTAATATCAGACATGCAGATACAAGCAGAAGTTACATAGACACATTATGATCCATTATACCTGACATGATATTGGAGTAGAGTATTATGGGCGTTATGAGGCCGTTATGATACGATTAAAGATACTTTATGATGGCATGGTGGTCGAATATGCCCAAGAAGCTATTCTACCCACTCATTCATACAGATAACTAGCACAAAATATTATTTTGCGCCATCAAAACCTGCGTCCAAGATGTTTTGCTTGAACCCGAATACCAGTTAATTCCGGGGTATGAATCCGTGTACGGCTTCAAAACACCCTGAATCCAGCGTACCGAAAATGGGGGGTGATACCCTCATATAGCTAGGACGGTTGTTGAAATATAGAAACTGAGTCAGGAACCAACCTGGAGGTTTCAAACTGGGAGATGTCATTTCTCCCTGTTTGGTTATTAGTGAGAAGTGGACTGTTATTAAGGATGTCATAATGGCTGAAGTTCCATTTACACCCCAACATCACAATTCTATCACCCCATATGTATAATGCAATACAAGAGCCTATTTAAAAGATCATTATAGTGAGTAAGAACACCATTATAGTGAGTAAGAACACCATTATAGTGAGTAAGAACGCCATTATCGTGAGTAAGAACACCATTATAGTGAGTAAGAACACCATTATAATACAGTTTAAATATGGTACAGAGACATATGCATAGTGGTGTATGGGAGAGGTCACTTATACTTAGGACATATATAGGGAGAAGTTACACAATTTAGGGAGAAGATCATCTCCCAACCAGGGTCCTTGCTGGGCCAAAATTTTCTTTTGCCAAATAATTTGCCAAATGAAAATATTTTCTGCCAAATTCTTTTGGAATTTGCCAAATGCTATCCCCGATAGTACCATTTTCTACAACATTAAGTCTTATGTTTCGACACTCAGGGTTTGAACGACTTTTGATATCGATAGGAAGCAGTTAATATTTATACTCGCATCTCTATATTGTGGTTTAGCCTACAACAATAAACCAATCACCGAACAACAAAATGATAGCAGGGTTGCTTCATCAGAAGGGCACACCACAAGAGGATTAGCTATGTAAACACCACCACACTAAATACCGATAATCCCTCCACCCATCGATACTAATAGCTATCAGATTAACTGCATCTTAATAGAGGTGTTAACTTTTCCTAAACCATATAAAACAACACACGCTAATATAATTATATTGTAAGAGTTTTCTGAAATGAATGATATTGATTGACCAATATTTGTCAACTGTCTTGAGGAATTAAAAAGTGACAATTTGCCAAAACTTTTGCCAAATGAAAATATTTTTTGCCAAATGTGAATTATTTTTGCTATTGGCAAATTTGGCAAGCGGCAGCGCGAACCCTGCTCCCAACTCGCCCTCTAGGCTGGTCCCTGTCTCCCAACTCGCCCTCTAGGCTGGTTCCTGAACTGAACTATCCCATTGGAAATGGTAACACTTTATATCAATGAATCGATGGAAGAAGACATAACGCCCTTCTTTCTTCTGGTCAAATACTATTTTTAATTCTTCTGGTTATCCCTGTTGTCATAGTGATAGTTTATTGAAGTCAAGATGAACAAAAAGAAACATGTAATCAATAACGTGATTAGAATAACAAGAGTATTGCAACGGCGTGTCAAAATACATGTATGTCCATGGTAATTTCAACAAAGGGCCATAACTCTGGAGAAAATTGGCAAGCAGAACCCAAATTCGCACTTGACCTGTATTTTCATATCAGTAATCCATATAACAAATTTTAAAACATTCAGATAACTAAAACTAAAGTTCTCATCCGGAAACTAAAATCAATGGCAAATTCTATCTCGACAAGGACCATAACTCGGGCAAAAAATGGCAGACCGAATAGATGGACCGAAATCCATATTTGAACTTGAACTGTATTTCCATGTGGGCAATGTACATATGAAATTTGAGTACAATCAGATAACTAAAACTAATGTTATCATCTGGAAACCATCTGGGAAGGACGGACGAACGGATGTACACTCCAACAGACAGATGGACACCGCTGAATTCTATAGTCCCCCAAAATGTTTTATCAGGGAACAAAAATATACATTGAAAATAAGCATAGAAAAATGGAAGTGGGGCATAAATATAAATAAATGGAAAATAAGCATAGAAAAATGGAATAGATGCAAAGATAAGATGATGTCCACATGGAAGCAAGCCTGCAAATATTGTGTCTGCCATTTGCAGAATGAGGTCCCCGGAGGGTGAATTTAGTGATGCTCCCCACATGATGGGCTAAGATGAGGCCTAATCAGTATGAGGTCCCCAGAGTGTGAATATGGTGATGCTATCCTGCAGTCAATTCACCCTCTGCGGACCTCATTCTGCAAATGACAGACACACCCTTTGCAGGCTTGACCATCATTTGATGTAATCTGCCATCATTGCTAAATAGTCAAGATCTTCTGGTTGTCCCTGTTGAAATTTAGATGAAAGCAGAGAAAAAATAATGTCAACACAGGTGAATATGCAAGAGAAGCAAAGATAAACTGAATCAAGAGGGAAGAATAGTGTAGACAAAATGAAGTCAACGTGAAAGAGAAGCAAAGAAAAAATAAAGTCAATAAGAAAGAAAAGCATAGCAAAAATGAAGATGGTAAAAAAATATAGAAACGGTGAACTAGCCTAAATTGTCAACCAATGAAACACCACCTTGTCATAATTATCCCTGTTGACATCAAGATGGAAGGAAGCAAAGAAAAAATGGAAGAGCAGTACACATAAAAAAATGTTTGCATTATTAGATCATAGTCAAAACAAATTTTGAGCTGAAAATATGTTATTATTTATTTGATGTAGTCTGCCATCATCAATGAAAGACCAAACAATCATAAAATCATAAAAAAAACTAAGTTAGTTACTCACCCAGGCAGATATATAGGACTTTTATAATTGTTGTTTATAGCAGTAGTTACGGGCTGTTGGCAGTACATAGTATTCGAATGCACTGTCTGTGTGTGTGATGTGGGCGGGGTCTGTTTGCATGCGTCGCTACTGCCGTGTAGTCTATTATCCACGTAAGCCACTGCAGGAATACCGTCCTCTGGAAAATATCTGCAAACAGAAAAATCATTGTATTAGTGGCATTGTACGGCAATGGGTTAATTGGTCGTCATTTGATTATTAAAAGATCAATTAACCCTTTATAGAGCCCCACATAGACTGGAGCAGACGACACTCTGCAGTGCATGCTTCCATCTGTGTGAGGCTCCCTGTGGGATAAATCTCTTAATTTTGGATGGATTAACCCTTTACCCAACAAACCGGCCAAAAATGGCCAAATAAAGCTGCAACAGCCTAAATTAGCTTGGGTCTGTCTCAATAAAACCATACAAATATGGATATCATTGGAACCGGCTCATTGACCACATTGTGATGGTTACAGTTATGCCCTGTGCCAATGCATTCTCTTATATATGCGAGTCGACCATAGGTCGCCTCGCATATATAAGAGAATGCATTGGCCTAACAATTTTATAATTTTTAATGTGTTAAGCCAATGCATTCTCTTATATATGCGAGGCGACCTATGGTCGACTCGCATATATAAGAGAATGCATTGGCACAGGGCCGTTCTGTTGGGTAAAGGGTTAACCTTTAATAATCAGATACAGTAATGCCCTAAATAATTGACTCCTTAACCACAGCAGAATTATGGGTAATTTTTCAGGATTTAGTCGGAAATATGGCTTGTTGATTAGCAGAAATTTACCAAGCCTGAGTTTAGTGTGCCTGTCATTTGCAGAATCAGGTCGCCAGAGGGTGAATTTAGTTATGCTATCCCGCATAGTGGGCTAGCATCACCCAATTCACCCACTAGGGACCTCATTCAGCTTAGGCCTCATCTTCTCTGGAAAGTTTCTTTATTATAAAATTTCTACAGAAATTCTTCACATAGATTCTATTTATTTTTTAGTTATGTTTCTCTATATCTCCAAGATGGCACATTCCATAAACAAGGTTCCCAATGGGTGTACATCACAATAATCACCATTAGGAACTTCAATCTGAGTTGCCTCCCATAGCAGATGAGGTAATGTAGAATGAGGTCCCCAGAGTGTGAATTTGGTGATGCTAGCCTGCTATGCATTCAACAATGAATGTCTGCTGACTTCCACAGTGTGACATTAAGACAATGTCTCCAGCTATTTGTTTCAATTTTGCACAAAGCATCAACAGGTTCGGAAATTTGCCTTCGTAAAACTAGCTGATGAACAAACCTTGAAATAGTGTGTCTGTCATTTGTAGAATGAGGTCCCCAGAGGGTGAATTTAGTGATGCTACCCTGCATAGCGGGCTAGCATCACCAAATTCACCCTCTGGGGACCTCATTCTGCTTACAACTCAGCAGAATGAGGTTCCCAGAGGGTGAATTTGGTGATGCTACCCTGCATAGCGGGCTAGCATCACCAAATTCACCCTCTGGGGACCTCATTCTGCTTACAACTCAGCAGAATGAGGTTCCCAGAGGGTGAATTTGGTGATGCTAGCCCGCTATGCGGGGTAGCGTCACTAAATTCACCCTCTGGGGACCTCATTCTGCAAATGACAGGCACACTACTTCAAGGCTTGCTGATGAAATCACTTTTTTGGCTAGGCATTTGCCTCTGCTCAGCCGACAGCCGACGCTAATTAACAGGGCTGTTTATTATCACTGATTAATTTGTAACCTCATTGGGATGTCATTTCATGACTGGATCTTCCTGAAATGTTGCAAAAACCCTGTGCCAGTGCATTCTCCTATATATGCGACTCTAGCTCCCTATGGGAGACTTGCATATATCAGAGAATTCACTGGCACAGGATCTTTAATACTGCACCAGCGCAGCTCCCGTCATGAAATGGTTAAAGACATACTGTATTTAGTTCAGTAAATAAAACTGATAAGAGTAACAAGCCTGAGAATAAAGTGCCTAATGGGCTAGCATCACCGAATTCACCCTCTGGGGACCTCATTCTGCATGGCCTAATCTGCTATGGGAGACAGATTGAAGTTCCCAAATGGTGAATATTGTGATATACACCCATTGGGAACCTCGATTTATAGGCAATTTGTTGTCTGCCAATTTGGGGATACACAGAAACTAAACTAAAAAAGAAATAGAATCTATGTGAAGAAGTTTCTATAGAAATTTGATAATAAAGAAACTTTCCCGAGAAGACGAGGCCTAAGCAGAATGAGGTCCGCTGAGGGTGAATTTGGTGATGCTAGACTGCTATGTGTATTAGTATCACTAAATTCACACTCTGGGGACCTCATTCTGCAAATGACAGGCACACTGTTATAAGGCTTGAAGAGAATACCCAGACAATTAGAATTTATCATTCAACTAATATCGAAAATCCCAACCACATCGATTGCACCATTTCAGACAATACAACATCCGAACAACGCATGAATCAGTGACCAGCCTAAAGGGCGACTGGGGAGAAATCTTCTCCCTAAAATGTTCCACTTGTCCCTTATTTTTGTCCCAGGGAGAAGTGACTTCTCTCTCATATAACAGTATACATAATCCCAAAAGCATGTTCTCCCAATTTGAAACCTCTCGGCTGGTAAACATTTAATTCTTAAAGGCCCACTTAATTCTCGAATCCCAGATCACATATATAAAATATTTGTCATATTATATACCATTTGAAAGAGGAAGCTCCAAAACATTGTATTATCAACTTATCCAGTGTAATAAACTGTGAACATGTTGTTTTTGTTGAGGTACCAACGTGTTTTTGTGTTTAGGTTTCATCTGGATTGTAGTGCAAAGTGTATTATTTTCAATGGAGGGGGAATAACTATATCTTAAAGATAGAGTTATTACCCTTCCATTGAAAATACATTTTCAGTTAGAATTCAGTTGCATTCTGGGAGCCATAACGGGGGAAATCTTTCTATGATTTCAGCTGTTTTCTATTTCTCTATGGGCATCTTCTGAGACACAGATGTTTCAAATAGTGATGAATTATAGTACTTTAATCGTATTTTATAGCATATATTGTTATTAAAACCGTATATCAAGGCACTTTAAAAAAAATATTCAGTGACTCGAAAGCTAAGTGGGTCTTTAATTCGGGGGGGGGGGGGAAATAACAATAAAGTTTGAGAAAGATTATTCTCTTCACCCTCTGAATTATACCAGCTGAGTGTTCCACAGCACTTTAACTAATACCTTACTTATTTAAATTCACGCAGTACTATTTTTCTCTCAGTTTTGAATTCGCACACTTTAAATTCGCACACCTAGCTGCACGAATTTAAAACTGGAGATAGTATATGTGTATATGAAACACCATTGTGGCGGATTTACATCATGTAGACAATAAACTAGATACATCATAATTTTGTGGCGACCTGGAAGCTCGATCTGAACTATTAGTATTTCTAATACAAGCATTTTATCAATCATTATTACCATGATTTGTGTCTTGAATTGTGAGCAATGTTCTTGATAGCAGTTGCCAATGTAAATATATGTATACATGTATAGGCATAAATGTCTATTCACCGTTCATAATATATGTAAACTCAGCAAAATATCAGACTGTGGTTTAGATTAAACTTGGGAGTCGTACTATTTTTCACTCAGTTTTAAATTCGCGCAGCGAAAAATAGTACTGCGCGAATTTAAATACGAGTAAGGTACACGAAAGCTGCAAAAAAACCCTATTTGCTGAACATTGCTACAAATGAATAAGCGTTTCTATGTTTGTTGTCTGCTTATAGTATCAGAACATAATTACAAATGAAGAATAGACAATAAATGACTACAGGATACCATCTTCAGGGGAAATATATGTTAATAAGAAAATTATGTGGATGAGTGTATTCTCTGTGGATGAGTGCATTCTCTGTGGATGAGTGCATTCTCTGTGGATGAGTGCATTCTCTGTGGATGAGTGCATTCTGCAATTCTTCAATCTATAAATTTAGATTGTAACTTTTTATTTGCCTTCATATCTGTAGATGTTGTTTATAAGGGGTGATAACTCATATCTAACATGAAGTGTCACATATGGTAAAAGTTTTAAGTTAAAAATGAATATGACTTGACAAGCCTTGAAATAGTGTGCCTGTCATTTGCAGAATGAGGTCCCGAGAGGGAGAATTTAGTGATGATACCCCGCATATGCGGGGTAGCATCACCAAATTCACCCTCTGGGAACCTCATTCTGCTGAGTTGTAAGCAGAATGAGGTCCCCAGAGGGTGAATTTAGTGATGCTAATCCGCTATGCGGGGTAGCATCACTAAATTCACCCTCTGGGGACCTCAATCTGCAAATGACAGACACACTATTTCAAGGCTTGTGACTTGATTCATATAATCAATCATCTTGAGTTAGAATTTGTTTATTATCTGAAGATATTTATTGATCAATCTTATAAATCTTGTTCAAGGTAAAAGTATTGACTAAATTGACTTATCACACACCAACTTGATAATGTGCCAAACTTATATGAGATTTGCTTTAATTTTTGTTTGTCAAATAGGATTGGTAAGACAATCGTACTCATTTACACCTGAGTGAGAAATATGTGAGGTAATCTTCTTCTAAGTGCAGGAAGTAAACTGAAAATTCAACAAACAGCTACATGCATTCTCATTTGTTTACAATGTCCTCGTGTGTTTACTCATCTACAGTAATGCTCTAATTAATCGACCCTTTAACCACAGCAGAATTATGGGTAAAAAGTTAGGCATTACTGTACATGCATTCTCAGTTGTTTACAAAGTCCTCGTGTGTTTACTCATCTATCTTGACTAATGAGAACATTCCATATTTTACATGTAGTTCAATGTAAACCCTTCTATGACTGGAGCCTCCTGAAATTTTGTGCCAATGCATTAACTTATATATGTGAGTCTCCCAAAGGAAGCTTCTCTCATATATAAGAGAATATATTGCCAAACAATATTAACTTGAGATTCTCCTATATATGCTTGGCTCCCTATGGGAGACTCACATCATGAAAGGGTTAAACCACCAAATAAAATTACTGTGGCCTAAAGCCAAACATTATCTAATTAGGTATTCAACAAATAGTCTCTTAGATCATGCCATGAATCTCTACTCTGGCTAATGTCCGTAGAGATCATATTCCACCAGTACAAAACCTTGGAACTTTTTGAAGTTTTGACAGGGGACCTTATAAAGTCGAAAAATAACACGGGGAATATATTTCTTACTGATTTTCTGTTCCTTAATAGTGTACTTCAGTATATGTGAAGGTCCCAACTCAAAATTGCATGCTTTTCTGTGACTTTTGAGAGCCGATATCGCAATAAATATTCAATGAATTACCCAGGAAAAAATCCATTATTGTAAGAGACGCAAAGAAAAATTGCTCACAAAGTCACTTAAATCGTGAAATTTCGAGTTGGGACCTTCACCTGCAGTGGAGTACATTTTTAAGAAACAGATAATAACAAAGAAATATATTCCCTGTGTTATTGTTTCAATTTTATAAGGTTCCCTGTCAAAACTTCAAAAAGTTCCAAGGTTTTGTACTGGTGGAATATGATCTCTACAGGCGTTAACCATAGTAGAGATTCATGGCATGATCTAAAACTAGATATAGAGACTATTTTTTGAATCAAACTATTTCATTTTCAACTTAAAAATAGACAACAGGAATATTTACACCGCCATTAAACTTGATTTGTTTAGTGCCAGGCCATTCATATAGGCCTCAAAATAGTATACAGTAATGCTGTAAATAATCGACTCCAATACCACTGAGAGCTTTCAGATGAATGGCAACAAGCCATATTTCCGAAATAAATCCTGAAAAGTTACCCATAATTCTGCTATGGTTAAGGAGTCGATTATTTAGAGCATTAATGTACTTAGAAGCAGTCTGTGCGTGTCCCTCTAGCCGTTTAGAACATACGTTCGATTGAAATATCATATGTTTCATAGCGTTTTCGTCTGAGTGCAGACTGACTTAGAAGGTCGGGGTATAGACTCTGGAACATGAATGTCAGCTCTTACCTCTAAAACACAACCTTAATAATCCAGAAGGTGAGTTTAAATTCCCGTTCTAAATTTAAAAATGGATGAATCCAATATCCAAAGAGAATTATGCGCTAATACCATCCACCATTTCTACTTAGAGATCTATCGAATTGAAATGGTAAGTATTAAGTAAGAAACAAAATTTAATACCATGCATCCACCTTTTCTACTTAGTGATCTATCGAATTGAAATGATATGTCGGAAGCCCAATGGTCATATATAAGAAACCCATCAATTCTTCATGTCAAATGACCTTTTGAACCAGCTTTCACTTAAATCACTCCCATCCAATGTTGGTAGGTAATGGGCACCTGCCAATATTAAAAGGATGAAAGGTAATGTAATATAGAGAATGGCCATTAGATGACAATACATCGAGCAATACAGCAGTATTACATGACAACTATCAAAATACTAGACAGTCACATAGACTCAGAGAAAAATTCAGCCTCAGGCTCCGAAAAAAGACATTTATTCACAAATTGGTAATCACATATGGTAATTACCAGGTAAATTGTTTGAAATAACGTAGATTCTGTTTTGACACCTGAGAAAACAACCAATCGGAGACTTCAGTAAAATGACACGTTACTTGAAAAGAACATCATGGATTGTGTTTCAGAGGCAACTAACACTGAATTGGACATTACACCATCGAGTTAAGTATTATACATGGAGCAGCCTAGAAGTTTAAATTTGGGAGAAGTCACTTCTCCTTATTTAGTCATTAGGGCAAGCCTTGAAATAGTGTGTCTGTCATTTGCAGAATGAGGTCCCCAGAGGGTGAATTTAGTGATGCTACCCCGCATAATCCCCCTCCCGTCCTCTGTTTGCACATCTCTGCAAGAATAGGATGTGTGATAATTTATTTGGATGCTTGACTACTAACTCAGACAGGCTAATCAATCTGTTATCAGGGAGAAGTAACAATGGTTGATGTTCAATTTACACCCTAATATCACCCTCCTATCAACCAATAGCATTATGCAACACAAGAGTCCGTTTATAAAATCGCTATAATGAAAAAGGACACCATTACAATCAGTAGATATACTTTAAACATGCTTTTTGGATATATGTATACTGGTATATGAGAGAGAAGTCACTTCTCCCTGAGACAAAACTAGGGAGAAATGGCACATTTTAGGGAGAAGAGGTATCCCAAGTCGCCCTCTTGGCTGGTCCCCAGCATGGATCATGGCTCAGAGGGAACTAATGCTGAATTGGACATTACCCCATCGATACAGGCTGATCGATATGGGTACTAAGTTACCCAGTTTCACAAAACATTATGTTACCAACAGTAATGCCCTAAATAATCGACTCATTAACCACAACAGAATTATGGGTAACTTTTCAGGATTTAGTCGGAAATATGGCTTGTTGCCATTCATCAGAAAGCTCTCTCCTGAAAAGTTACTCATAATTCTGTTGTGGTTAAGGAGTCGATTACTTAGGGCATTACTGTAGGTTTGAACTAGGGGCAGAGCTCAAGCCCAGAAGTACTAGGGGGGGCACAACTGGAACAATAACTTATTATAGATATAGGTGAAGATGGTCCTCCAGGAGGCTCTCAATCGTTGCAATATCCTATGAATGGTCTAGCGCTTTTGATATGTGATTATCTTCGTTAGTCAGCTCTATAGTAACTTATTATAGTTAGGAGTAAAGCTTAACCCTTTCAGTGCCAGGTCCGATTTTTGTATCAACCCATATACCCATATATAAGAGAATGCATTGGCCTAACAATTTTTCATCATTTGTTATTATTTTTTACAATTTTTTACAATTTTAATAATTTTTTCTTATATTCTTTAACAGACTTATTTTGTAGGTTTAGTGCCAGGGAATCTTACGTTTTTCATGGGCATCAAAATTATTACTATGAATACTTGGTGATAGTTTTGAGTTATAACATGCCCCTAAGGTTTTATCCAGTTTGTTTTTAAATTCGCTATAGCATGCTTAACTCTTTCGCTGCCACCCGCCACCACAGACGTACATGTACCCCCCAGTGCCACGCATCCTGTACATATATCCATGTATTTCAGGTATATATGGGTAATACATTATATCTCAAGCAGTTTCTAATATAATTAGTTGAAACTTCACATGTATATAGACATAGGTATACCCTGTCGAATGCCACCGTGGACACGCCCACCAAGGTCACGTGACATTGGCGGCCATCTTGGATTAGTGGCTATTTGCCTGTATATGTACATTTTGTGTGGGTATGAATGGGTGTGTTGTTTGTTTTCTAATTTTCAACCCAATTATACAATGTCCAACAGTAAGGTACACTGGAGCTACCTATATGAACCCACTTTGGACATAAAATAGATCACGTGACCTTGGCGTCCATTTTGGATTTATGCAAGTTGCCACCTATTTTTAGCAAAATGGGATACAATGGCGCACTTTGTTGAGTTCGTGCTTTTGTTGCTTGAATATTCCCTGATAGGTACAATTCCAAATATAGATATATATATATAACCATACCCATATGTATATATACCTGCAGGGGGGCATATGACCCTGCTCCGCCCCTTATAAGTCACGTGATCTTGGCGGCCATCTTGAATTTCAGGAAAATTGGGTTTTACGATGATTTATGTGAATTATATGGGTCACCCGGGCGTACGCATGGTCAACTCACCAGCATAATTGATTTACTTGCCTGTTATCACCACTGGAAAACGATACAATAGACAAGGGTTGTTCAAAACCAGTAAAGGTGTATTATAAATAATAGGTATAAGTATCTTATGTGCCGCAGGCGACCCTCGATCATTAGAGTATAGAGGTTAGTTACCCACCCGCCACCCTATCCCGCCACCCATAGTATCTTATGCGCCGCAGGGGCCCCTATAGAGGCTACTGCCCACATAAATAATAGGTATAATTATCTTATGCGCCGCAGGTGCCCCTCGATCATTAGAGTATAAAGGTTAGTTACCCACCCACTACCCCATCCCGCCACCCATAGTATCTTATGCGCCGCAGGCGCCCCTATAGAGGTTACTGCCCACATAAATAATAGGTATAAGTATCTTATGCGCCGCAGGCGCCCCTCGATCATTAGAGTATAGAGGTAATAACAATAACTTCTTCAGTCCTGAGTCTTTTGCGAGCAGCCATTTTCGACTGATAACCACGTGCTAACAACAATGACGCAATATTCCGGCTCTGACTGTACTCCCATAACGTCAGAAATAGCATGACCTTGAGGACATTGTCGCTTTAAATTGTTTGCGCGCAACAGTACTACAGATAGATACATTGTACACTGTCAAACATGCCGGAAAGAATAGAGTTATATCCCATACATTAGACTACATACCAAATTCGCAAAAATGCGCGATTGGCAGCGTCTCCGAAGTTCGCATTTATGCGCGTTTGGCAGCGAAAGAGTTAAGCATACCAAAAAAAAAATTCAACCCAAAAAAACAAAACAAAAAAATGTTTAAATTTTTTTATTTTTTTAGGGCCGATTTTATAGACCGTAAATTAGGGTCGATGAGATCGGCCCCTGGTACTGAAAGGGTTAAAACCAGAAATAACAAAATTGTGACACTCAAACATCCTTTTAAAGGCCCACTTATTTTTCCCAGATCATTTTAATATGCCATAATATATACCATTTGAAAGAAGCAGCTCTTTACTGATGGTATTAGCATGATAAATTGTTTCTTGCAAGACATATGACTTATTGGGTGTTAAGAAGGTTGTTGTTGAGGTGTTAATGGAATGTCAGTATTTATTACTCATTGATGCTCCCTGGTTTCAACCCAAAGCTCCCTGGTAATTAATAGAGAGAAGTGACTTAATTATCTCATTGTAAAACATCTAGGCTGGTACCTGCCCTGGTATCAACCTAGAGGTATTTATTGGGGAGAAGTGGGTTGATAGCAGGGCAGGTACCAGTCTAGAGGTTTTGGAGATAAGTCATGTTTCCCTGTTTATTTATTAAGGAGAAGTGGGTTGATAGTAGGGTAGGTACCAGTCTAGAGGTTTTGCATTGAGTCTCTCAAATAATTTACCAGGGAGAAGTGGGTTGATACTATGGAGCTTCAATGAGTCATAAATACTGACGTTCCATTAACACCTCAACAACAGGTTTCTTAACACACAATAAGTCATATGTCTTGCAAGAAACCAATTTATCATGCTAATACTATCAGTAAACATAATTAAATCCTGTAATGCATTGTCCCTTGTCTGTCTGGACAAGCGTAAACTAGAATTCTGGGACACTGGAGCACGGGGTGGGGTGGGGGCACATACAGGGGGGACATTCATACTGCATAGAATGGTAAACTGAAAAATATCTCTAATATTAAGTTAATCTCTTCACTGCTAAATGACGTTATGACGTCGTGTGCTGGGCTGTTGACGTTATTGCCATTGAAACGTTGAGATACAATTATTCCGATGCACCAATTTCTAAGTTCCAGTTAGGTATAATGGCCTACTGCTGAAGTAGTGCTGAAGTAGGTCTGTAGTACCTACAGACCATATGACACACGGCGTGCACTTTTAAGTCCGTAATAGTTACGGACGTCATAGCAGCGAAGAGGTTAAAACAACAATGCTATATTGTCTTAAGAGACAATATACCCATAAGGGAGCAAACTTAACAAACACCCTTTGGCTTGTTGTTTGATCCCCTTTCCAATCAATCCATCTATACTATTCTATTTATTACTGTCAAAACTTTTGTTAAATGTTTATATATGTTATTATGATTGGAATAAAATATGTTTACACTAAATATACCCATTCTAGCAGCTTATTTTATACAGTAATGCCCTAAATAATCGACTCCTTAACCACATCAGAATTATGGGTAATTTTCAGGATTTAGTCGGAAATTAAATATGGCTTGTTGCCATTCATCGGAAAGCTCTCAGTGAGAGCTTTCCGATGAAGGCAACAAGTCATATTTCCGACTAAATCCTGAAAAGTTACCCATAATTCTGCTGTGGTTAAGTAGTCGATTAATTAGGGCATTACTATAACTTGGACCTGTAAAATGCTCTAAAATGTGGAACGATTACCAAAGTTTTGCCATTTTGGCATTTATGACAATACCTCTGACTCAGTATCATGTGTTCACATGTTGATGAACAAATCATCATTTCTTATCAATAATATCATGTTACGATTGGAACACAATTACATATGGCATTCAGTATTCACCCCCCTCTGTTAACTGGCATTCAGTATTCACCCCCTCTGTTAACTGGCATTCAGTATTCACCCCCTCTGTTAACTGGCATTCAGTATTCACCACCTCTGTTAAATGGTATTCAGTATTCAGCCCCTCTGTTAAACTGATATTCAGAATTCACCCCTCTGTTAACTGACAGGTCTTCAGGATTCACCCCCACTGTTAACTGGTATTCAGAATTCACCCCTCTGTTAACTGGTCTTCAGGATTCACCCCCACTGTTAACTGGTATTCAGGATTCACCCCTCTGTTAACTGGTATTTAGGATTCACCCCCACTGTTAACTGGTATTCAGGATTCACCCCTCTGTTAACTGGTCTTCAGGATTCACCCCCACTGTTAACTGGTATTCAGGATTCACCCCTCTGTTAACTGGTATTTAGGATTCACCCCCTCTGTTAACTGGTATTCAGGATTCACCCCCTATGTTAACTGGTATTCAGGATTCACCCCTTCTATTAACTGGTATTCATGATTCACCCCTTCTGTTAACTGGTATTCAAGTTTCACCCATCTGTCCCCTTTATTGAATGGCATTCAGTATTCACACCCTCTGTTAACTGGAATTCAGGATTCACCCCCTCTGTTAACTTGAATTCAGTATTCACACCCTCTGTTAACTGGAATTCAGGATCCACCCCCTCTGTTAACTGGAATTCAGGATTCACCCCCTCTGTTAACTGGAATTCAGGATTCACCCCCATTGTTAACTGGAATTCAGGATTCACCCCCCCCCCCCTGTTAACTGGTATTCAGGATTCACCCCTTCTTTTAACTGAACTGGTATTTATGATTCACCCCCTCTGTTAACTGGTATTCAGGATTCGATCACCCCCTCTTAACTGGTATTCAAGATTCAACCCCTCTGTTAACTGGTATTTAATATTCAATACCTCTGTTAACTGGCATTCAGGATTCACCCCCTGATTCTAAGCCATGCAGTGGATTACCATATTAAATGGCATGCAACAATTATATCATTGATTAGCATGTGGGTGCACAAATGATCAATTCTTATCAAAATTACCATGTTACAATTGGAATATAGTGTATGATTGTTGCACACATCACAGAATTATTTAACTATTTCATGGTGGGAGCTGAGCTGGTGCAGCATTAAAGATCATGTGCCAGTGCATTCTCCATTGGGAGCCTCGCATATATAAGAGAATGCACTGGCTTACAAGGTCATGATAAATATTGTTAGGCCAATGAATTCTCGTATATATGAGATGGTTCCCTATGGGAGACTCGTATAAATAAGAGAATGCATTGGCACAGGGTTTTCGCAAAATTTCAGGAAACCCCTATCATGGAATGGTAATACAAGACTTTTTTCATTTTATTGTGATATATAAGTTCATTATTGTTTTACACCTGTCATCCCTTAGATTTTGAACAGAATTGTGCACATGCATAAATCAGTATTTAGTTGTGACAGCAAAATTATGTGAAAATCATGTTAGACAGACAGACAGACATATGTAAGATGGACAGACAGACATATTGACAAAACTTATTTCTATTGGGTCCTGAAATGAATTTTTTGGGGGATGATTAATTTGAGACTTAAATCTAAGGCTAAAATGCACATATTTCGGGATTCTAAACTCTGAAGTGGATTACATGTACAGTAATGCCCTTAAATAATCGACTCATTAAAGGTACGGTTGGCCTTGGCGGTGGGTATCCTGTGGAAATATTTCCACCCGTCAAAAACCGCCACAAACAGAAAGAACAACAAAATGTAGATAGACTTTGTCCATATACAAATACAAAATATCGCATAAACAGTATGTTATTGTCATATTTTTGACCATTGTTATGTAAACAACAGCACAAAAAGTAACTTTTCTGGTGTTTGTTTATAGTATGATGGTAAACATAAAGAGCGTTCTTTGTGGGTGAATTCCTGATATGGAACGAATAAAGAGCGTTTATGCCATTTGTGTGTGATTAGCCAGCAGCATTGTGTTGTCTTCTGTAACTCAATCAGGCTCTTGCTTAGGTAAAATATAGTAAATCTTTATCATAACATGCTGTTTACGCGATGGTCATGGTATATTTGAACGAAACTGTATGCGTTTTAATGTTTTTCTGTTTACGGTGATTGGAACAAATATGAATATTTTCGACAACTAAGACCTCACGTGCCTTTAACCACAGCAGAATTATGGGTAATTTTTAAGGATTTAGTCAGAAACATGGCTTGTTGCCATTCATCGGAAAGCTCTCACTTCCAATGAATGGCAACAAGCCATATTTCTGACTAAATCCTAAAAAATTACCCATAATTCTGCTGTGGTTAAGGAGTCGATTATTTAGAGCATTATTGTACCATAATGGCATGCAACAATTATATCAATACTTCACATATGTGTGCACAAATGGTAATTTCTTATCAAAATTAATATGTTATGATGGAAATATGATTACAAATGCAAACTTTATTGGTCCTTGATAAAGCAAGCTCTGGAATTTTTATTATTAATCAACACACATCATTGCATCTGAAAATGAATCGATCATCGATCGGTCACTCGACATGAGAACAGACGACTTTGGTAACGATCAGTATGGATCACGAGCTAGGACCATATTTACCCGAGCACACATCACAGAATTATTTAATAATCCGACATATTTACACAACTTTAATCCTTGATGAAATATTGAAATAATCCAATCAGAACGAGCAATGGAAATAAAGGCACAAAAAGTCGGCCAATAAACCCGGCGACTGTGATGTCCACTGTTAAACTACAGCCCCTGTAAAATCAACAAATTGACAAAATGAATCAATTTTTCGAATACAAAATCAATTCATATGGCAAACCGAATGAGTTGAAGTGAACACAGACACACTATGATTGCTCACTTGTTTGCTTCCGTCTATCACTCTATATGGAATGCTCAAAAAGTGTCCAGGGTCACGCTTCATAAGATTTTCACGTTAATTACCGAAATGACCACAGTAAGCCTGTCAAACAATCTCGACCGAGTGTTCAGTAAGCTTAGAAGAGATAGGCAAACACTGCTATATCGCCCTAAGGCTATAGAGTTATAACACATGAGTCCTTCGACAAAGGTACCACTCACTGGATGGTACAAAGGTATGTCAACTGTAACAAATCGTACAAGGCAGGGAAGAACAATATTCAGAGGGGAGGCACAAGAAAAAATCCTGCGTTCAGCCCATCTTAGTAGTTTTATTGGTAGTTAGATTGTGTTTTGATTTCACATTTGAATACATTGGTTACATCATGGCAGGAGTTTGGTTGCACAATAGATGACTTTAAACAAACATAAAAAATTTAATGTCCTCATACCAGTACTTGTATAGTCTTTTGAAATTTCAGCCCAAGGAGTTTTTCATATAATTCCTAAATGGATGAAGGTTGTGGGGTCAAGCCTGGATATAGTGTGTCTGACATTTGGAGAATGAGATTTTAAGAATGAAAAATAGGTTGAAATTGCTCTGATATGTTAATTTTTCAACAATATTGGGTGTACCGTATGTATTTTTTATTAAAAAAACAGTAATGTCCTAAATAATCGACTCCTTAACCACAGCAGAATTATGGGTAACTTTTCAGGATTTAGTTGGAAAAAAGGCTTGTTGAGAGCTTTCCAATGAATGGCAACAAGCCATATTGCCGATTAAAACCTGAAAAGTTACCCATAATTCTGCTGTGGTTAAGGAGTTGATTATTTAGGGCATTACTGTAGTTGAATATTTTACTATTATGGAGTAAATTATTGATAAAAAGGGAACTTAGTTGAAAGATTGCTTTGGTTGATATTTTCCAACATCAAGGGAGGGATAAACAATATAGGGGAGGGCACACACACAATCCTGCGTTCAACCCATCTTAGTAGTTTTATTGGTAGATTGTGTTTTGATTTCACATTTGAATACATTAGTTACATATTATAAATCTCACATCATGGAAGGAGTTAGGCTGCTCAATAGATGACTTGAAACACACATGATAAAACCCATCTTAGCAAGGCTCAAAATAAAAAAAATTTACTGACTGTCAAAATGACAGGCACAAAATGGATGGTGATGGTCATTTCAAAATGACGCCTGTCAAAATTCAGATGTACTGAATGAGCAGTATTTAAATTTCCAATCGACTTATTATTCATCAATGATTCGCACATTTTAGTGAGCGTCCAATCGCCACCAAGGAAAAACCAATGTTATTTCAAAAGTTCAAAAACGATTATGTTGATTACTAAATACACATGCAATTCACAAACCACATAATTATATTCACTCTGAATTGATCTGAAATTAAAAAAAAGTACTATTTTTTACTTTCAATGTCTGATTTGGCCAGTAGTGGCTCCTTGGACGTACCCAAACAGATACGGATTGTTTAAAAATTTGCATTGGACAAAATGTCCAACAGATACAGAAGTGCACTGGACATAAGCTATTTTTCATTGGACAATGACCGTGACCGGCCACTTATTCTGAGCCTTGCATCTTAGTGTCCTCGTCGACTTGGAAGGCAATTTCAGTTCTAGGGGATGGACTTAGCTCTGCTGGAATCTTGAGATGACATAGTTTCATTTTCAAACATTTCCTATTTGTCAACTGTAACAAATCCTACAAGGCAGGGAAGGACAATCTTGAGAGGGGAGGCACAAGAAAAAATCCTGCGTTCAACCCATCTTAGTAGTTTTATTGGTAGTTAGATTGTGTTTTGATTTCACCTTTGAATACATTAGTTACATCATGGCAATAGTTAGGTTGCACAGTACATGTAGATGTCTTTAACCCTTTGAGTGCCAGGTCGATTTTTGTATCAACCCATATACCCTGTGCCAATGCATTCTCTTATATATGCGAGTCGACCATAGGTCGCCTCGCATATATAACAGAATGCATTGGCCTAACATTTTTTTTTTTTTTTTTTTTTTTTTTTAAAAATTTTAATAATTTATTCTTATATTCTTTAACAGACTTATTTTGTAGGTTTAGGGCCGATGAGATCGGCCCCTGGCACTCAAAGGGTTAAACAAACATAAAACCTATTTTAATGTCCTCATCAACTTGGATAGCCTTTTGAGATTTCAGCCCTAGGACCTTTCTAATATAAATCCTAAATGGATGAAGGTCGCTGAGTCAAGTCTGAATATAGTGTGTCTGACATTTGGAGAATGATTGAGGTCCCCAGAGGGTGAATTGAGTGATGCTACTCTGCACAGTGGCTATCATCACCGAATTCACCCTCTGGGGACCTCATACAGCTTAGGCCTCATCTTCTGGGAAGTATCTCTAGTCTCAAATTAACATTGTTTTAGTTACTTTTTACCATCTGTTCAATTTCTATATCCCCTAATTTTAGAAGATAAAATGCATATTCAAGGGGACTGATGGGTGAAAATGAGTCACCAACTTCAACTGGGGAACTTCAATCTCATTCTAGGTAGCTTTATTGGAAGTTAGATTGTGTTTTAATTTCACATTTGAATAAATTAGTTACATCATGGCAGGAGTTAGGTTACACAGTAGATGTCTTTAAACAAACATAAAACCTAAATTTAATTTCCTCATTAACCTGGTAGCCTTTTGAGATTTCAGCCCTAGGAGTTTTTTCATACAATTCCAAAATGGATGAAGGTCGCTGAATCGTGTCTGGATATAGTGTGTCTTACATTTGTAGAATGAGGTCCTCAGAAGGTGAATTTAGAGATGCTACCCACACAGTGGCTATCATCACCAAATTCACCCTCTGGGGACCTCATACAGTTTAGGCCTCATCTTCTGGGAAGTATCTCTAGTCTCAAATTAACATTGTTTCTAGTTACTTTTTACCTTCTGTTCAGTTGCTATATCCCATAAATTTATTGAAGATAAAATGCATAATTAAGGTGAACATCAGTCAGCAACTTCAACTGGGGAACTTCAATCTCATCCTAGGTAGCTTTATTGGAAGTTTGACTGTGTTTCAATTTAACCTTTGAATACATTAGTTATCATGGCAAGATAATGGTTGCACAATAGACATCTTTAAACAAACATAAAACCTAATTTAATTTTCTCATCAACTTGGATAGCATTTTGAAATTTCAGCCCTTGGATTTTTTTCATACAATTCTTAAATTGATGAAGAAATTAAGCAAGCTTGGACATAGTGTGTCTGACATTTGCAGAATGAGGTCCCCATAGGGTGAATTTAGTGACACTATCACGCATGACGGGCTAGCATTACCAAATTCACCCTCTAGGAACCTCAGTCTGATTAGGCCTCAAAAGCTATGTGAGATCTGGGATCAGATTGAAGTTCTCCAGATGAATTCAGTGAATGTTCACCCATTAGTCATCTCAATTATGCATTTTATCTTCTGCAAATTAGGGGATATAGAAACTGAACAGAAGGAAAAATATATATAACTCACTATAACTGTAACAAATCATACAAAAATTGTGTTTTTATTTCACCTTTGAATACATTAGTTATGGCATGAATTATGTTGCACAATAGACTTCTTTAAACAAACATAAAACCTATTTTAATGTCCTCATCAACCTGGATAGTCTATTGAAATTACAGCTAAGGAGATTTTTCATATAATTCCTAAATGGATGAAGGTCGCTGAGTCGTCTGGATTAGTGTGTCTGACATTTGTAGAATGATTGAGGTCCCCAGAGGGTGAATTGAGTGATGCTACCCCACACAGTGGCTATCATCACCAAATTCACCCTCTGGGGAACTCATTCTGCTTAGGCCTCATCTTCTGGAAAGTATCTCTAGTCTCAAGTTAACATTGGTTTTACTTTTTACCTTCTGTTCAGTTTCTATATCCCCTAATTTTCGGAATTTTGGGTGAATATCAGTCACCAACTTCAACTGGGGAATTCAATCTCATCCCAGGTATTGGAAGTTTGACTGTGTTTTAATTTCACCTTTGAATACATTAGTTACATCACGGCAGGAGTTAGGTTGCACAATAGACGTCTTTAAACAAACATGAAACCTATATTAATGTCCTCATCAACTTGGATAGCATTTTGAGATTTCAGCCCTTGGAGCTTTTTGATATAATTCCTAAATGGATGAAGGTCGCTGAGTCAAGTTTGGATATAGTGTGTCTGACATTTGTAGAATGATTGAGGTCCCCAGAGGGTGAATTGAGTGATGCTACCCCGCACAGTGGCTATCATCACCAAATTCACCCTCTGGGGAACTCATTCTGCTTAGGCCTCATCTTCTGGAAAGTATCTCTAGTCTCAAGTTAACATAGCTTTTACTTTTTACCTTCTGTTCAGTTTCTATATCCCCTAATTTTCGGAAGATAAAATCAAGGTGACTAATGGGTGAATATCAGTCACCAACTTCAACTGGGGAATTCAATCTCATCCCAGGTATTGGAAGTTTGACTGTGTTTTAATTTCACCTTTGAATACATTAGTTACATCATGGCAGGAGTTAGGTTACACAATAGACATCTTTAAACAAACATAAAACCTATATTAATGTCCTCATCAACCTGGATAGTCTTTTTGAAATTTCAGCCCTTGGAGCTTTTTGATATAATTCCAAAATGGATGAAGGTCGCTAGCATCACCAATTTCACTTCTTCCCTTCTGTTAGGTTTTTATATCCCCTAATTTGCAAAAGATCAATTGCATAATTGAGGTGACTAATGGGGGAACATTCACTGACTTCATCTGGGGAACTTCAATCTTATCATAGGTCTCCCATAGCATTTGAGGCCTAATCAGAATAAGGTTCCCGGAGGGTGAATTTATGATGCTACCCCACACAGTGGCTATCATCACCAAATTCATCTTCTGGGGACCTCATTCAGCTTAGGCCTCATCTTCTGGGAAGTATCTATAGTCTCAAATTAACATTGTTTTTAGTTTCCAAATTGGATGAAGAAGTTAAGCAAACCTGGATATAGTGTGTCCGATATTTGCAGAATGAGGTCCCCAGAGGGTGAATTTAGTGATGCTATCCCACACAGTTGGCTAGCATCACCAATTTCACTTTCTCCCTTCTGTTCAGTTTCTATATCCACTAATTTGCAAAAGATAAAAACCATAATTAAGGTGACTAATGGGTGAACATTCACCAACATCAACTGGGGAACATCAATCTTATTGTATGTCTCCCATAGATGTTGAGACCTAATCAGAATGAAGTTCCCAGAGGGTGAAATTATAAGTTGGTGGTGCTAGACCACGGTGCGGGTAGCATTTCTAAATTCACCCTCTGGGGACCTCATTCTGAAAATGTCAGACACACTATATCCAGGCTCGGAGTTTAGGGAGTGACTCATGGGACAAATATTTTAAACAGTTGGAATATTTCATGCACAAAACAGTAACTGGAACTTTGAGAATGAAAAATAGGTTTAAATTGCTTTGATATTTCAATTTTTCAATCAATATTGTGTGTACAGCATGTATTTTTTGTTTACAAAGAGTTGATTATTTTACTATTATGGATTAAATTATTGATAAAAAGGGAACCTAGTTGAATAAAAGGTCGCAGACCACATGTCCCCCGACTCGAGTGGTAAACTTCATGATTGGATTTGTTAGAAGGATACTATTTGCAACAATGTTATACAGTATATAGATGTTGCAAACCACCGCAAAATTTCTTGGCAAAATTTCTTGGACAAAACAACCCGATGAACAAACGCATACAAACGCGAAAAAATTATATTTTTGTATTAGCTATATAGATGTTGCAAATCACCAACATGTTAGGAACAATATCCAAGAGTTTCAAATCTCTACATTTAAAACTGTAGGAGGAGTTGATTACACCATGAAGGTACCCAATCTCATCCAAAAGGCAAAAATGTTCCAAATTTTCTAAGTCGAAAACCCCCCAAAAATATGGAAAAAATGATATTTTTTATTAGCTATATAGATGTTGCAAATCACCAACATGTTAGGAACAATATCCCAGAGTTTCAAATCTCTACGTTTAAAACTGTAGGAGGAGTTGATTACACCATGAAGGTACCCAATCTCATCCAAAAGGCAAAAATGTTCCAAATTTTCTAAGTCGAAAACCCCCCAAAAATATGGAAAAAATGATATTTTTTATTAGCTATATAGATGTTGCAAATCACCAACATGTTAGGAACAATATCCCAGAGTTTCAAATCTCTACGTTTAAAACTGTAGGAGGAGTTGATTACACCATGAAGGTACCCAATCTCGGACGCACGGACACACGGACGGACGGACGCACGGACACACGGACGGACGGACGAAGGTCATTTCTATAGTCCTCCGACGGAAACGTCGGGGGACAAAAATTGCTTTGGTTGATATTTTCCAACATAAAGGGAGAGAAAAACAATATTCAGAGGGGAGGGCACACACAAAATCCTGCGTTCAGCCCATCTTAGTACAGTAATACCCTAAATAATTGACCCCTAAACTACAATAGAATTATGGGTGATTTTTCAGGATTCAGTCGGAAATATGGCTTGTTGCCATTCATTGGAAAGTTCTCAGTGAGAGCTTTCCGATGAATGGCAACAAGCCATATTTCCGACTAAATCCTGAAAAATTACCCATAATTCTGTTGTGGTTAAGGAGTCGATTATTTAGGGCAATATACTGTAGATTGTGTTTTGATTTCACATTTGAATACATTATAGTTACATCATGGCAGGATTTAGGTTGCACAATAGATGACTTTAAACAAACATAAAAAATTTAATGTCCTCATACATGAAAAGCCTTTTGAAATTTGTATAATTTTCAGAGGGGAGGCACAAGAATAAGCCTGTTTGAGTGTGTTAACCCTTTACCCAACAGAACGGCCCTGTGCCAATGCATTCTCTTATATATGCGAGTCGACCATAGGTCGCCTCGCATATATAAGAGAATGCATTGGCTTAACACATTAAAAATTAGAAAATTGTTAAAGAATGTAAGAAAAAATGGTAAAAAGTGTTTTTTTTTAGGCCAATGCATTCTCTTATATATGCGAGGCGACCTATGGTCGACTCGCATATATAAGAGAATGCATTGGCACAGGGCATAACTGTAACTATCACAATGTGGTCAAGGAGCCGGTTCCAATGATATCCATATTTGTATGGTTCTATTGAGACAGACCGAAGATATTTTAGGCTGTTGAAGCTTTATTTGGCCGGTTTTGGCCGTTTTGTTGGGTAAAGGGTTAAGCTCATCTTAGTAGTTTTATTGGTAGTTAGATTGTGTTTTAATTTCACCTTTGAATACATTAGTTACATAATCTCACATCATGGAAGGAGTTAGGTTGCACAATAGACTATTTTAAACAAACATAAAACCTATCTAAGTGTCCTCATATTAACATATTAAGTTTGAAGAATTTCAGTAAAAGATTCTCAATTAATCAAGATTATATTTATTATTTTGGAATTAGAAAACGTATAGAAGCATACTTTACTCTTTTGGACATTTAAAGACGAATGATTGCGAAAACCGATAGACCGATGACGCCTGAAGAATTCCGTAAAATTATCAACAAAAAGCGCCATAAGTTTTTACAATACAATACCGACCCAAATATTAGTTTGAGCTACCTCAAAAACAAATGGCCCGAGTTTGCTATTAACGACATTGATTGGAATAAGGCGGTGTCTGCACCATTCAAATGTGTTAAAATCTCAAGTAAAACTCATATGGTTTCAATATAAAATAATATACAAGATATTAGGTACAAATTCATTGGTATAAAAAATTTCTACCCCAAATCACTGCGATTTATGTGACAGCGAGAATGAAGCTATAATGGATTTATTTTGGAGATACGATGTGACAAATGCGTTCTGGAGTGAAATTTCACAAAGACTGAGTTTTAGTATCACTGAACAAATAGCAATATTTGGAATTACCCACTCCATGAATGCTACAAATTTTGCTTTAATGCTTATAAAATATTTCATTATAGGTGCGAATTTAAAGCACCCAAGAAGCTGACATTGACAGCTAGCTTACATAAAATTTGCAGCAAATTACCAAAAAATCTACTGTTTTCTTCGGGATAACGACACATATTCTAATCACTGGGCAATATTGGATCCTATACTGCTCTTATGAATGATGAAATTATTATACATACAAGAGATGGATTTGTCGTCGACTGCCCTCAACCTCTTTGCCTATACTATATATCTACATATAGCTCACCATCCTCTCTGATACACCAAAACCTTTAATATCTATTTTTCTTTATTCACGCCTTAGATACAACTTTAGTTTCTGAAATTACCACGCCTAACGCAAATGTGTGCAACCATAGACATGGGTTCCAATGCATACATCAGTTATCACTATGGAGTTTGTATGCACCCTGGATAACAGTGATCTTCTGTCATATGATTGGAGCCTCTGTGTGTATAACTACGCCTATGTCCTCACACAGGCCAGTACGAAAAACACCATAATACCAACAAGGGGGTTATGACCCTAGCATCCACAGTGTTCACGCTGTCAGTGGCCAAATTGGCCTATGGCCATTTTTTTCGAAATTGGCCAATAAAAATTTCATTTGGCCAATTTTTTTTATCCCAAATTGAGACGGAAAGCTAATTCAAAAGCGCTGAATAGATCAACGAAGTTAGGCAACGAAAATAATTGTGACCACTGTACAAAGGGGACAAGGTAAGCTCTAACATTTTACCAGCCATTTCAAATAATATTGGATTTAAAAAACTAATTGTCAAAATGCTTAATATGTACACTGGTTATGTAATTTTTGTTGATTAGACAAACTGTAAGATAAAATATATAAAGCATTGTCCCATAATTGGATGTACAAGCAATCAGTACTTAACTCAATGGCATGTCAGTTACATAATGTGTCATAAACTACCTCCCGTTTACTAACAACAACCTGGACTACCATCAGGTTTCATGTTGCCGATTGCCAATTTAGCAAATTGCCATAAAAAAAAATTAATTTGCACCAAAAAAATCCCGATTTCCTAAAAAATTGGCACCTAGCTTTTTGGCTTTTGGCAATTGATACCCATCGGGCATATAAATAAAGCTTGCAGTCAATCGGTTGGAAACAAAACATTCACATATTTAAATCTGGTTGTGACATAGCTAATTGGGTCCTAATTGTAATGTCCACCATAATACCAAATAAAGGGGTTTATGGCACTAGCATCCACATATTGGCTGTGCGATAGCTATGCTGGTATAAAAAGTAACATATACCCCACAATGATACAATAATATTATGACAGTAGCTGGTTTGTAACAAATACAGAACAACATACGTGTGCGGGTGCATGGGAGTTAATGGGATGGGAGTTAATCTGGAAGTCTGGCTGCACAATCATACACTGTTGTTCTACATGATTACAGTAAATTGAGTAATGCCCTAAATAATTGACTCTTTAACCACAGCAGAAATATGGGTAATTTTTCAGGATTTAGTCGGAAATATGGCTTGTTGCCATTCATCGGAAAGCTCTCAATATTCACCATTTGGGAACTTCAATCTGAGTCTATGTCTCCCATAGCAGATGAGGCCATGCAGAATGAGGTCCCCAGAGGGTGAATTTAGTGATTCTATGGCACATGGTGGGCTAACATCACCAAATTCACCCTCTGGGAACCTCATTCTGCTTGGCCTTGGTTTCAACTGCTATGGCATTACTGAACAATGCCAAAAAATTACAATAAAAGGACAGAAACTCTTGTTTGCAAACACATTTCAGAAACTCATCTTGTGAAATAAAATACCAAAAATCTTTAAAAAATATTGATAATTGTTCGAAATAATCCCCGGACAACATTTCCTGGGTGCTAAATACCAAAATATTACAATCAAAGGGTCATTTCAGATACTTCCTTTGTGAAGACACATATCAAAAATATTTTAAATCCATTGACAATTCTTCGAAATAAGGGACAACTTTTCCTGGGTGCTAAATAAAAAAAAAATGACAATCAAATAAATGGCCGTAAATTGGGTGAAAATATCCGACCGGGCCTAGTTTGCGAACTCGTTTCAGATACTCCTCTTGTGAACTCGCATACCAAATTATTTCAAATCCGTGGATAATTGTTCAAGCTAAAAACCCCGGCCTGCACAACTTTTCCTGGGTGATAAACGCCGAAAAATTACAATGGACTGTAACTCTGGCAAAATATACGGCCGGTCCTAGTTTGCGAACTCATTTCAGATACTCCTTTTGTGAACACACATACCAAAAATCTTTTAAATCCGTTGATAATTGTTCAAAATAACTCCCGGACAACTTTTTGGTATGAACAGACAGACAGATGGAACCCAACAACCCATTGCTATATTTCCGCTGAAACATTTTCGGGCAGGGGATAATAAAATGGTCACATTTTAGCATTCAATAATTGAAGTGACTGCCATTGGTTAAAAATGTTATGTCAGTGTCACATGATTCATTGATTGGCCTTTTTTGCCAGTTGAACAGCTGCATAACGAAATCAGCTCAAAATAATAATTGTGACTTTTTAGAAGACTCCCAAACAACTATATCTTGGTACTATAGACTTTGAAATACAGTATTTATTTGACAAAACGACAGAAGACGTCCGAAGACCGATTTTATACCTCAAATATTGTTAGATTCAAGTTGAACTTGAACTTCGAAGTTGAAGTACTCTTTGACTGTTGATCCATGTTGAGTTATGCAAAAGCAAACTAAGAAGGATAACTCTAAAATATTTTATTCAGCTATCGAATAACTCTGTATCGGAATGTATTGTTTAGAATCGTACAAGATTAGAATTACCCCGCATGGATGGCGGCAAATTCAACCATACGAAATTATATTATCTTTTTGAAAAGAAACACTTTTAATCGTATTTTGTTTGTTTCTCTCTTGGATAACAATTTGTAGGCCAAATGAAATAGTGAGTGGTCGTTGACAAAAGCGTTTTTTTTTTACAGCGGCTGGCCGGCCCGGGCATCGATCGAACTCAACAGAGAGTATAGAGTGCCCACATTTGCGAGATTAGCGACCCCCCCCTCCCCTTTGCAGTGGGATCGGTATCCAGGTTAAAATTAACCCCGGCGTCAGGAATACTGAAAGCTAAGGTTATCGATAATAAATTAAGGAATCATGCCAATGGAGACATTGGGAATTGAAACTGGTCAGTAATAATTTAAAGTGACGTGAAACACTCCGGTAGGGTATCAAATAAAATTGGAGAATAATCTTGTTCAAAGTAGTAATTTTTCCAAATATTTTATCCAAATTGTCAACACACGTCAATCTTATATATTAATTAAATGCAGTGACTCTCGATGGCGAAATTGTTTTCGTCACTTTATCGCCGATAGTTGCGTCCCGAATCGAGAAGTAAATATTTACAATTGAGCGTAGTTCGAATAGGTGATGTTTTCTATGGAGTGCTACTGTCGATTTTGTTCTAATATTCGGCGATTTCAGTAGAATGTTACATTCCTCCAGTGGGTGTAGCGTTTGAATACTAACTTATTAGTACAAGTACATACTATGTCTTTAATATATCATATATAGCGCGGTATGAACACGAAACACATATACTAAACGGCCATACACACACAAGCATGCAAATCACGTGTCTGTCATTAGCAGAATGAGGTCCCCAGAGGGTGAGTTTAGTGATGCTATCCCACACCAAAATCACCCTCTGGGACCTCATTCTGCTTAGGCCACTTCTGCATGTGAAGTTTCGATTGTCTCAAATTAACATTGTTTTTAGTTACTTTTTCCCTTCTGGGAAGTTTCTATATCCCCTAAATTGCAGAAGATAAAATGCATAATCGATGTGACTTATGGATGAACATCACCAACTTCAGCTGGGGAAATAAAATCTGAACCTAAGTCTCTCATAGCAGTTGAGGCCTAAGCAGAATGAGGTCCCCAGAGGGTGAATTTGGTGAAGCTAGCCCACCATGCGGAATAGCGTCACTAAATTCACCCTCTGGAGACCTCATTCTGGAAATGACAGACACACTTATATTTGCAGTCTTGTACATATATGTGGCCGTAATCTGATAATCAAATAGATCTGGGATCTTCGATATCTTTGGTTATAGGTTGAGATCTTAATTCCATGATAAGTCTTGTAAATACCCCCCCCCCCCCCCAGGCTCCACGTCCAATTTTCCATAATTATATATAATGACCTGATAACAGAGGTATTTATTTGTGCAGCATCCGAAATATTATCTACATGATGGCGTCCGGCGTATGTAGGTGCGGCGTCTGGAATACGCCGTATACGCGACATCGAATCCGGCGTTAAAAAGATGGAGTCGTTATATAGTCTCCATTGCCCCCGACGGTCATGTTGGGTGGACATCCCAACCTTTAACTTTATGATATAAACAGTGCACCAGAAAAGGTCCGGTTACTATATATATTATACGATTTCAACTTTTGGGTGAACAAAGACAAGGACCAGTCTATCGCGCGAAATTCGACAACAACTGTCTAAATGTCTAGTTCATGGAAGTTAAAGTATATTTTAATGAATAATTTTCGTCTCAAAGTTGACATAACTGCTTAGTGAATGGAAATTGCTATCTAAATGTCGTCTGTTATTGTTTTTGCTACTCTCGTGTCTGTTTATTTGCGCGCACTAAATGTCTCTTGTCGAATAGACTGGTTCCTGGTCGAAAGCTGCAAAAATCTGAAAACGTAGTAACATGACCCCTCCAGCAACAGTGCATCCACAAACCACGCGGGGCACATATGACATTATAACGTGTTCATTGCTTCGTGTGTGTGTGAATAAACTTTTATGTTACACAGAACACGGAACTGTAGGGATTGATCAGGTTGACACATTCGACACATGGATCCGGTCGGTCGCACAGTTGTGACCCGCCATATCAAATCCAGTCGTAAGTCGGGATTTTGTTTACCCTGTGCCAATGCATTCTCTTATATATGCGAGTATAGGTCGCCTCGCATATATAAGAGAATGCATTGGCCTAACAATTTTTTACAATTTTAATAATTTTTTCTTGTATTCTTTAACAATTTTATAATTTCACCCATACAGAGCCCCAGACAAACATGAGCAGACGACACTCTTCTATATGATTCTATATATGTGTGGGGCTCCCTGCAGGGTAATGGATGTTTTTTTATTTTATGTCCTAAAATTGTAAGAAACATTTATTTTTTTAAAATGATAAAAAATTGTTAGGCCAATGCATTCTCTTATATATGCGAGGCGACCTATGGTCGACTCGCATATATAAGAGAATGCATTGGCACAGGGTAAAAAAAATCCCGACTTACGACTGGATTTGATATGGCGGGTCACAGTTGGTACGGTGCATAGCACATTAGGTCAACATAAATCGTTCAGCGACAACGAAGCTGGTTCTAATTTGGTAAGCGCGGATTTTCGTGATCCGCGAAAAGAGACGGTAAAACATAATTCTGGGCAAGTTTGTCAGTTCCTTTTCTGAAGTGGGTTGTTTCTACGTATTACAACCATGTTTTTAGACAAAATTCGAAAACGAAAATTATATCTCTCATCTAGAGGTCACCCCCGAAGATTCATGCGAGCTTAGATTATTAGATTAAACATATTTATTTGTCTAATTTCAATAACATATATAGGAAATAACACATACATTTGTATACAGACAATGGGATTGGAGGACAAGTGCTGACTCACTTATGAGTACCTCCTCTCCCGTTGTTATTACACTGAAAAATAAATCATGCGAGCTTTGCGGTGGATCAGATGGAGAATGTTGGTTGTAGGGCATGCCAAAGGATTTTTTGCAATGTATATACTTACAGAGTAAATTCCAAGATGGCTGCCGGCAGTCATTGTTTTTTTTATCGAAATAAAAAATCGTTCAAATTCGATTAGCTAGGGATGATACTAATGTACATGTCTGTACATTTTCAAAAACATTTCTTCGACAAATGTTTGCTGCATTGTGTGCCGATGGATAAAAATGCTAAAATTCAAAATGGCTGCTGGAGGCCATGTTTTTCAACGAAATTAGGAAAACAAATATAGCTCCCATCTAGAGGTCAGCCCATCAATCCATTTGAAGTTTGGTGATGATCGGATGGAGAGTGTGACTTTTAGGGCGTGCCAAAAGAAATTGTTGACGGACGGACGCCAACCTATATATGGCAATAAGTCCTGTCACTGAGTCGCGGCCATATTGAAGCTCTTAAACCGCAGAACGAGGACTGGATGGATCCAACATGGCCGCGACTGTGATCTCGCTTATAGCTCAAACTTGACAAGTTGAACTAAAATTGAGCTTACAGCCATGATGTGGAGCTTTAATGTTTTCTTGGAGATCAAATCGGAAGTGACATACACCGACAACAATAGTGTATTGAAATTGGATTTTATCGTTAATGCGTATAGGTGCAGCATTTTTTTAATCTACCAATTTGATCGGCGAAATGATTCGAATTAATACAAAACATACACAGATTTATACCCACTTCACTGACTCACTATAAGTTAATATAAGTACACTGACAAATGGTCGCTTATTTTTAACTGTCCTTATTCTGAACTGTGTGGCCTCGGGGAGGTTTTACGTCAAACAATCTGCGGATTGTTCGATTATGATCGTATGGTTCGTCAGCGGGTGATTGTGAACAAGCCTGCAAATAGTGTGTCTGTCACTTGCAGAATGAGGTCCCACAGAGGGTGAATTTAGTTATGCTATCCCACAAGGCGGGATATAGCGTCACCAAATTCACCCTCTGGGAATCCCATTCTGCATGCTTAGGCCGCAACTGCTATGGGAGACCTATAGCAACGTGGTTTCATAGATTCATCCAGCCCCGATTCCGTGGTTCTAATGTTACAGGTAAAAGTTTTGGAGTAGCATTTCCATATATGGAAGTAAAACCACGGAACCGGACCTGGTGGATCCAATATGGCCGCGAATTAGTGACAGGGCGTATTAGTCACCCTCGATTATGAATTTTATCTCCTGCAAATGAGGGAATATAAACTTCCCAGAAAGGAAAAAGCAACTAACAACAGTTTTAATTTGAGAATATAGATACTTCCCAGTATATGAGGCCTGAGCTGTGCGGTGTAGCGTCACTAAATTCACCCTCTGGGGACCTCATTCTGCAAATGACAGACACACTATTATCAGACTTGATCGTGACTCGAATTATGATGAATATACAGGCTACAAACTTATCTGTCTAATATCAGATAATGTCGAGAATTCATAATGATCGGGACTAATGGCCCCACAAGGAATAAGAATCCATGCGAATCATATTGTGTCACTGTACCGGTAGGGCAACATTTATGTATTAACCCATAGACCAGCCGTTCTTATATACCCTGGTGTGAATATATTCATGTTCCAGACATCCAGTCATACCACACCTATCTGGTGCAGTGGTCCTGCTTATTTGCTATGATGCTGGTAGAGCAAACTGAGGCTGTTATGAAAAAGTATACCGTTATCGTTATTGTCATTTTCGCGGTGTTTGCCTATCAAAGCGATCCGAGAAAAAAAACCCGGTGTTTGTTTGAATCATCCGAGAAAATATATATTTAAAAACAAATTAATATGGCGTGATTTATGGTCGGGTTGCAACAACCAACACAGCCATTATTAAATTGTTTTACAATATGTACCTTTTTGAATGTTTTATATACACATATATACTGGTTTTTCATGGATGTGTTGAGATCATCCGATAACCCCGAAATAGAATAAATGATTTTCAAAAAGGCTTTGGGATATGTTCTGGAACAGTAATTACACTGTGGCCTAATACAAACTCCATAACTTCAAAATGTAGTAGTCTTGCTATTTTAACGAATAAAATAAATAAATAAAACCAAAAACAAACAAACAAACATACAAACAAAAATAAATAAAATGTCGCAGACCACATGTCCCCCGACTCGAGTGGTAAACTTCATGATTGGATTTGTTAGAAGGATACTATTTGCAACAATGTTATACAGTATATAGATGTTGCAAACCACCGCAAAATTTCTTGGACAAAACAACCCGATGAACAAACGCATGCAAACGCGAAAAAAATGATATTTTTGTATTAGCTATATAGATGTTGCAAATCACCAACATGTTAGGAACAATATCCCAGAGTTTCGAATCTCTACATTTAAAACTGTAGGAGGAGTTGATTACACCATGAAGGTACCCAATCTCATCCAAAAGGCAAAAATGTTCCAAATTTTCTAAGTCGAAAACCCCCCAAAAATATGGAAAAAATGATATTTTTTATTAGCTATATAGATGTTGCAAATCACCAACATGTTAGGAACAATATCCCAGAGTTTCAAATCTCTACATTTAAAACTGTAGGAGGAGTTGATTACACCATGAAGGTACCCAATCTCATCCAAAAGGCAAAAATGTTCCAAATTTTCTAAGTCGAAAACCCCCCCAAAAATATGGAAAAAATTATATTTTTGATTAGCTATATAGATGTTGCAAATCACCAACATGTTAGGAACAATATCCCAGAGTTTCAAATCTCTACATTTAAAACTGTAGGAGGAGTTGATTACACCATGAAGGTACCCAATCTCATCCAAAAGGCAAAAATGTTCCAAATTTTCTAAGTCGAAAACCCCCCCAAAAATATGGAAAAAATTATATTTTTGAATAGCTATATAGATGTTGCAAATCACCAACATGTTAGGAACAATATCCCATAGTTTCAAATCTCTACGTTTAAAACTGTAGGAGGAGTTGATTACACCATGAAGGTACCCAATCTCGGACGCACGGACGCACGGACACACAGACACACGGACGCACGGACTGACGGACGCACGGACTGACGGACGCACGGACGGACGAGGGTCATTTCTATAGTCCTCCGACGGAAACGTCGGGGGACAACAAATAAAACCACCCAGCAAAAACAAGCAAAGATATAGATCTCTATATATGCCTTGGCACTTATTCGCGGCCATATTGGATCCATCCAGCCCTGTTCCGTTTTTTTTGTGCTACAGATCAAAGTTTTGGAGTAGCATTCCATATACGGAATTCATGACACATTTTGGCCAAGGGTATCCCACCCTCGGTCGCCGTGTCCCGTTTTTAAATACATGTATACAGATCATAATTGACTGGCGACCTCTTCTTTGTTGTTGGTGAGTTGAAATTACCGTTAATTAGCACACGACGACCTTCCTACCAGAGTTATGTGGCGAAATATATTTAGTATCTCGTACATCCGTGTTATAACGGGTCATTAGGGTACAAACTATAGTACCAACACACTATACTTAGAGGCGCTAGGCCATGCAGGTGGACCTATATACAAAACAATATCGCCATCATATATAATAAGTCGGTTATCAACTTATCACGATTATGCATGATATACATATAGGTATGGTCCAATTGACTGAAGTATATACGGGCATAGCGCGATTGGCTAATGCCATTCTGGAGAACCTTGTCGGTAGACCCGCGACTGGCCATAGCCATTGGAAACTTGCATGTGAATACTATTATAGGTTATAATAACCTGACTGGAAATTAATTCTGCCATGGAATAGACACGATCATGGTTGTATCACTGGTGTAAATATGGTTTGGAGAGATCGCTAATGGAAGCGGGGGGAATTAGAGGAGAGAGAAAAAAACTGGGCCCTGGTTATAGTCAATGGTATATATAAGTCAATAGCCTTGTGTATTTTTATCATAAAAAATATACATCACACCTCTTCCCTGTGATTTCCCATAGGTAGAATAGCCATTGGCACAGGAATTAACCCTTTGTAATAGTGAAGTTGGAATTTTGTGATGACGTCGGAAATATGACATTATTTTATAACTATATAACTATATAGTTACGAAAACACAAGATTTAAAGGCGAATTATCTGTCTGTCGGATTTGATTTTTTTTTTATAAACAGTTAACGGAACTGTTAATATTTCGGATTTAAAGAAAATTCTGGACCTGGCCATTATAGTAAACAATATACACTAAAACTATATACACTATATAGGAAACACTTACACCATAATGCATTGTAACATCAAGAGAAACCACTTTGGATAACATACACTAAGGGTGAGTTCACACAATCGCAAGTTTTCACGGTATACGCTTTGCAAGCGTTTCGTCGTAGAAAATCATACGGTACCAGAATGTGATTGGAAACATGCATATAAAATGCATCTTTACCAAAGCGAACGACATGACAAGTTATAATGTATTTCCACATACATGCAATGATACACGCTACTGCATGATATTTGCCTTCAAATGCCTGTATAATTTATTCTTTCGAGATAATTTCATGGTATATTTACAGGTAAGTGTCGGTAGTATCGCTACAGGTGGAACGTAGTTAGCTGTGGTAGAGATGCATTTTATATGCATATGTCTACGTTCATATTCTGGCACCATCACAGCTTATGATTTCAAACTCTTCATATTTTATAAAACTATTAACTATGTGTTTTGTAGAGTGTTCATCAATAAACCTGGTTCAAAATTAAAATGGCTAATTAATCAATACCAACATCCATCCAGTTGAAGAGTGTGTCAAGATAAACATAGATACGAAATGTGAGGAAGATCATATGAAAAGTATTTGAGTAATCACATCGGATAGCTTGAGTGGGGTGGGTTAATTTTTTTTCTAAGCAGATCAATGGAAACATACCAAATGCCAAGCTGCAAAACAGAGTTCAGTCCCCTCGCTATAAACGATGTCTGACTGCTGACGGCACGTGTATTTTCTTAAATAAATCTAACATTTTTTATTGAAGTGTTTTGCCAGTTACAATTCATTCTGGCTTGATCTAGACAATTTTCAAATGAATATGGACAGTTATTTTTTCTCAGAATGATGCAGAATGAACTGTAACCTACAAAAATCTCAAATAAATAAATGCGACATTTCTTCACATTACGTGTGGGTGCGGGCAGCGATAAGTCCTGCTCAGGGGACTGAATCTGCATGGAGCTTGACCAAAAGCTATTGATGCGAGGAGTGTGTATTCCGAAACCATGAAATGAAATTTCAACAGGATCGGAGGAAACATATTCGAGTTATTACAATAGGATAGCACATACATACGGGCTAGATTGGAAGGATCAATATTTTCTAAACCGGTCAACCGATCGATACCAAACACTATACAGAAGAGGGGTGTGTTATCAAAAACATATGGAGAGATATCTTTATTACCTCCAAGTATAGGAGAGATCGATACACATGACATATAAATACAGTTGGATTAAAGTGGGCTCCCCTGACCAATGTGGTGGGCCGTTATGTACAAGTATGGAGAGGTGTTGGAAACCACGAGAGTGAATCATATATGCATTTGAATGTTCACAACAGCTTTTGTTGCAGGAAAATCTGATTTGTCCAACAGATATGACAGTTAGTCGTTACAACATGCGTGGGTGTTGAGAAGATAATTACAATGGACGAGACACGGGTTGCTGTACGCCATTCCTTATCGTTGTGCTGAGAACGTACAGGAACTTCGCAGAATATAGTACTAGTTCCTTGAGGCAGTGAGATATGTGTTCTGTTAGGGTTTCCAGAGAACTTCCGAGGAGGGTTGCTACCAGGTCATCTCTGGCTAACGACGCAAGGTGAAAATATTCGGGTATGCCGAAACGAGAGATAATCCCTTCCCAAAAAGAGTTTCTAATAATGAGTGCGGCTGGAGAAAAATACTCGAGTTATCGAGTCGGATAGCATATATCTACGGACGACTGACGATGGGTGGTTGACCCGGACGTCGGAAGTATATATCTGTACCAAACATGGTATACGAGTACAATTAAAACCATTCTGCATGGTGACATAAACTTCTGCTGACTGGTACATATAAACTCAAAATTATTATTTAGCTCTTTAAAAAGGAGAATAATCAAGATACCACATATTTAAAAATGGAAAAGTCGAGATCAATAACAAGATTGGGTTTGGGCGGTTTAATTTCGAATTTTAGTCACGCCGTATGCACGCCGTTTATATAGGCGTATCACTGATGGAAGAAACATATAGCTTGTATGAATCGATGCAATATAACTTTTATGACTAGCAATAATAATAGAAACGACACGGCGAAGTGCATCGCATTAAACTCGATGATTGGAACTTTATGGACTTTGCCATAAAATTTCTCAATTTTTTTTTATTTCCTTTACCACAAGTGAGCATAAAATTGGGGTTGGATCGAAAAAGTACCATGAAATTCTGTCTACGACCCATCGCTGATATCATAAATCAACCAACGAATGCCCTTCCCATAATATATGCACATATTGTCTCAAATAAATATTCTATGCAACAGGTACATTGAACATACACAATAGACAGCACTGGCATGCGTATACCTGTGCCCAACGGCACTACGAGTCGTGTCGGTATATCCTATAAATAGCTCGGGTTGGTTGGTAAACTCAATGGTTGGCGCATTTTTAGCTGCTAAATTCCCGATACAAGTCCAAAATGTCATGAGAGGTGAAGATGGGTCATGTCGTGAGAGGTGAAGATGGGTCACGTCGTGAGAGGTGAAGATGGGTCATGTCATGAGAGTGAAGATGGGGTCATGTCGTGAGAGGTGAAGATGGGTCATGTCATGAGAGGTGAAGATGGGTCATGTCGTGACAGTGAAGATGGGTCATGTCGTGAGAGGAGAAGATGGGTCATGTCGTGAGATGTGAATATGGGTCATGTCGTGAGAGTTGAAGATGGGTCATGTCGTGACAGTGAAGATGAGTCATGTCGTGAGAGGTGAAGATGTGTCATGTCGTGCCAGTGAAGATGGGTCATATCGTGAAAGGTGAAGATGGGTCATGTCGTGAGAGGTGAAGATGGGGTCATGTCGTGAGAGGTGAAGATGGGTCATGTCGTGAGAGGTGAAGATGAGTCATGTCGTGATAGGTGAAGATGAGTCATGTCGTGAGAGGTGAAGATGAGTCATGTCGTGAGAGGTGAATATGGGGTCATGTCATGAGAGGTGAAGATGAGTCATGTCGTGAGAGGTGAAGATGGGTCATGTCGTGAGAGGTGAAGATGGGTCATGTCGTGAGAGGTGAAGATGAGTCATGTCGTGAGAGGTGAAGATGAGTCATGTCGTGAGAGGTGAAGATGGGGTCATGTCGTGAGAGGTGAAGATGGGTCATGTCGTGAGAGGTGAAGATGAGTCATGTCGTGAGAGGTGAATATGGGGTCATGTCGTGAGAGGTGAAGATGGGTCATGTCATGAGAGGTGAAGATGAGTCATGTCGTGAGAGGTGAAGATGAGTCATGTCATGAGAGGTGAAGATGGGTCATGTCGTGAGAGGTGAAGATGGGGTCATGTCGTGAGAGGTGAAGATGAGTCATGTCATGAGAGGAGAAGATGAGTCATGTCGTGAGAGGTGAAGATGGGGTCATGTCGTGAGAGGTGAAGATGAGTCATGTCGTGAGAGGTGAAAATGGGTCATGTCGTGAGAGGTGAAGATGAGTCATGTCATGAGAGGTGAAGGTGGGTTATGTCGTGAGAGGTGAATATGGGGTCATGTCGTGAGAGGTGAAGATGGGTCATGTCGTGAGAGGTGAAGATGGGTCATGTCGTGAGAGGTGAAGATGGGTCATGTCGTGGACTGATGCAATATGAGTGGTTATGTAGATATCTAGCCCGTGGGAGAAATGGAGAGAAAAAGGAAAGAGAGAGCAACAGACATATAGAAAGGAAAAAGAGAAAGTGAGAGAGAGAGAGCGAAAGAAAGAAAGAGACAGAGAGATATATAGAAAGAGAGAGGGGAAGACATATACGGTACAGACTGGGGAGTGAGAAAGAAGGACAGACAGAGGTGAAGGAAAAAGAGATAGATAGATAACATATATACAGACAGAGAGATCGGAAAGAGAGAGATAGAGGAAAGAGAGAGAGAGAGAGAGAGAGAGGAAAAGGAAAGAGAAAGAAACAAACAGACAGAAATAAAGGAAAGAGAGAGAGAGAGAGAGAGAGAGGAGAGAGAGAGAGAGAGAGAGAGAGAGAGAGAGAGAGAGAGAGAGAGAGAGAGAGAGAGAGAGAGAGAGAGAGAGAGAGAGAGAAGAGACAGACAGGCAGAAAGGAAAAAGAGATAAAAAGACATGTAGAGAGTAATCAGAGAGAAAGAGACAGACATACATTCAGACAGGCAGACAGATTGGAAATATAGAGCAAGAGACAGACTTGCAGAGAGAAATAAGATAGAGACAGCGGGCGAGAGAGATAGAGGGGGATAGAGAGAGCTAGGCAGATAGACTAGTCTATATTAGGAAATCATTGCAAAAATCTTAAAATATTCATATCGGTACTCCAATTTCTAACGTTAATAGAAAGATTGTTTCGCCATTGCATTGGGGTGACTTTATGAGACACACCCTCACCCTCCCAGGCCCCCACTTCGCCTTTGGTCATACATGCATTGCCAGAATAAGACTGTCGCCAGAAGCATGCGTTGCTCATGAATACGCTATCTGCTATCCCCGTCAGATATAGAGGATAGAATATGTCCTGTCTGTAGGACAAACTCGGTTGAGACCGAATCACACTTTGTTATGAATTGTTCGGCATACGAAAACATTCGCATCAGTTGTTTCGCAGCAATAGGCGAGTATAAAACCGATTTCCACAGAATGACAGAAGACAATAAATTTAATTATATAATGGAAAATAGGCACATTGATACCATAAATATCATATGCGACATGATCCGGTCCTTCTTTGAAAAACGGCAGATTTTATCAAGTGCATAATAATTATAAGAACAACTTGTGAGTGAGTATACTGAATATAAATTTTGACTTAGTCGGGTTTTGTTTAATTCATGCTATTATTGTATATGTATGTTTTATATTATATGTTATATGCTTGCAACTGCCCACTGAGGTGTTATTGCAATAAAATCTTGTATCTTGTATCTTGTATCATATCTCATCAAACACGGTAGTTATACGGCGCATATAGTCTGTATTCAAACAAATACTACACGATAACGGACACGTTCAATTGTTTTATCATCCGATTGGCTCTCATGTTCAAGTATATGTTGTAGTTCACGTACAAAGGGCAGGAATGCATGGAACATGACAACGCTTCGAGTTGATGATCGTCCTTATACTAGGATACCGGTTATGCACTGTGATTTTTGGGGTTATCTTATAATTGTTCAGAGTCATGATATTGTGAAGAGAGCATGGGGAGGTAGAGATCCTGTCATGAATCTCCACTCCGGCTAACACCCATACAGATCATATTCCACCAGTACAAAACCTTAGAACTTTTTGAAGTTTTGACAGCCAACCTTATAAAGTCGAAAAAATACCGCAGGGAATATATTTCTTAGTTTGTTATCTGTTCCTTCACTGTGGGTGAATGTCCCAACTAAAACATTCATGATTTTCTCTAACTTTTGTGAGCCGATATCGTAATAAACATCGAATTAATTGCCCAGGAGAAATTCCATAATTGTAAGCGACGCAAAGCAAAATCGCCCACGAATGCACTTAAATCGTGAAATTTCGAGTTGGGACCTTCACCTACAGTGAAGCACATTATTAAGGAACAGATAATAACTAAGAAATATATTCCCCGCGTTATCTTTCGATTTTATAAGGCTCCCTGCTTATCCGCCATCTTGTTTTTTCAGAAACTCAGTTGCTTCGGGAATATTTTTGGTGTGTTTTGGCGCCAAGAAAGTGGATATCTGTGGGAAATAATTTTCTGTGAATTTAAAGACACAGTACCATGTACCAAAACCTGCATGCGATATATTTGATGAATTCTAAAGACTCATAAATTAACTATCAAACTCAACAAGTTCTGGTACTTCTGGTAATTAGCCATTGACTCAATGCGTTGACGTTCAACGCCCATCACGCGTCAGTGAAGTTACATAAGTTAATGGCCATAGACGACACATTTATCTTACCAAATTACAATAAATTACAGCGACGTTTAATTAAAGGGATATGCTGGATTTTGTCCACTGACATAATAAATACGTTACGGGATGCTTAGTGGTCGGATATGGTGTCATGTGAGGCTCAGCGAGATCAATATTATAGGCGAGGCCGTACCTCTCTATTAACTGGCATGTAGAATCACTCCTCTCTGTTAACTGGTAACCAGGATTCACCACTCTCTGTTAACTGGTATTCAGGATTCACCACTCCCTGTTAACTGGTATTCAGGTTGCACACCTCTCTGTTAACTGGTATTCATGATTCACCCCTCTCTGTTAACTGGTATATGTAGGATTCACCCCTCTCTGTTAACTGGTATGTAGGATTCACCCTCTCTGTTAACTGATAAATGTAGGATTCACCCTCTCTGTTAACTGGTATATGTAGGATTCACCCTTCTCTGTTAACTGGTATGTAGGATTAACCCTCTCTGTTAACTAATAACTGTAGGATTCACCCCTCTCTGATAACTGGTATATGTATAGGATTCACCCCTCTCTGTTAACTGGTATGTAGGATTCACCCTCTCTGTTAACTGATATATGTAGGATTCACCCCTCTCTGTTAACTGGTATTCAGGATTCATGTGGGTAGGGGTGACACCTCTCTCTGTTAACTGGTATATGTAGGATTCACCCCGCTCTGTTAACTGGTATTCAGGATTCATGTGGGTAGGGGTGACACCTCTCTCTGTTAACTGGTATATGTAGGATTCACCCCGCTCTGTTAACTGGTATTCAGGATTCATGTGGGTAGGGGTGACACCTCTCTCTGTTAACTGGTATATGTAGGATTCACCCCGCTCTGTTAACTGGTATTCAGGATTCATGTGGGTAGGGGTGACACCTCTCTATGTTAACTGGTATGTAGGATTCAACCCCCTCTCTGTTAACTGGTATATGTAGGATTCACCCCTCTCTGTTAACTGGTATTCAGGATTCATGTGGGTAGGGGTGACACCTCTCTCTGTTAACTGGTATGTAGGATTCAACCCCCTCTCTGTTAACTGGTATATGTAGGATTCACCCCTCTCTGTTAACTGGTATGTAGGATTCACCCTCTCTGTTAACTGATAAATGTAGGATTCACCCTCTCTGTTAACTGGTATATGTAGGATTCACCCTTCTCTGTTAACTGGTATGTAGGATTAACCCTCTCTGTTAACTGATAACTGTAGGATTCACCCCTCTCTGATAACTGGTATATGTATAGGATTCACCCCTCTCTGTTAACTGGTATGTAGGATTCACCCTCTCTGTTAACTGATATATGTAGGATTCACCCCTCTCTGTTAACTGGTATTCAGGATTCATGTGGGTAGGGGTGACACCTCTCTCTGTTAACTGGTATATGTAGGATTCACCCCGCTCTGTTAACTGGTATTCAGGATTCATGTGGGTAGGGGTGACACCTCTCTCTGTTAACTGGTATATGTAGGATTCACCCCGCTCTGTTAACTGGTATTCAGGATTCATGTGGGTAGGGGTGACACCTCTCTCTGTTAACTGGTATATGTAGGATTCACCCCGCTCTGTTAACTGGTATTCAGGATTCATGTGGGTAGGGGTGACACCTCTCTATGTTAACTGGTATGTAGGATTCAACCCCCTCTCTGTTAACTGGTATATGTAGGATTCACCCCTCTCTGTTAACTGGTATTCAGGATTCATGTGGGTAGGGGTGACACCTCTCTCTGTTAACTGGTATGTAGGATTCAACCCCCTCTCTGTTAACTGGTATGTAGTATACTATCTCATGAGGCACTACCGGATAAGACAGCAGTCGAGCCCTCGAACAAATATAATCAAATATGGGCGGGATCTGAAAACGCGTACGGTATATAAAATACAAACGTCCTCAATTTCTTTCTTTCATGCAAAACACTGTTCAAAAAGATCATATACTTTATAAGCTGTTATTGTGAGATAACACTCGTGACAATCATTGCGTCTATTGAAATATTAGCAAATAACATCTTTGACCTTTGATGTTATGACGTGGGCAACGAGGAACAGCCAATGAATGGCGGACTTAATTGGAGGTGGAAACCGGAATAGAGGTCCACACATATATATAATTCTGACATATAATTGCAAGTAGGCAATAAGTTTGGAGCGAGATCAAAAGGCTAAATTTCATCCTGTTTCATGTCATCTTTGGTATAAACACACTCTGCAATGTCATCAATTGTGGTCGAATTTCGGGTACCGGGTACACAGTAACGAAGTCCCAAAATATATATTAGATAGCCTATGATGTAAATCGAAGGCAACATTAATACATTCAGTGTAAAGTCTTACACTTCTCAACCATGCGATTTAATTGACAATATAAAACTGCAATGTTCGGAATCAGGGGCGTCGGAAGAGGGGGGCAGAGGGGTTAGCTGACCCCCTGCCCTTGACCAAGGGGGGCGAGCGGGGGCAGGACTTGCCCCTTTTATGGAGACAAAAAAATGCTTTTTGTGTGTTTAATCTCGTGTTTTTATAGCAAAATGTGACTTTTTTTGTCCAAAAGCCACCAATTTCACAAGGAATATTAATTTTTTGTCAATTTGATCACAAAACGGCCATAAAAACCGACAAATACCATTAAAATAGGGATTTTTGCCACAATGAATTTATGGTTATTTTCCTGAGTTTGAGGAGAAAATGCTCTTTTTTGCGGAAAGTGCCCTTTTTGTATGCTCTGCCCCCTGCCCTTGGATGCTTCCGGCGCCCCTGTTCGGAATGCATGATATATACACTAGACGAAAGAGCTTAAACCTTTTAAGGATATCCACATATATAGCTGCGTGGTGTGGTAACTGTGGTTATATAGGTCGTAGATACCATCATCGCTGTATGGGCCACTAAACTAAGAGGTAGTGGATTCGAACATCGACGTTGGCGAAAATCGAGACCGATTTTCATATAAGTTATATCTAAGTTGTTAGTGGAATTTATTATTTAATATTTCCTGAGGGAAATGAGCATTTTTTTTTCTCAGACCCGACGTCGTATGTATTCAGGCGGTGTGGCTTTTTTTTGGATTCCCAAAGGGTCACATTCTATACCACTATCAATTCCCTTTTAAGAAACTTTAGAAGGATATCACATGTCACCAAAGCGACGAAACAATCTTGATCTTTTCTCAAAAAGCCATGATCGACGCAACGATAAGGAATGTGGACGATATGACAAGCTCGGCGCGTAATGTCTATTTGGCCGCGTCAAGAATTCAATCATTCCGAAACATTTCGGTATTGACCAACATTAAATAAACTGTTTGGTGTATGCCCGTGTCACCCACAATGCAACCCGATATAACTGACACATTACCTGGGGTGGGTGCCTATCTTAATTGGGATATCATTTGTTCAAAATAAACTACTTTGATGGCTCTTGTGAAGCCGTTATTACGATGATAGCATGGCTTTGGTGATTGTATAATGACCTCCTGCCAACGAATTATGTGTTTTTGAAGGAATTAACTTCTGTTTAATTGACTGACCGTTTGTTGCCAGTTGTAATTGAGATCAAATGAGATACTTCCAACCCATTGCTCGCCGAAATCATTGCCATAATTATACACCCCTCGTTAACCCATAGCGAGCCCCGCAGAGTGGTCAGTAGCACATTCTTCTGGTTTTTTTCAGGTATCCCTATGGGATATGTACCGCCCCTGCATGGTCAATTAAATGGTCCTGGTTATAACCTGTATCGAGCCCCGCAGTGAGCAGGCAGACGATAGCCAGCAGCACATTTTGTTCTGTTATTTTTGGGATCCCTATGTGATATGTATACCACCCCTGGTCAAGTAGTCCTGTTTAACCTATATCGAGCCCAACATAGCAGCACTTTGAGCAGGCGACAATCAGCAGCACATTCTTCTGTTGTTTGTGGATCCCTATGGGATATGTACCACCCCTGGTCAAGTGGTCCTGGTTATAACCTGAACCGAGCCCCACGAAGCAGTGAGCAGGCAGACGACAGCTAGCAGCACATTCTTCTGTTTGTTTGGGGATCCCTATGGGATATATACCACCGTGGTCAAGTGGTCCTGGTTATAACCTGCATCAGCAGCACATTCTTCTGTTTGTTTGGGGATCCCTATATATGAATATGTAACACCCCTGGCCAAGTGGTCATGTTTAACCTGTATCGAGCCCCACATAGCAGTGCACAGACGACAATCACCAGCACATTCTTCTGTTTGTTTGGGGAGGCTATCTGGACATATACCACCCATGGTCAAGTGGTCCTGTGAGTCTGCTATCGTGTTCGGGGGGGGGGGTAACGATGCTGGTATGGCAAACTGATGCCGTTACGAAAATGTACCGTTGCTTTGTCTTAAGTTGTCATTTTCGCGGTGTTTGGCTAATCCGAGAGATTTGAGAAAAAGTCAGAGTCTGTATGAACATTCTAGAACGTATATATCTGTGAAACATTTAATAATGGCTGTCCAAGTGTTTGCAAAACAACGTGAATAGCCATCTTGATAATAATCGATTTGCAACAACTAATAAAACCAGTATTAAAGTATTTCGCAATAAAAATGTCCTTGAATGTTTGATAATGGCTTTTCCTGTACATGTATATTTTCAGGTTATCAGAACACCCCGAAAATGGCAACTTTAGAAACAATACTTAACAGTATCAGTTTGCACTAACACCATCATAGCAGGACTCACCAGCAACATAGCAAGTTAGCAGGACGACTTGACCAGGGGTGATATAGTTCGACGCATGCAACAAATGGTATGTCGTGCGACGTCGACGGAATGGATCTGAACACAAACCAACGCACAGACAGAATGATGGCAACGAATGTTAGCCATGTTCTGATCTTTGACAATATAGAGAATCACCTGGTTTGGTTTGGGTCAATGGAATTTATCATCGTTTAACCCTTTACCCAACAAAACGGCCAAAAACGCCCAAATAAAGCTTCAACAGCCTAAAATATCTTCGATCTGTCTCAATAACACCATACAAATATGGATATCATTGGAACCGGTTCATTGACCACATTGTGATGGTCACAGTTATACCCTGTGCCAATGCATTTTCTTATATATGCGAGTCGACCATAGGTCGCCTCGCATATATAAGAGAATGCATTGGCCTAAAAAAAACATTTTTTCTTACATTATTTAACAATTTTATAATTTTTTCTTACATGTTTTAACAATTTTTATAATATATTTCTACATTCTTTGACAATTTTATCGTTTTTAATATGTCTTAAGCCAATGCATTCTCTTATATATGCGAGGCGACCTATGGTCGACTCGCATATATAAGAGAATGCATTGGCACAGGGCCGTTCTGTTGGGTAAAGGGTTAAGTGACAATCGTGTATCTTTTGGAGGAACCGGCGACATTCTGTTTAATTGACAGACCGTCAGGTTTCAGTTATAACTGAGATGAATGATAAACCTCTTTACTCATTGCTGACCGAACTAATTGGCATGTTTTGATATATCATGCAACGTATATAGGCGGACATATTCACATAATCACAATGCCGAGGAATGTTATCAACATGACAACATCTTACAACAAACTATAATACATATAACCACATACATATAATGCATAATCCGATTAAGCGCCCCTCAATTACTATTCCCTTGGCTTCGGGGGTCAAAAATATTTGATTCGAGTCGAGGAAGTCACCCATCACAGTTCAGAGTGATCAGATATCGATTTTTGAAATCTATTATTTTTCACCATATATAATGTTTAGTGGCCCAGTAAAAGGTCGACGAGACGACGCTCTCGGACGAAATTGCTGATGCAGATGGATAAATAACTCTAAATTGAAGCAGAATCAAGTGGCTTTTTGTGTCAGATATTTGACAAACCGGCAAAATTTGAACAAAATGTTGATAAATAACAGGTTTTGCAGGGTTTTGGGCAATTTTATACTATAGTTAACTGTGGTTAGCATTATTTTTGGTTAATTAATCGATTCTGATAACTGGAACGGCATTTTTTTTAAATGGGGACAATCGAATCGGATTGAGTACCTTTAACATGAAGGGCCATCCACACCAAATATGACCTCATTCGGTTGTGCGGTACTGGGGGAAATATTAAGTGCAATGCAAACTAGTTAAACGTGTGTCTATCGATGGCAGTTGTATATGACTAATACATCTAGAATATAGATAATTTGTACTAAAGTCTCCTCGGGCAACTTACATTACCTTACATTACATAGATACATAAAATATATCGGAATTTGAAGTTAGGCGATTTGAATAGAAAATATGCCAGCAAAACCACAATTTATATTAATGGAATTTAATGCATGAATAAAATTAAGCAGATCTCCACTTGACGAAAACAATAGCGGGCTAGCATAACTAAATTCACTCTCGGGGGGGGGGGGGGCTCACTCTGCTTAGTACTCACGCATCTCCACTGGAAAGTATCTTTATTGTCAAAATAACAAGTTTTTAGTTTCTTTGGAAACTTCTGTAGAAAGTTTTTTTTAGTTTAGTTTAGTTTATCTATATCCTCAAATTGTCAGATGGCACAATGCGTAATCGAGGTTCCCAATGGGTGCACATCACCATCTTCGCCATCTGGGAACTTCAAGCTGTGTCTATATAGGTTTCCCATGGTAGATGAGGCCATGCAGAATGAGGTCCCCAAAGGATCAAGTTAGTGATGCTATCCCGCTGTGCGGGGTAGCGATACTAAATTCACCATCTGGGGACCCCATTTTGAAATGACCAGCACCTTATTTTGAGGCGTGTTTATTATATTAATTAACATTTTAACCAAGCAAACCTATAAACATCGGACAGACTATTGCCATGGATATATAAAAGTGATTCCATTACATCAAATTTTCATCGTAATTTTAAAGATGCATAATCCGAATTAACGCTCGCAAATTACTATTTCTTTGGCTTCGGTCGGTAAAAAATATTTGAGTCTAGTCGAGGAACCCACCCATCAAAGTTCAGAGTGATCAGATATCTATTTTTGAAATCTATTATTTTTCACCACCGGTACTTTTCAGTGGCCTGTTAAAAAGTCGACGAGAAGACGGTCTCGGACCAAATTGCGGATTAAGATGGATAACTCTAAAATCAATTGGATGACCAGGCAAATTTCATTGAACAAAATGTTGATAAATAACAGGTTTTGGGAAATGTTATACTATAGTTGACTGTGGTTAGCATTATTTTCGAGCAATTAATCGATTATGATAACTAAAGAGGCATTTAAAAAAAGTTGTTGTTGTTGTTGGAATCTGATGATATGGGCACCATCGAATCGGATTGAGTACCTTTAAGCACATGATCGATATACCATCATATCGATCACATGCATATCTATTACAAAGAAACATATAATGATCGCAGACATTCCTGCGCAATACAAACACGTGTTATCGGGACCGATTTTTCCATTCCGGTCGATACAAGGCCATTTCGATAAGAAAATGATAATTTCTTCACGCTAACTGAAGCAAGCACATTTGAAGCAAATTATCAATATAGCATATAACACACACGATAATATATATATTCTCTTCTTCATTAATTGTGAAAATTATGACGAGAAAAATGAAAATCATTGTTATAATCATTAATGAATTTCAAACATCATGCATTGCACAAACCAATTTATTTGAAAGTAGGCAATTTAAAGACATACATGTAGTATGTACTTCTTCGGGTACGTGAAACTGATCAGTTAGTATCCAGGCGCTATGCTAACTGGAGGAATGTACCATTCTACTAACATCGACGAAAATCTGAAGCAAATCTACCGTACCACTCCATAGAAAACATCGTCTGAACTATACCCTCAAATGTAAATATTTACTACTTTGAACAAGATTATTCTCCATTTATATTTGATCACCCTATCGGAGTGTTTCACATCACTTTAACAATGAAAGTATGTGCGGATATTAAATTTATGGCGAACAGAGGATTTTCAATGCAACAAGCAACCGGCTTAGTCGCTGATTGATTGAACATATATCTGCTATGCATTATTTGATAGCTATGGAAAGGTCGATTGGCAAATATCTCAAACACATCATGTGGGTGCATGAATCATGGCAAGCAATGCTTGACATATTAAAGATGCATAAACTGATTAACCCTTTACCCAACAAACCGGTCAAAAACGCCCAAATAAAGCTTCAACAGCCTAAAATATCTTCGGTCTGTCTAAATAACACCATACAAATATGGATATCATTGGAACCGGTTCATTGACCACATTGTGATGGTTACAGTTATGCCCTGTGCCAATGCATTCTCTTATATATGCGAGTCGACCATAGGTCGCCTCGCATATATAAGAGAATGCATTGGCCTAAAACAAAATCTTTTTTTAACACTTTTTACCATTTTTTCTTACATTCTTTAACAATTTTATAAATTTTTCTTACTTTTTTAAACAATTTTTATAATATTTTTCTACATTCTTTGACAATTTTATCATTTTTAATATGTGTTAAGCCAATGCATTCTCTTATATATGCGAGGCGACCTATGGTCGACTCGCATATATAAGAGAATGCATTGGCACAGGGCCGTTCTGTTGGGTAAAGGGTTAAACGCCCCTCAATTACTATTTATTTTGTTTCGGGAGTAAACAACATTTGATTCGAGTCGAGGAACCCACCTATCAAACCTCAGAGTTATTAGATATCGATTTTGAAATCTATTATTTTTCACCATCGAGACTTTTATTAGTGCCCAGTAAAAAGTTGACGAGCCGACGGTCTCGGACCAAATTGCGGATGAGATGGATAACTCGAAAATCAAGAGGCTTTGTGTTGATAACAAGGCCAAATTTCGTCGAACAACATGTTGATAAATAACACGTTTTGGGCAATTTTATAACATAATTGACAGTGGTTAGCATTATTTTTGGCAATTAATCGATTATAAAATGTTGTTGTTGGAATCTGATTATATGGGGACCAACGAATCGGATTTTGCTAAATTTTTAAACCAAAGTTTTGATGAGAAAGGTAATGATTGTTGCATATGTGACTATGTGGAGAATATGTGACTAGCACCCTGGCCCGTACCACAATATAAGGAGTTATGTTTGAGATTTACTTCACAAACTGTTTCTCTCAAATCATTGGAATTGGTCATTGGCAATTGCCCCAACAGAACGATAATGGATCATAATGTGAATATTAACAAGATTACAACATGTTATTACATTCCTATATATGTGTGATTTACCTTGATTTCTCGATTGATTATAAACGATAATATCACCTGTGAATTATGTCACTTTAACTATAGCGCGGTGTGTATTCATATACCCGCTATCGAAATTTATGCCACATACATGGGTTTAATGGTGGTATACTATTCGGATTTCTGGCAAATCAGATGTTTTAGTGGAATATAATAAACAGACTAATCACTTGAATTCGAGACAGGGACTATTTAGATAATACTCGAGCGCAATCGTGTTTGTGCAGAGTTCCTGTCTCTCGTGAATAATTATTTCACGTCACCAGTCCAATCAAGTGATTACTTGCTATTTATATTTATATCTGCCTAACATATATATAGGCCCTGTCACACTGGACCATTTTCAGGCCCGTTCCATTTACAAAATGCGAAACCAGGGGCCTGTACTATGGAATTACAATTGCCGTGTTTCTCCACGTGGACAAACTGTCGAATACTATGGATACGATAATTTACAAGTGTGTGCTACTCCCCGTCATTTACAAGAACAGACAAAATCCAGTACTATGGATCTTCGTTTTCAACGCGTGGAGGCGAACGCTTGTTAATGGGTAAAGGGAACTTACTCTAATATTATACATAAATGGATATAGTAATGCCTATATATATTTGAGTCATTTGGCGAGTGGTTTAGTGGATGTATAAAGTCAATGTTATGATAGGCAATGGGGAACACGAAACTACTTGCGTGCACCATAATCCCAATGGCACAAGCATCGCGAAAATACACAAACGATTACAACATTTTACGCTGAACACGAGTACAAAATATCGTAAGCGAAAACGCTCTTTATAAGAGATAGATGTTTTATTGACCAACATCATAGAAGACAATATATAGCTTTGCATGACTTTGTATGTATGTACGAACACAAAGGGATAGAGACGGATAGAGTGATCACAAATAAACCCCATCGACAGAAAAACCTACACATGGTGATTATAGTGTCAGATTGAGCAAGGAAATTTTAACTGGTTGTCGTATACGTACGATTTCGATACCTGTACAAAGTAATTGAAAACAAACTGAATTGCCGGAGATAATAGACTGATAAAAATATTTCCAAGTTAAAAGGGTGAAAATATATATTTCAAGTATATTTTCCAAAGGGTCGGTGTAACTTTTTGTTTAAGTAGAAACTTAGATTTAACAACCAAAATTATACTGAATGTAGGAAAAAATCATACTAGCAGTATAAATTATAATTTGCAGTTACATCTGGAAAATTTAGTCATTGTAATGATTATAACCTATTCTCCAGTCTTAATTTTTAAATTCAGTGCCATTTTCTACCATGGAATCGCGGTAACATTCACGTATAAGGTCTCCGCTGCCCGAGTACACCTCTTCCCTGAACCAGAAAACTATATTTGCACCCCATTCGGTTGAAATTCTGCAATGGTTACTCAAAATTTCCAACTGTTAGAAATCCCCAAACCAACTATTCCAACCGATCGAAACTTCTGAACTAATTGCCATTTACCCCATAAATCAATCATCACTAACTTTGGGACGAAGATTATTGTGATGCGCCAACACCCATGGAACGTCCCTGCGTGACATTCCCAATTGTAGAGTATTTTGATGAGAATCGCCCCCGTCACAACATAATTTATGTGCAAACCCTTATTTATCAAAGCCAATTTGTCTATGTTTATGAACCCCATCTCAAAATATATCTATCTACGCCCATGCGTAATTTGAACCCATCGTCTCAATATGATTACGATTTTATTGACCCGGTGAAACTTCGCACGTCGAGTAAGGGTTAATGCATGAGTGCGCAATACACAAAGCGATAATCCGACATATCGACATTCGCACGCGTTTCATTGCGATGACAACCACTAATTCAGCCTCGTATACTTGTAATGTTAACACCGTGTTCTACCCGATTTGTGTTATGTCTGTACTATGGAACTCCCTAAGTTGGTAATTTATCAGCCCGTCAAGCGAGTTCTTGTTTTTCCCCAAGTTAGACAATTCGAGTACTATAGAATAACAAAACGATGCAGCGTTGGGACACTCCAAACACCACAAAAACAGAGCAGCTTGCTGCTGAAATGAATCCCAGTTACAGAATGGCTCTCCCAGAACATTATATAAGTCAGTTCACAACGATGTATGGTGTGAAAAAGGGTAATCGCCTATTGTTAAATTCCAATATCCAATGCAAGGAATTTACAAGAACACAAATTGCTCGAGTACTATAGAACACAAGTCTAGCTTTACAAGACTGTGAAATTACCGACTAACGCTGTCCACGTGGAGAAACACGGCAATTGTAATTCCATAGTACAGGCCCCAGGTGGGCACAAATATGCGTGCAAACGCACCAGAACATGAACTACCAATAATATCAGTGGTCTAAGCTCCTGTGTCGGGAGTGTTTATAAATAAATATATGTAGGTTCAAAATATAAGACTGCGTCAACTAAACTGGGTCAGTAATAATTCCTATTGACAGAAGGATCGATGGACGGTTGTTGACAGCTTAAGGCTGTTTGGGATTAAACGAACACTAATCCAGACAAATGGCTGACAAAACAAACAAAACGAAAACTCCAGAGAACAAACCGTCTACTGCTAATTCAGACGACCAGTAGAGCAATCTAAATGTGAGTCACAGATAATAGAGGTGTTTCACAACATCACGACTGCAATCACATGTACTCTATCTCTCCCGTACGAAAGCGCATAAGGGTCATCCGAAACACCACCGCACCCCCAAATATACAAATACACAACTCGTTATAACCACTTCCTGCAGCAACTCGTTATAACGACCTGAAAACGACTTAAAACAACCACTCTACAACGACTTGCAAGGACTTAAATAACGAGTTGTGAAAGTCGTTATAACGAGTTGTTGGAAGTCATTATAACGACTTGTAGAAATAAAAATAAGTCATTATAACGACTTGTAAATTTTTCTACCACTTGTTTTTATTTCTACAAGTCGTTATGATGACTTCCAACAACTCGTTATAACGACTTTCACAACTCGTTATTTAAGTCCTTGCAAGTCGTTGTAGAGTGGTTGTTTTAAGTCGTTTTAATATATAACGAGTTGTTGGAAGTAGTTATAATGACTTGCATGTCGTTATAACGAGTAGTAAGTAGTTATAACAAGTTGTTGGAAGTCGTTATAACGATTTGTGTATCTGGGGTGGGGTGGTGTTTCGGATGGCACTAGTGCGCGTTCGTACTTCCCGAAATGCAGCGCTTCGCACAACAGAAAACAAAATCTCTTTGAATCTTATTTTCATGACAGTTTCATCAATATTTACATAAAAAAAAACAAAAAACAAAAACAAAAACCCACACAAGAGAATAATAATATTTAGAGTAGCTCGCCGTGGCTAGTTTCCAAACATAATTGAGTGTTTGTTATTATTTCTAGTGGAGGGAAGACGTATATAATGGTATTGCACATATTTCACTTAAAAAATATATCTATATTGAAAAATTCTGCAATGTTCAACAAATACCACATTTTGTGTCTCAATTCATAGAAAAAAACTGGAGAAAAATTTATTCCTAGCCATCTAGTTATTCCGTTGGTTTATAAATTCATCTTGGTATGAAAATTGTTGTTATCTCGAAAACAAGGAAGTGTCGTCTTCTGTCCATGTGCATGGTAACTTATCCGATATAATAAACCAATGCTTGCACCATATCATCCATATGCGAGTACGTTCATACACTGGCAAGTTTACACTACATTTATTGCAGGCATTTTCTCATAGAAAACTCTATGTATATTTACCAAAGCTAACGACAATAGATGTAGAATGTCTATGGTTCTACAATATAACGGTGCTATACTAACACAATGTGACCCGCCATATCAAATCCAGTCGTAAGTCGGTGATTTTTTTTACCCTGTGCCAATGCATTCTCTTATATATGCGAGTCGACCATAGGTCGCCTCGCATATATAAGAGAATGCATTGGCCTAACAATTTTTTATCATTTTTTTTTATATAAATGTTTCTTACAATTTTTAGGACATAAAATAAAAAACATCCATTACCCTGCAGGGAGTCGTCTGCTCATGTTTGTCTGGGGCTCTGTATGGGTGAAATTATAAAATTGTTAAAGAATACAAGAAAAAATTATTAAAATTGTAAAAAATTGTTAGGCCAATGCATTCTCTTATATATGCGAGGCGACCTATGGTCGACTCGCATATATAAGAGAATGCATTGGCACAGGGTAAAACAAATCCCGACTTACGACTAGATTTGATATGGCGGGTCACAATTGCCTTATAATACCTGTATTATAGTATATGATTGATTCTTGCGACATAATTGCATGGTATTTAATATTTATGGGCAAATATCGATAGCATCGATACTAGTGGAACTAGATAGTTATTGATTCTCGTGTAGTTAGTTAGCTGTGGTATACAGACATTATATTAACATTTTTGCATTCGGTTTCTCGCAGATTGTAGCTTTCTATACGGAAATACCTGCACAAGAACGCCTGGCAAATTGGCGAGTGGTCTAGCTTTACAATTAATTTATTTATTTGAAAACGTAGCTTCATTTCTGGACGATATAGTTTTCGAAGAGAAAAATTGAAGGTGATATGTAAAATTCAAAATTTTTCGCTGGATATAGATCCAAAGAAATTCTTTATTGAAAATGCCTTGGAGTTCTTGTCTAGATTTACGCAACACGTGTATCTAGATGTATGCATTGACACGTTGAAAAGGTAGACCACTATTGAAACAAGTATTAATTTATTTTCTCGGAAAAGATTTTTATTTTATTATTTATTAATCATTTTTGTTAAAATTTGTTCAAACATTTACATACTTTGGCTCAGTCAGTGTCATAATTTCAGAGAGATAAATTTAGCTATTCTATTAACTTGTGTTTGAAAGACTGTACAGGTGAAACTTTTAAAGTATATATATATATTTTTTTTTAATTCGGTTTCATAGGCATTCTGGATTAAACATTACGTTTGTACATGTATGTGAAGTCAGTCATTGGAGAGATTTTTGTATTGGGCTAGTATGGGACACTGTCCCACTTCTTTCCGAAAGTTATTTTTGAATTTGAGTAAATTATATGTTATTTTTACCCTGTGCCAATGCATTCTCTTATATATGCGAGTCGACCATAGGTCGCCTCGCATATATAAGAGAATGCATTGGCCTAACAATTTTTTATCATTTTTTGTATATAAATGTTTCTTACAATTTTTAGGACATAAAATAAAAAACATCCATTACCCTGCAGGGAGCCCCACACATATCTAGAAGCATATAGAAGAGTGTCGTATGCTCATGTTTGTCTGGGGCTCTGTATGGGTGAAATTGAACATTTTCTTTCGAAACTGCGCTTCCTGGTTTTTAAAAGTATGTAATTTTGTTTAGTTTTGGTGAAAACTGTATTTCTGATTCGTCATTCATCTTCTCAATGCCAAACGCTCTAAGACGAGAGCGAATCAATACTAATAGGAATTTGATCTGTTTGAATTTTTCACAGAGTACACACATATATGTTTGTTTAGAGATCAATTGTATGCCGACGTTGTGTTCATCGACAGCATAACAGAAGTGAAAACCGATTGTGAAACAGATGACTCGTGGTCGCCAACAAAACGATCACTAATCCATGAGCACCCGGCTTGTTCCAATGCAATGGATATTCAATCGAAACAAGCCTTGAAACAGTGTGCCTGTCATTTGCAGAATGAGGTCCCCAGAGGGTGAATTTAGTGATGCAACCCCGCATAGCGGGCTAGCATCACCAAATTCACCCTCTGGGGACCTCATTCTGCTTGCACCTCAGCAGAATGAGGTCCACAGAGGGTGAATTTGGTGATGCTATGCGGGGGTAGCATCACTAAATTCACCCTCTGGGGACCTCATTCTGCAGATGACAGGCACACTATTTCAAGGCTTGAATTGAAACACAAAGAAACCCAATGAATGCGACTTTTTCCACGATTGAACATAATTATAGTTCTATCAAACACAGTTTAACACACCCACATTTTTGGACGAAACTTCCGCGTCAAAATGACTATCAAATTATATCATTCTATCGCACCAGAGACATATATTCATATATCTATAGGGTTTGTCAATATGGGATCCCCGTGAGAATGTCTGGGAAGCGTTTGTAACCTTTCGCCATTATTATTTACAAAACTTCGGTTTTCTCAAGTCAGAAATCAAGATGTAACTTGAAAATAAATCTAAAGCGCTAAATTGTATTCAGACAAATTTCTGTCGTGTCTGCGCATGCGTGCTTGACGTTTCCAACTTTCGTAATTTCGACCATTGAATGGATTATCCAATTTAATTATAAAAAGAATACATTGGAATGGTCTATTAGTGGTCTGGAGGGGTGTTCAGTTAATAACACCAGACGACAGACAGACGAAAAGATAATACAAGTGCAGAAGGATTCATATTCATTTCTAATTCAATGGAAGGAAATATTCAGATAATAAGTTCAACGTAAATTGTTGAACTTATCATCCGAACATTTCCCAAAGGGTACTACTCGCCAATGAGTATTTAGTATAGAAAGGGTCAAAAGCTCCAAAGGCGTTTGAAAATCTGAATGGAAAGTTACTGAGTCTTCGACGATTAAATATTAAATTACATCTTGCGCGAATGATACCGTACGAGCATATCATCTAAAATCATACCTGCTTCTCGATGTTTCCAGCAGAGGCGGACTGGCCGATCGGGAGACCGGGAAATTTCCCGATGGGCCGGAGGCCGGAAAAATTCTGATTCCACGTGATTTTCTATCAAGCGAGAATCCGAGGGTTTTTTTTACGGTTTGGGGGGGGGGGGGGGTATATGTGGTTGGGCCGCCCAACCACAACTTGGGCCGCAAATGAAACCGACGTGGGCCGCCACGTGTGTTGTTTAACCAGCCGTGTATCCAATAAGATGGTACTCTTCTCACATAAATTCATGAGGGCAGAGGCGGACTGCATGGCCGATCGGGAGACCGGGAAAATTCCGGACGTGGGCCGCCACATGTGTTGTTTAACCAGCCGAATTGGCTAATCGTAATTTTGACATTAAAGGGACTCAACAATCATCGCCACCGTGTTGTTGTTGTTGAAACAGCTGTTCACTGCCTGTTCCTGACGCTTCTGAAAACTGCATGCATGGTTTATCTCCCCTGATTTCTATAAATAGATTGGGGGTATTCCTATGTTTTCAGTGACAGCAAGCATGGTTTCAGGATATCGTTAGAAAAAGACGATATTTATTGAGCTTAAATTGGCAAAATGCGATCAAATAACACGTTTTTGTCAGCGCGAAGATGCCGAAAAATTGGAAAGAGCAGCGAATGGGGTGTCTTCCGCCATGGATTTTGGGAAGTTCACGAATGTCACAGTGGATTTCCATGCAAATCTGCGGAGCAAAATTCTGAAAGTTACGGAGTTGCACATACCTGCATACTTCTCAGTCTTCTGAGTGTGACTTGATGCGGTACTATAGTATAAGAAACAGCAGGTATTTATCTGGTGGGTCCGCTTTGTAAATTATAAAATTTTGCAATAAATATATTTTTGATAATTTTTTTATGGATTTACATCACTTGACCTACATATTAATTTGTCAGATTTGAAATATCAATATTGAATATAAAATTCAAAAATAAATACACTAACATCTATACAAGTTCCAATCGGACCTGCCAGATAAATACCTGTTGTTTTCAAATATACCACATCAAGTCACACTCGGAAGTATGTGCAACTCTAGTTCAGTCATGAACGTAGTGCGTTTCTTTCCTTGCTGGAAGCAGCAATCTGCGAAAGCGGTCATGTTGACTTAAAGAACAAATACAGAAAAGAACAAATACAGACGAGATGATGGATCAGTCACAGGCATGCTGTTTGAGGTAAAGCTACCACCCCTCGAAGAATGAAGGAAAGAACAGTGACTGGTTCAATACCACAAAATAGTCAAGGGGTTGGTTTCAGCCCTGCCTAAAGCCTGATTATCTAGAACACGAGAAGAAAGACACAAGGGAAATACAGCCAACAAAATTTTAGGACTGTGTCAGTCAAAATCTGGTGGAGAAGGAGGTGTGTAACAACACAGAATCGTTCCAACTTCTGCGTACCAGCAGCTCACAATACGAACACTCCTTATTTGTTAAAACAACTGTGGAATTGAACTACCTGGAACAGACTTCAGTCGGTTGTTGATGTCAGTGATATTGACGGTTTTCTATCTGCTCTGCGAGGGGAACAACAGTATGGAGTGTTTTCAACAATGCTAACAAGGAGCTATTGCTTAACCCTTTGAGTGCCAGGGGCCGATCTCATCGGCCCTAAACCTACAAAATAAGTCTGTTTAAGAATATAAGAATAAATTATTAAAATTGTAAAAAAAATTGTAAAAAAAAAAATTGTTAGGCCAATGCATTCTCTTATATATGCGAGGCGACCTATGGTCGACTCGCATATATAAGAGAATGCATTGGCACAGGGTATATGGGTTGATACAAAAATCGACCTGGCACTCAAAGGGTTAAATATTTAAAAATTATGCTTGTTTATCATATATAATAAATTATTTTTCAATTATTTCGCTTGCTGCTTATATTTATACTCCAAAATAATTTTGGATGGCTCAAACAACAACATTATCATTGCATATATTAAGTACTATATGGGAGATTAATCTAACATTTAATGGCTGATTTAAACGCTTAAGCGTAACTCCATTACGCTTAAGCATAATTGGTTTGTATTGCCTTGCAACGTTATATGTAATGGTAGGCCTACATGTATCTAACTTAGTAAGGTTTAATGTTCTGGGCGGATGGTAAGATTACTAGCATCGTAATTGACTGCATCAATTTCAGCTTCAGGGGAGTTTTTCCAATTCTATTACGCTTTACTTTAGCGTGAATGCATTATGTGTGATGGTAAATGAATTACACATAAGCATAATGTAATACGCTTAAGTATGGTATAATGGAAATCTAAATTACACTTAGGCATTGCGAATTAAGCTTAAATTCATGCTTAAGCATAATGAATTACACTTAAGCGTGATTGGCAATTAAATGTGAATTTTGCCTCCCATATGTGTACTATTGTTGTTTCATACACTTTGCCCCACGTGTTTGGTTGTTTCGCACCATATATTTGGCCATTTCTCACCACATGTTTTGTCGTTTCCCACAACTGTCATGCGTTGCTTTTGAAAAAATCCTTTGAAAAAGAACATACAGTAATACCCAAAGTAATGACCCCTTAACCACACCAGGATTATGGAAAATAATTCAGGATTTAGTTGGAAATATGGCTTGTTGCTATTCGTCGAGAGCTTTCCGATGAATGGCAACAAGCCATATTTCCAACTAAATCCTGAAAAATTACCCATAATTCTGCTGTGGTTAAGTGGTCAATTACTTAATTACTTTGGGCATTACTGTATTAAGTTATCTGATGACAACGCGCCAATTGGACACATTTTATTTTTTTTTAAATCCCAAATTGTGACATTGATACGTTATTTAAAAAAAAACATATCAATAGACACAGTCTAAATAAAATTAGACCGTGTTTCATTTCTTTCTTTAATCCGAGTCTGGATATCTATCAGACTGCAATATACCTTATACTAAATGATACGATTCATCCAGATTATACCGGTATGAAACTGGCCACTTGGAAGGAAACATTTATGGGGGGGGGGGGGAGACAACCCCACTGTGACATCGTCGCCACCTCGCTGACAGTCTGAAGTTAAAATGAACCTGGTTCTCTATGGATGAGTGATTCACCGATAATTGTTACTTTTGGCCTCTCATAACAAAATGCATATATACACAAGCGTATGGTAATAGCATATATGAAGACTGGAGAAAATTTCATACTAAAATAGGTTATCAGTACATACAGTAATGCTCTAATTAATCGACCTCTTAACCAAAGCAGAATTATGGGTAACTTTTCAGGATTTAGTCGGAAATATATTTCCGACTAAATCCTGAAAAGTTACCCATAATTCTGCTTTGGTTAAGAGGTCGATTAATTAGAGCATTACTGTACATGTGTATATACCAATCACATGTATATTGAGTTTTAAAAAAAAGTTTCTGAACCCCTTCGGTTGTAAATAGAATGCACTCAGTGATTCTGACTTCAAACTTGTGCCTCCTAATTATATAGGTTGATTGAGTTGAAAGGTTAGAAAATCAGTGCCCTCTCTTGAAATTATTTCTTAAGGAATAATCTCTGTTTCATATTTTGATTACAGTTTAAAGATGGTCTATATATTCTTATTACAAGTTTTATATATTTTCCTGGGTATAAAATAATGTCCAGAAATGCTTCAATCAATTACTGTTCATTCTATTTTGAATTTTCTGGTATATATACTAGTATACCTACAAATAATTTGTGACATTTTACTGCTTGAGGAAACGTTCGGAGCATAGCAAGCAGGAAAATAGTAAAAAAAGATTGTCCCAACTGATTATCAATCAGTTGTAATATTAAATGATAGAAGCGTTTCTGGACTGGTGTCTTTGACAACTTGACTTATCATTATTATTGTATACCCTAGAAATTATAGAAAACAATTTAGGAAGAGATGATCCATCTTTAAGCCAATCGAGCAAAGTTGATCTATTTCTCCATGTTCTTCTAATAGGTGATGTTTTTATCGAATATATTTGCACATTTTACCCACTGCCGCACTGCGAGTTCATTGGTCCCTTTAATATTTCATGTAAAAGTGGTGAAAACTGTAATATTAAACAAGAACAATAGCTTTAGTTAACTCAAAATTCACTGAAATATTTTCACAGTGGGGTTTCTGTGAGGAAAAAAATATTTGTTTTCCTCATAGAATCTCCACATATATATTCAGACAGACAGATGAGGAGGGGTGTTGAAAAATGCTTGGGGAAAACAGTTGTAAAGAGGGAAAGAAATTGGTTGCGGGGCTGGGTGAATTGCAGAAATGGTCAAAGGTAAAAAAGTAACATACGTGTCTGAATATATATTAACACCCCCCCCCCCCCTCCAGAGCAAATTGAAATAATTTAAATCCATATACCCTGCTTTTCTCATGGCATTTGTTTTGGTGTTTTTGGTGAATAAAATTAACTTATGACTGAGATTAATCCTTCAGTCATGATACTTTTCCAAAGATGACATTTTTTGGTATTTTTGTCTGTTTAACAAATGTTGGGGCATAAATAGAAAAAAACAATCAGTAGAGAGTGCACTGGCTTAGAAGTTCAATACAAGTATTGTTAGCTTAATGCATTCTCTTATATATGCAAGGCATCCTATGGGAGACTCGCATAAATAAGAGAATGCATTGGCACAGGTTTTCAAAAAAATTCATGAAGCTCCAGTTATGGAAGGATTAATCATAAATAATGGTCTCCCATATGGCACCTTGTATATATAAAAGAATGCACTGGCTTGCATAGTCAAGATAACTGTTGTTAGGTCAATGAATTCTCTTAAATATGTGAGTCTGCCAATGGGAGACTGGCATATATAAGAGAATGCATTGGTATAGTGTTTTTGCAAAATTTCAGGAAGCTCCAGTCATGAAATGTGCAAAATTATTTGAACTTTCCTCTTAGAACACTTTAAATTGTAAAAAGATAGCATCGCAAGGTGTTTGGAAATCCCTTCAGTTTGTAAGTCTAACACACAATTTGTTCAAAAATAGTTTTGTCTTCATCATAGACTAATAAAGAAATCATGTTTTGTACACAATCTACATTGTAGTCAGAAAATTACTAAAACAATGAAAAGGCTGTACAAAAAATTTCTAGTTTTTGAAATATCTGACCATCATATATTGAATTTGGCTCAGTGTGATCCACTCCCATTCTTGAAAACACACAACTTGAAAAATCCTTACTCTAACAGATGGATTAATAATTATCTCTTTCTGTAACAATTATTTTATAGTTTCCTGTGTATAACATAATAAATATGAATCGAAGACCCTTGCCTGGAAACACTTCTATCAATTAGTATTATAATAGTATACAATCAATTTCCAGTATTTTAATGGTATCTCCGGCTTATTTTTATAATTTTATAACCAGTAAACTATACAACACATGTTAGAGGAAGAGATAATCCATCTTTAGTGAATCCTGGAAATTTGTAAATGATTAAATTTCTTCTGTAAAGCAGGAAAATAAAATCTACAAAACATGCAGTTGGAAGGACTTGGGAGACTCGAATATATAATATAACCATTTCTTGATGGGAACTGCGCTGGTGGAGCAATGAATCATGTGCCAGTGCATTCCCTTATATTTGCAGATACCATACTAGGTAGCCTCACATATATAAGAGAATGCACTGGCTTACAAGGTCAAGGTAAATATTGTTAGGCCAATGTACATGTAATGTATTCTCTTACATATTCTAGGATCCCTACTGGAAACTACCATATATAAGAGAATGCATTAGCACATGGTTTTTTCGCAATATTTCCAATGCTCCAATCATGGAAGGGTGAATGCTGCTCCCATAATGAAAGGGTTAATTGATTTTATTCCAAATAGACATTTTTTGTTTTAGTTTTAGTTCCGACCCTCCAGGTTTGGTATTTTGTCTCATAAATGAACCACATACAGTAATGCCCTAATTAATCGACTGCTTAACCACAGCAGCATTATGGGTAACTTTTCAGGATTTAGTTGGAAATATGGCTTGTTGCCATTCATCGGAAAGCCATATTTTCGACTAAATGCTCAAAAGTTACCCATAATTCTGCTGTGGTTAAGGAGTCAATTATTTAGGGCATTACTGTACTATGATGGTGGTGGTTCTGCTGAGTTTAGTAAGGCCAAATCAAATTAATGTTCTGTTTCTGAGACACTGCCACTTCATTATTATATGGGAGAGATTGCCGATGAATGGCAACAAGCCATATTTCCGACTAAATCCGGAAAAGTTACCCATAATTCTGCTGTGGTATTGGAGTCGACTAATTAGGGCATTACTGTAGTTTTGATTACTCTGACTACTGACGGTATACATGTACTAGCACCTGCCATAAATCATGAATAACAGAGGTGAATCATGAGTACCGGATACAAAAAATATAGGATAGAAGCCATGGTTATTTCACACTGTTATAAATATGAAAATAATTACATTTTTGCTGCTGAAGTATTGTCCATAACTCCAGCTTATCAAGAAGTATGAGACTGAATTATATCAAAATATGTCATTTTGACAAAAAATAATCAATTTGATGCTCAATGACAATTATTCTCAGTGAGATATATCATACAGTTCCAAGAGATTTCACTCCATTGTCACTATCCATATTTTTTATCTGGTACCTGCTGGTACACAGAAAAATCACCTATTTGTTATTAGTATTCAGAATAGGAGTCTGGGGTCCGCCATGGGAGGGAGGGACATCATCAATATCATGAAGAGATATATTTAAGAAGACTTATTTTAAATGATTTATTAATAAGGTACTTAACACAATAACACATGTATGAATTTTCACTAATGAATTAAATTTAATATAATTAAAAAGTCTGTTAATAACTGAATATCACAATTGACTGTCACTAGCTGTGATAGACTTGCAATTGAATTTATTAATTGAGTAATTGGCAATCATGAATATTTTTGTGGGACAAACCCCAGCTTCTGGCATGATTTAGTCCTTGTTTAAATTATTGTTGAATGTTGGGTCAACAGCCTGGAGCTATCTAGTTGAAATTGAAGAAACCCCCTCCCCTAGATCATGCCATGAATCTTTACTCTGCTTAGCGCCTGTAGAGATCTTATTCCATCAGTACAAAACTTGGGAACTTTTTTATGTTTTGATAGGGAACTTTATAACATTGAAAAAACAAGGCAGGGAACATATTTATTTGTTTATAATTGTTCCTCGATAATCAACTTCAAAGTATGGGGGAAATTCCATGATTGTAAGTGCGCATAGCAAACTCACCCGTCAAGTCTGTTAAATAATGTCATCTCGAGCTGGCACTTTCGCCTACTTATGAATAAACTGTTAAGCGACAGGTATTAACAAAGAAATATATTCCCGTGTTATTTTTTCAGCTTTATAAGGTTCCCTATCAAAACCTCAAAAAGTTCCCAGGTTTTTCATTGGTACAATATGATTTCTACGGGCATTAGCCTCTGGGAGGCCAAATTGCCATTTAGTAATGAAGTGTGATTAAGCGCAATTAATTGCACTTGAGCGCAATTAATTGCACTTAAGCACAAATAATTACACTTAAGCAGAATTACTTGAACTTATCATTGTTCTTAAGCGCAATCATTGATCTTAAGTGCAGTCGATTGCGCTTAAGCATAGTAATTTGTTCTTGAAAACATAATTATTTGTGCTTAAGCGCAATCAATCTTGCTGTGCGCAATCAATTGGCTAATCTTAAGCGCATTTCATGGTTATATGCAAGCCTTGAAATAGGGTGTCTGTCATTTGCAGAATGAGGTCCCCAGAGGGTGAATTTAGTGATGCTACCCCGCATAGCGGGCTAGCATCACCAAATTCACCCTCTGGGGACCTCATTCTGCTTACACCTCAGCAGAATGAGGTTCCCAGAGGGTGAATTTGGTGATGCTAGCCCGCTATGCGGGGTAGCATCACTAAATTCACCCTCTGGGGACCTCATTCTGCAAATGACAGACACCCTATTTCAAGGCTTGGTTATATGTAACTATTATATAAAACACCCCTGGTGAATAAATAGGTTTATCCATAACTCAACCTTATAGTTCTTACTGACATATCACCTCTTGTTTTCATTAGTTTGGATGGGTAGGGAGCAAGTCTAAGTTCTTTATTGATATGGTAGACTCGCGATAGCATTACCTTCTGTTTTAGTTCAGGCAATTCGTGATAGCATTGACTTCTGTATTAGTTGGTGCAACTTTGATTTTCGAGTATATACCGGTATACATGTGCACCATATGAGGGAAGCAGGTCCTCAGTGACACCATATTCGCGCTACAGTTTATGACATGGACATACTACAAGAGACGCTGATTTAATAAAACTACCAGAGCTCGAGGAGTGAGACACCAAAGCTCCCAGAATGAAACACATATTTTTGGGACAGGGATGCTGATAATATGACAATATTTAGGGTTTTTCACCCGATTTAAGTAAATAAGTAAACCCTCATACAGTGACACCACATTATTGCTATATGACCATAGCTATGGCCCAAATCTGTGCAAAAATTCTTTAAAAAAAATATATTAAAACATACTAGAGGAGACATCCATTTTTTGGATATAAGGGATGCTGATAATTATATGACATTATGGATTATCTTTGATTGTTGCACACATACAGTTAGAGGTAACTGTACTAGGCTTATTTAAAAAGGTTAAAATTAGCACATGCTCTTCTTGTGATGCTAGGCGATACTCCAGGTTATGACAATTAATATTTTATGGGTAGGTTAGATAGTAGTTACAATTAATTGCACTTGAGCGCAATTAATCATGCTTAAGTGCAACTCATAATGCTTAAGCATGAATGCCCTATTTGTACTTAAGCACAATATTTTATCGCACTTATACACAATCGTTTGCCCTTAAGTGCAATAAATTTAGCTTAAGCGCATTCAATTGCACTTAAGCGCAATTCAATGTGAATGTGGCCTCTCATAATCATATTACCCAGAGTAGAGATCATTCATGGCATGATCTACACTTCCCCCAACAAAAAAATATATCTAATATTGGGCCACACATTTTGAAATTAGTCATTTTAATACTATACGGGTCACTGTTGAGACTTGTTGAATTTGAATCTGCAGGGTCTGTATGTAGTCAGTGTAGGCATAATGCAGCCAGTCCAATCCAAAGCCATACATGCATATTAGTACATTTCAGTGTCAAATTGCACTTGCTACATGTACATTTGTCTGACGCTATCTACCCACACTGTTTTTTTAAAATCTGCGTGTTTGAACGATTGGTTCTCCAACAGGTCCCATTGAGACCCGAGTCACTCGGCTCCTTGGTCATCAGGCTGAGAATTCCCGCTGTTGACAATATTCAATTACAATGTCAACAACACACGAACTTATTCGAAACGAGTTTTGACCAGTTTTCCAGCCAATAATCGTTGAATTCATATGTGACGACCCAACACTCAACGCACCATACACCGAGTTAAAACTCCGATAATCTAATTCAAATATACGTTCTAACTAGGTTTTAATTAATTTACTTCGTCTTGAGAATGAGAGTGATTTATTATTCCAAAGTCGTAAAAACAATCGTATCAAATTGGTGACGAAAGGTCGCCGACCAATCGGATCGTGCGGATGGAATTGTGGCTAAAAATAGATATCTGCGGGATTCCGCCTTATCATTGCTTCAGTCAATGGGGGTATATTGGTGAAGATTGTTGTGTCACTTTAAATGAACTTGTCGGCATCATATAACACCACGTAAAGACCCCATTAATCTCGAGATTTTAACGGTAACTCCCAGCTGTAAATCCCTTACGCACCCTCCCCCAATTGAAATTTACAAGAAAATAGGAACGCTTCAGTTGATGCCAGTCTAGTTTATCGGATTCGAGATTTTCTTGTATAGTTTTCAAAATGTTCTCACCCCGGGCCGAACAACCATGAACAGCCCGGTGTGTCCTGGTCTCTTGTCCGTAGCCGTGTGCATTTGTCTGGAATTATGCAAAAACATGTATTTGGTCTGCATCTGATTCAAGGGGGGGGGGGGGGGGGGCGGGGGGGGGGGGGGGGTGCAAATGGAATTATGCAAAAATATGTATTTGGTCTGATTATGATTCAAGGGGTGGGTGCAGTTGGAATTTCCTAAGGTGGACTGTGGACGCCCCCCCCCCCCAAACAGATGGGCCGGTATTATATTAATTTCCCGGGCCGGTTTCTTGGCCCAGTCCGCCTCTGGTGTCCAGATATTACTCATCATGATTACGGTGATTGCCAGAATATTTATGCAAAGTGCTACAACTAATGTTATCTGTTGTTTTAATACAAAGAAATTAATAGCAGACGACCTGAGTGCCGCCATAACGGTATTTTAGAGTTATTGTTCGTTGCTGAAAAGGTAAACATGCCTTACTGTTACAGTTTGTATTTACAAATAATGCTTTCAACATGCGGAATCTCGTCGCTAAGAACAAATTCCTTCGATTTTATTCTTGGTAATAATGGTTTGAAAGACATGGCAAGATTATTCAGCTATATATCGCGATCGCGTTCCCAAGCTTTAAGCATTTGGAATTTTGGGATAACTTACTGTTGGGGGAACGCTGGGGCGTGAAACAACCCAACCAATTAACACGATTGATGCCTGGTGTTAATTAATGTGTAAATTTCATAAAATAAAGTAAACTAAATAAATAAATAGATTGCTCGCTCTACAAATAGAAACATGTGTAGTGATTCAGCAAATAACAACATCCCATTTGATGATAACAAATATCTTGACACCTCATATCGCTATATATATGCATGGTGTAGATAAGTTTTACAACAAAATATGTTTGGTCAGTGTTTATTTATCTGATGAGCTAGTACACAAGCCTTTCATCGGGAAGCAAGTACAGATATGGGCAATCATATCGCACATAAATGTAGTCTAATATCAACCTCATTTATGTCAGTTACCGTTGCATGCATAGCAATACTATAAGCCTAAATCATCATGCCACGAAACCAGCGTATAGCGAGGGGGACACAACTCAGCCTAAAAGCCACATAACACTAAATTGTGTTGATTGTGGTTCAGAAATCAAACAAATCCCAAAATATAAGTTCTCATGTTAGATAACAATTTCAGACAACACAAAACTGTGTGGTCAACAATCTACCGTAGGCATTGTTCTCAACTCTGAGAAGCAAGAATGAAATCTGCATGGCTGGGAACCTATATACTTCATAATTTACTCCAAAATGGCGCGACAAGATGTCTCAAATCTTATGTATTAGCTATATGTTATCGGCCGCAATAAGTAGAACGCTGCCCGCGTCATAAGTAACAAAAAGTCGACCATAAGTAGAAAACGCGGCCAATAAGTAATAAAAAGTAATGTATCCGTATCAATATCAGTCCCAGTGGAAACTGACAGTACTGTGAAATCGCTGCAAGTTCTACACAAAGTTCACAAGAATACAATTCATACATAGCTCATTCGCTATCTTTTTTGGTTGATTGTGAAGAAAACGATGAACACTCACTTCTATATATGTTATTAATTGGTTGTTTCCATATTGGCCGAGTTATGAGGCCGAGGTCTGTCGTATTGGCCTGAGGCCGCAGGCCGAAGGCTAATACGACAGACCGAGGCCTCATAACGTGAATGAATTGCCTACCCGTTCGTCTCCATAGTTATGGGGACGCCCTGAATTAATATCCTACACGTTCGTCTCCATAGTGATGGGGCCGCCCTGAATTAATTGCCTACACGTTCGTCTACATAGTTATGGGGACGCCCTGAATTAATATACTACACGTTCGTCTCCATAGTGAAGTGGCCGCCCTGAATGAATATGCTACACGTTCATCTCCATAGTGATGGGGACGCCCTGAATGCATTTCCTACGCATTCGTCCCCATAGTGATGGGGCCGCCCTGAATGAACATCCTACACGTTCGTCTCCACATTGATGGGGCCGCCGTGAATGCGTTTCCTACGCATTCGTCTCCATAATAACGGGGACGCCCTGAATGCATTTCCTACACGTTCGTCTCCATAGTGATGGGGACGCCCTGAATGCGTTTCCTACGCATTCGTCTCCATAGTGATGGGGACGTCCTGAATGCATTTCCTACACGTTTGTCTCCGTCATAGGGATTATCCTAAAAACAAATGATAAGGATGATAATGGAATGAAGCATGACTTACACGTCGGTATCATTCTTTATGTATTCTTCAAGTTGTTCCAGCTGTTTGATGTCGAACGATTCATTGTCTATACCACCATAGTCACTCCGACCTGAAACACCAAGAGAGAACGATTCATTGTCTGTACCACCATATAGTCATTTTTGCCGATTCAATGTCTATGTTTATAAAACAAGACATTGTGATTAGACGTATTGTGCAGTAAGTTAAACACACCAACTGATATACACCGAAAATAAACACGAACGCATAATCCATCGAACTATTAGAGTCCGTTTAGGTTGTGAACGCCTTATATACACATAAATGTCTAATAAACGGATATGACGTTAATTCGTATTTACAGTGTATATTGGTGTTTGAACTGGTTAAACAAACTACCACTTGTGATCTGAACATTTCCCAACAAATAAATAGAATTTGTTCTGCACTTGTATAGTATTATCTGTCGTCAGCTTATATTACCTGCTCATCTCTCCAGTTCAACAATAGACCATTCCAATGTTTATATTTTATAGCTGAATTTGAGAATAAATTTAGTTAAAATTGGTATTTAAAGATGTTCTATCTCTTTGATAGATAGATTTATTGCAAAAGTTACATAAAAGTGAAATAAGCAGACCCCATGCCCTCCGAAACTTCTAACAATAACAAAAAATGAATATCTCTTTAAAGCCAAGTTTGCATTATTATTCCATACAGTCAAGAAAAGCGTCTGACGCTGCTCATAGTTCACTGGAACGTGTTTTAACACTTTTTTTATATTGAATGGATTCTCCCGCTCAGTTATAAAAGTATACATTGGAACAGTCTATTATTAATTTGGAGGGGTGTTCAGGTAATAAAAGCAGACGACAGACAATGCAAGATCAGAATGATTCATATTCATGAAATTAAACTTATATGAGCGTTTGTTGAACTTATCAGAATATTGCGTAAGGGAACTACTCGCCAATGGGTACATTTATTATAATGACAGTGTCAATGACACTGTAGCTCAACTTGGAAAGGGATAATTTCATGTGTTACAGTCAATGGAACGATTATAGGAATGCGGAACATTTAAAGGTCTAAGTAATACTAGATTATCAACATGAAGAGATAAATCAAGTAAAATCCAAGATGGTTGCTGATGGCTATGTTTCCAATGAAATTCAATAACATTTGATAGCTTCCATCTAGTAGATCAATATCAAGATTAATATGAAGTTTTGTGATGATCGGATGAGGGAAGTGGACTGTAGAGTCTGCCAAAGGATTTAGTCATGCAAAGATTAAAATCCAAGATGGCTGCTGGCGGCCATATTTTTGGCCGAACGACCCCAAAATTACTCGTTCCCATCTACATGTCAATATTAACATCCATGACAAATTTCACGATGATCAGACGAACAGTAGGACCTGTAGCCCGTGCTAATGGATTGCATTTTGAAATCCAAAATGGCCACTGGCGGCCATGTTTTTTTTCCCGAATGACCCCAAAATGACTCGTTCCCATCTACATGTCAACAGCTATGACAAATTTTATAATGATCCGACCAAAGGTACGACCTGTAGCTCGTGCTAAAGGAAATTGTTGACGAATCACGCACACACGGACGACGGACGGCAAAGCCATGGTAATAGCTCATACTTTACAAAGTAAAGTTGAGCTAAAAAGGTTTATTATCAAGATAAATCACACAGTGGAATCTGATAAATATATTTCAATCTATTATGATGTAATATCCTAAAATAGTGATATTACATGCCTCATTATTGTGGGAAAAATTTAAGGACAAACATTATTCCCTATATATACGGTATAATGTCAAACGTCCTGTTGACGGGTCTTGGTGTGCAATCTGTTATATGATTGGACCGTTCACTGGACTTGGCGTACAATCTCTTATATGATTGGCCGATAGCTACACACGATATTTCCACGAAAACATTGAAAACTAAGAATACATCGGAAGCAATACAGCGACTTCATTGAAGAGACATGCAAGTGTTAAAAGTGGCCAAAATTGAAAGGGACGTGATACAAATCAAATTCTTGTGTGAAAACCGCATATTTCACTTCACAATGTATGTATAACTTCAATTGTTTCCCCACAACAAGAGCTTGTTTCCTAATTAAAATGGAACTGACTCATGCATGCGAATGTTTAAAGGTACTCAACCCGATAAAACTCCTCTCAATTACTATTTCAATGGCTTCGGGGGTCAAAAATATTTGATTCGAGTCGAGGAAGTCACCCATCAAAGCTCAGATTTGTTAGATATCGATTTTAGAAATCTATTATTTTTCATTATCGGGAATACTATCTGGCCCAGTACTCAATCAAAATTGCGTTAAAATTACCACTTGATTTTAGAGTTATTCATCCTTGTCTGTTTGAATAGATTTGGAGTACACATCCAGAGCAGATTACGGCAGTTATTGGTACTCATCTCGAGAACATAACAAATTTGAAAAATCAATATATAATAACTCTGAGCTTTGTTTGATGGGTTCCTCGACTCGAATCAAATATTTTTTTACCCCCAAAGCCAAAGAAATAGTAATATAGGACCCTCTGATCGGATTGTTGTTGTTGGAATCTGTTGAGATGGGGACCCTCTTTACGGGTTGAGTACCTTTAATTCATGCAGATTTGTGAATTAGTTATCTACTTCATTGACGAGATATATATTCGGTCAAGTGGTAATTGTGATTCATATTTCCCGATCGGTGATGTTGTTATAGACAACAACTATATGTGACCCGCCATATCAAATCCAGTCGTAAGTCGGGATTTTTTTTACCCTGTGCCAATGCATTCTCTAATATATGCGAGTCGACCATAGGTCGCCTCGCATATATAAGAGAATGCATTGGCCTAACAATTTTTTATCATTTTTTTTAATAAATGTTTCTTACAATTTTTAGGACATAAAATAAAAAACATCCATTACCCTGCAGGGAGCCCCACACATATATAGAAGCATATAGAAGAGTGTCGTCTGCTCATGTTTGTCTGGGGCTCTGTATGGGTGAAATTACAAAATTGTTAAAGAATACAAGAACAAATTATTAAAATTGTAAAAAATTGTTAGGCCAATGCATTCTCTTATATATGCGAGGCGACTCGCATATATAAGAGAATGCATTGGCACATGGTAAAAAAATCCTGACTTACGACTGGATTTGATATGGCGGGTCACAAATGTTACAGAATATCTATATTTACACATTAAGGATCAGATGCACGTTTGGCCAAAATTTCCTGGTATTTCTAAATGGATTTTCTCAAAATCTGTCACGAATTTATTTGTGAAATTTGGTACAAGCGATTATTGTGATACAATATTTAAGAACCATCGAACAATTTGTTATTATAAACTCATAAATTTTACTTAACTTTTATGGCATGGAAAATATTTAAAATTTCACCATTTTCAGGTACGAAGAACTGATGTAAATTAGATTTGTTTCAAAAGCGCAGTCCATAATAATTATATCCATGATATCATATCTGAAGATCATGAGAGACTTCATTTTCTTGATTCGTGAAATTTTATGATTTATTTTCACGTAGAAACTACCAATAAATAATTTTCAATATTTGAGAATTGTCATGTCATTCATGTTGTTCAATGAAAAATGGGGTTGAGATTAGTTCTGCATGATCATGGCTTCATAACGGCTGACCACCATATCGCTTAAGGGTCAGACGCACGTGTTGCCAAAATGTCCTGGTATTTCAAAATGTATTTTCTCTAAATCTATCAGGAATATCTTTGTGAAATTTTGTACAAGAGATTATTGTGGTACCATACATAAGAACCATTGGACATTTGGTTATTATAATCTCATTTACTTTACTTTTATGGCATGAAAAATCTTTAAAATTTCACTGTGTTCAGGTACCGAGAACTACTGTAAAACAGATTTTTTTCGAAAGTGCATTTCATATATACATGATATCATATCTGAAGATCATGAGAGGAGACTTAATTTTTATTGATTCATGAAATTAAATGATTATTTTCATTCAGAAAGACAACTACCATAAATAATTTTGTATTATTGAGAATTTCCATGCCATGCTTGTTGGTCATTGAAAAATTGGGCTCAGTTGAGTTCTGGGTCATGGGTTCATAACCAAGTTAAATCTGACCACCATATCTCTTAACACTGTGGCCTAATTTCTGTTGATTGCTCCCTGCTTGAGTGGACAGCACCACATTTGAACATTTGTTTTCATTGGACTGGCATATTTGTGACTGCTTTATTCTTCATTATAATACATGGGGTATGATGCTATAATATGCAATTAAAAAGCTAACTCAACATTATAATACAAATGAAGCCTCCTCTCATGGAGTCAAGACAATAAGCTATTTGATGGTTGACATATTGTTTGAAATTATAATTTTTTCTGGCAGTTCTCGGTACCTAAAGGGACAGAAACGAAACAAATATTTTCAACCTCTCAAATGTATTCAAATCCATTATTGTTATTGTCTCTTTATAATTGCTCTGATTCTATATATAATGAAAATTATCATATGTAAAATTCAAGATTTTTCACCAGATAGATCCAGAGAAATTCTTTGTTGAAAATCACTTGCCATTTCTGGCTGGATTTACTGTGATTTATGCAAAACGTGCGTCTCCCCCTTAACACTGTGGCCTAATTTCCAGTTGATTGTGCACTGCTTGAGTGGACCACACTACATATCAACATTTGTTTTCATTGGGTGGAATATTTGTGACTCCTTTATTCTTCATTATAATATATGGGGGTATGGCACTCTATAATGCAATTAAAAATCTAACTCCAAATAATGATACAAATGAAGCCTCCTCTCATGGAGCCAAGACAATAAGCTGTTTGGTGATTGCATGCATGGAGTGTTGTGTGAAATTATTAATTATTCTAGCAGTTCTTGGTACCGAAAGGGACAACAAAGAAAATAATATTTTCAACCTCTCAAATGTGAAATTCATGATTTTTCGCCAGGTAGATCAAGATAAATTCCTTGTTGAAAATCTCTTGCCATATTTGGCTGTATTTATGCAAAACGTGGGTCTCCATCTTAATTTCCTCCGATTCCAGAGAACTTTTGGAAATAGCATATGAGTGCATGCATTGCAAGAACTATTGAATATGAGCACAATGAAATATTTACAAGCAATCAAATGGACAAAGGCACGCCTCAAAATATGAATAAACTATCTTGTCCCCAAATCCGGTTAGCAATCTTATTCACGCCATGCACGTTCAAATCACCATGTCCCCAGTCAACTTTGACAGTGGAGTTTAAGAGAACGTGTGCGAAACATAGGGGCTATATGAGCACGTGACCCGTCGGGGGAATACGAATGACCCTTGAGACAGCTGCAAGTCTCCACCAATCGTAACGTTGCTCTCGCACGCCGAGTTTGACGTCACCTGACCCCAGATCCTTAGGTCGGCTACCGAATTATTCTTATTGGTGAAAATTAATGTGAGAACGTATGGACATGCACCGCATTGAGGCCGCATGGCTCTTGCTCGACTTGCTGTGGGGACAAAATCGTTATCGCCGGCAACATACATATGCATATACTCATAAACACACATATACATACATGCAAAATGCATATACATACGGGTGGACGGACGGACAGTAATAATTATGTTGACCGAAAGTCAGACGAATGACAGACAAGCAAGTCTATGCATTGTCAGATATCATGCGGACTGCTATGGATATATTGGACATATAATTGAGACACTTTAGCGATCAGTTCGTCTGACAGTCAACAAACAGACAGTCTTGAATGAAATTGGGTCAAACTCGATTTAAAGGGGCGTACATATTTCCCTGCATGTGTCGAGAGGTTGTTTCCTCAACCGATTGGAACTGACTCATGCATGCCAAGGTTCAATTGAGATTTATGAATGAGATCTCGACTTCATTGACGCTAAAATATTCAGCTAAGTGGGCTATGATTCATGTTTCCCGATGAGTAGCGTAGATAGACAACAACAATATATTACCGAGCTTCTTGATGTCACATTAAAACATAACTTTATGTCACCCGTGTGTTGTTCATGAATATATTCAGCAGAAATAAACGCACATGGTTATAAAGAAGCTGAACATATATACGTGCTCAAGGCACCACGCCATTAAACATTTAACGCTGTCTATACTGAATGGATTCTCCGATTCAGTTATAAAAGGGCCCATGTATATATATATTATATAGAGGATCTCACATAAGTTTCTATTTTATACGGAATTTATCAACCGAGTTCACTAAATTCGATTTGAGCCGAGGTTTACCGAGGCTGAAATATAATTTAGTGGACGAGGTTGATAATTACGTATAAAATAGAACGAGTTTGAGATACCTTTTATCACATGATCAAATAAGCGCGAAGTATTCATCGAAAACAACAATCACAAACTGGAGCGATCGCAAATCATCTAAATAATGGCGTGACGTCATCGCACGCGCTGATATTACACGTACATGTCTTACCGATAATTATGAAGCTGTTTGTGTAGGTTAATTATGTGATAAATCTATTTCTCTATTCTATCTTTTGTAAATATGTCTCTTTCTCAATATCCTATATCAACCATTTAATGACGGGAGCTGCGCTGGTACAGCATTAAAGGTCATGTGCCATGCCAGTGCGTTATCTTATATATGCGAGTATATCATATATATTGAGCCTCGCATATATTAGAGAATGCACTGGCTTATATCGATAATGTAAATATTGTTAGGCCAATGTGCAAGGCGTAAGCCTTCCTATGTGAGACGCAGATATATAAGAGAATGCATTGGCACAAGGTTTTTGCAAAATTTCAGGAAACTCCAGCCATGGAATGGTTGAAATGGATCAGAGAATAAAGCATACAACAAGACAATCTCTACCAGAGCGCTCCAGTCATACTTCCTTTCTGACTCTGTTATGTATACGGGCTGGGTACGAGTCTGGGGTTTCTATATTTAGCGCGGGGTTTTCCAACCAATATGGCGAAAACCGATTGCCCTAAAGCCAAATTTCCTATGTGCTTTGAGAACAATTCCCGCACTAAAAACATAATGACAGAATGGAGGATCAGAGTGGTAGTTTTGTTGACGATTTTCGCAAATAACTCATCAAAATTTCAGCAAATTTGAACTCTTGTGTTTGACTATAGCCATGCGTGTTGCCGGGACATTGTCGTCCATGTGCGTTCAGACTTTTGTGGCGATAAAATAATCAGAGAACCAAATCACACCCTTTTGCAATATAGTTCTTTGGTTCTAGTGGGATTTTCAAACTTAAGGTAAATTTTGTTCGATATTTTGTGTGCTTAACAAGGGCAGCATTATGCTCTGCTCGCTTAGTATATATCTTAATATCGCGGAAGTCAACCAAATGTGGGTAAAATGTCGCCGGTATATATAGCATAGATCTTACCGAATCATCAAGGGAGGTAAACCCTGCATGGAGTTTGACAACAAGATTCAAATGCATCCTCCGGAGTATACAGTTATGCCCTAAATACTCAACTCCTTAACCACAGCAGAATTTTTTATCTGAATGCTTTATTGCGAAGACCCAAATTAATGAGTAACATGCAAAACATATATACAATATTTTATATACAATTACGGGTAATTTTTCAGGATTTAGTCGGAAATATGGCTTGTTGTCATTCATCGGAAAGCGTCCTGTGGTTAAGGAGTTAATTATTTAGGGCATTACTGTATATACACGGATAGGGTTGACGGGTTAACATTGACGCGCCAATCGGAGTATATATATACACGGATAGGTTCGACGGGTTAACATTATCGTCCCAGCGTGAACAACAAACACCACTGAGATGTGTATAGGGCAATTTTCTGTACAAGCAAACACAAGAGAGCGGATAGGAACATTCTTCAGCGATCCTGCAAATATGGCGTCTGTCATTTGCAGAATGAGGTCCGCGGAGGGTGAATTTAGTGATGCTATCCCACACAGCTGGTAGGCATCATCAAATTAACCCTCTGTGGACCTCATTCTGCTTATGCACCATCTTCTGGGATGTACATATAGTTTCAAATTAATATTGTTTAGTTAATGTTTCCCTTATGGGAAGTTTCTATATCCCCCCCGATTTGCAGAAGATAAAACGCATAATTGAGGTGACTAATGGGTGAACATCACTAACTTCAACTGTGGAAATTCAATCTTATTCTAGGTCTCCCACAGCAGTTGATGCCTAAGCAGAATGAGGTTCCCAGATGGTAAATTTGGTGATGCTAACAAGCTGTGCGGGGTAGCATAACTAAATTCACCCTGTGGGGACCTCATTCTGCAAATGTCAGACACACTATTTGCAGGCACATTCTTCAGATACATCGGGTGTGACTAATTACCGCCCGGGGACCGCCCGGGACCGCCCGGGACCGCCCGGGCGGCCCAACGAGCCCGTGGACACAATATCTCGACGGTATAACGTAGCGACATGCCACCTGAGGGCAACATAGAAAAATTTACTCGCTCGCTCGTCTCCGGCCGGTCATATTAACCCCACAAATGCCGATATTGGCTAAAAGAGCCTGGGTGATTACTGGTGTCTTCGTGTGTGTTCAGACAGATTATTTTGGTGATTCTCGGTAGTGCAATAAGTGCAATACACCTGAGTGTTAATTCCATGTATTGACTCGTTGACGGGTCCACGGCCGATGTTATTAACCCCTCAAATTCCGGTAAAATAGTGTATAAACAAAAGAACCTTGGAACCTTGGAATCGCCCGGGCGGCCCCATGGGCCCGTTGACACTATATCTCGACGTTATAACATAGCGACATACCCCACGAGGTCAACCTACAAAATGTTACTCCCTCGCTCGACCCCGGCCGGCGTTATTAACCCCTCAAAATCCGACAAAATGGTATATAGACAAAAAGGACATTGGAACCGCCCGGGACCGCCCGGGTGGCCCCACGTACCCGTGGACACAATATCTCGACGTTATATCGTAGCGACATACCCCATGAGGTCAACCTAGAAAATGTTACTCGCTCGCTCGACCCCGGCCGGTGTTATTAACCCCTCAAAATCCAACAAAATGGTTTATAAACAAAAATAACATTGGGACCGCCCGGGACCGCCCGGGTGGCCACACGTGCCCGTGGACACAATATCTCGACGTTATAACGTAGCGACATACCACACGAGGTCAACCTACAAAATGTTACTCGCTCGCTCGACTCCGGCCGGTGTTATTAACCCCTCAAAATCCGATAAAATGGTATATAAACAAAAAGAACATTGGGACCGCCCGAAACCGCCCGGGAGGCACCATGGGCCCGTGGACACTATATCTCGACGTTATAACATAGCGACATACCCCACGAGGTCAACCTACAAAATGTTACTCCCTCGCTCGACCCCGGCCGGCGTTATTAACCCCTCAAAATCAATAAAATGGTAAATAGACAAAAAGAACATTAGGACCGCCCGGGACCGCCCGGGTGGCCCCACGTGCCCGTGGACACAATATCTCGAACTTATAACGTAGGGACATACCCCATGAGGTCAACCTAGAAAATGTTACTCGCTCGCTCGACCCCGGCCGGTGTTATTAACCCCTCAAAATCCGACAAAATGGTATATAGACAAAAAGAACATTGGGACCGCCCGGGACCGCCCGGGTGGCCCCACGTGCCCGTGGACACAATATCTCGACGTTATAACATAGCGACATACCCCACCTAGGAAATGATACTCGCTCGCTCGACCCCGGCCGGTGTTATTAACCCCTCAAAATCCGACAAAATGGTATATAGACAAAAAGAACATTGGGACCGCCCGGGACCGCCCGGGTGGCCCCACGTGCCCGTGGACACAATATCTCGACGTTATAACGTAGCGACATACCCCATGAGGTCAACCTAGAAAATGTTACTCGCTCGCTCGACTCAGGCCGGTGATATTAACCCCTCAAAATCCGACAAAATGGTATATAAACAAAAAGAACATTGGGACCGCCCGGGACCGCCCGGGAGGCCCCATGGGCCCATGGACACTATATCGCGACGTTATAACGTAGCGACATACCCCACGAGGTCAACCTACAAAATTGTACTCGCTCGCTCGACTCCGGCCGGCGTTATTAACCCCTCAAAATCCGATAAAATGGTATATAGACAAAAAGAACATTGGGACCGCCCGGGACCGCCCGGGTGGCCCCACGTACCCGAGAACACAATATCTCGACGGTATAACGTCGCGACATGCCACCTGAGGGCAACATAGAAAAATTTACTCGCTCGCTCGTCTCCGGCCGGTCATATTAACCCCACAAATGCCGATATTGGCTAAAAGAGCCTGGGTGATTACTGGTGTCTTCGTGTGTTTTCAGACAGATTATTTTGGTGATTCTTGGTAGTGCAATAAGTGCAATACACCTGAGTGTTAATTCCATGTATTGACTCGTTGACGCGTCCACGGCCGATGTTATTAACCCCTCAAATTCCGGTAAAATAGTGTATAAACAAAAGAACCTTGGAACCGCCCGGGACCGCCCGGGCGGCCCCATGGGCCCGTGGACACTATATCTCGACGTTATAACGTAGCGACATACCCCATGATGTCAACCTAGAAAATGTTACTTGCTCGCTCGACTCCGGCCGGTGATATTAACCCCTCAAAATCCGACAAAATGGTATATAAACAAAAAGAAGATTGGGACCGCCCGGGGCCGCCCGGGTGACCTCACGTGCCCGTGGACACAATATCTCGACGTTATAACGTAGCGATATGCCACTTGATGGCAACATAGAAACATTTACTCGCTCGGTCGTCTCCGGCCGGTCAATTAACGCAGCAAATGCCGATATTGGCTAAAAGAGTCTGGATGATTACGGATGTCTTCCTGTGTTTTCAGACAGATTATTTGGAGATTCGCGGTAGTGCAATACACCTGAGTGTTAATTCCATATATTGACTCGTTGACGCGTCCACGGCCGATGTTATTAACCCCTCAAATTCCGGTAAAATAGTGTACAAACAAAATGAACCTTGGAACCGCCCGGGACCTTATGCCATGATGGAATTTCACAATAAATTAGGTGTGTCATATATACTGGCCAGCAAAATTTCAGCGGCCAGGAAAAAGAGATTTAAGAGTGTGTCAAATTGACATGTTTATGATATTTTTGTCTTCCGAAACCATTCAAATAAAATCGTCGCCGAAAATAGTCTTCGCGAACGAAGAGCGTTTTTAACAACTCTCAATGTGTGATCGGAATTTACAAACGGTACACGAAATATGATTCACAGATAGAATACATGTTTAAAGTCGTGGTCAGCGTTCACGTTAAGCAATGTTGTTATAATATTCACATTTAGTAAAACCGCCATATGCGAACGGAGTAATAAAATATAGCCAGGTTCTGTTCTTATACAAATCATAAATATAATCAAAATAGCATGCTATACTATATATATACTCTGTGTTCCTTAAACAAAAGTCAAATTATGTTACATAAATTGGCTTTTGTGTACATAACACAGTGTAGAACATAACTATACCCTGCTATTTACGCGATATTTATTATTGGTATGTGAAAAAAATTGTAATGTGATTTTTGTATTATTGTGGTTTTAACTAATACCATACTATATTCCACCGACTATGTCTACCAACGGACCCCGTTCTTGGCCTGGCGTTATGGAATTTACATATAACGATTGCACACATGCAAAAACTTTATTGTTATCTAAACGATATTAACACTAACACACAACATATGTCAACAGAATTATAATACACTACAATATACATATTTTGATGCACACACATATACGATTGAAAGTAAACCAAACTGACGAACAAAATATGATGCAAGAATTATAATACATGTAGCATACAATATACAACCGGTGATGTACGTACACTATGCAGATACATGTGAAGTTCCATAGGGTGTGACACACTGTCTGGAAGTTCACTAATAATATGATAAGTTAAAAGTGTAGTTATTACGTATATTGGAATGACGATTTATGACATTTGTTTTAATTGAACACATTCTTGATCGAAAAGCCCATGTCATACATGTATCATTTTCGTCAACACGTGAGTGCGAATTTAATGATTCACAAGAGGCATATAGTAATCATATTTGGGATCACGATGCTTCTCAGAACGACATAAATTTGCACATGCATATCAATTAAGTGTGTGTTTGAGATAATGCGGCATTATAATTTCTCAGAGATTGACACACACAGGAATAGAAAGAATCTTACTTTTCAAAAGTAAAAATAACAACAAAGACAAACGATATCACACTTTCGATCTCGCAATCAGACCCAAGCCTTGAATATGTTGAATTCAATATGAGCCACGTTTATTCAACAGTGTTTCAAAATCACATGTCATATTATATTCATCACAAAAAACCTGAGTGAACTTCCTCAGCAAAATGACTGTAGTTAGTGAAATTCAGGATATATGTTTAAAGGCACGGTCAGTGGTCGCGTTCAAGAAATATTATGAACAAGTCCATACTTATGACTTTAAAATATTTACGTTTGGTAAAACCGCCGTAAACAAAATGAATATTAAAATATAGGCAGGTTTTGTTGTTATATCTTATGTCACACAAATAGCATGCTATATTCGATATATACGTTGTGTTACGTAAACAAAAGTCAAATTATGTTACAGAAATTGGCTTTCATTTACATAACACAGTGTAGAACTTGGAGATAACATGCTAATTACACAATATTGATCATGGGTATATGAACAAAATTGTAATGTGATTTCTGATTATTGTCGTTTTAAGAAATGTGAATATATTAACAGCACTATAAACCGCGAACACTGACCGCCACTTTAATGCCTTCGCATAAATATATAGTCATAAATAGTTTCAATGTTTTTGTTTCTTAGGTGCGCTGGTTGTTTTTGCTGACTTGGTTCTTTTCTTTTGCGATGGTTTTCTTGCAGTTGGTGCAGTGCGGGGAATTGTTAGTGTACCGTCCGTTGAGTCTACTTTTGTTGATTTTCTTGGGGGACCTTTCATAAATTTATCAACTGCAGCATCTTTTTCATTGACAGTCATTGTTCCCAATGTTCTTTTTGTTTATATACCATTTTGTCGGATTTTGAGGGGTTAATAACACCGGCCGGGGTCGAGCGAGCGAGTATCATTTTCTAGGTGGGGTATGTCGCTATGTTATAACGTCGAGATATAGTGTCCACGTGCCCATGGGGCCTCCCGGGCGGTCCCGGGGGTCCCAATGTTCTTATTGTTTATATACCATTTTATCGGATTTTTAGGGGTTCATAACACCGACCGGGGTCGAGCGAGCGAGTAACATTTTCTAGGTTGACCTCATGGGGTATGTCGCTACGTTATAACGTCGAGATATAGTGTCCACGGGCCCATGGGGCCTGCCTCCCGGGCGGTTTCGGGGGGTCCCAATGTTCTTTTTGTTTATATACCATTTTATCGGATTTTGAGGGGTTAATAACACCGGCCGGAGTCGAGCGAGCGAGTAACATTTTCTAGGTTGACCTCGTGGGGTATGTCGCTACGTTATAACGTCGAGATATTGTGTCCACGGGCACGTGGGGCCACCCGGGCGGTCCCGGGCGGTCCCAATGTTCTTTTTGTCTATATACTATTTTGTCGGATTTTGAGGGGTTAATAACACCGGCCGGGGTCGAGCGAGCGAGTACCATTTTCTAGGTTGACCTCATGGGGTATGTCGCTACGTTACAACGTCGAGATATATTGTCCACGAGCCCATGGGGCCTCCCGGGCGATCCCGGGCGGTCCCAATGTTCTTTTTGTTTATATACCATTTTATCGGATGTTGAGGGGTTAATAACACCGGCTGGAGTCGAGCGAGCGAGTACCATTTTGTAGGTTGACCTCGTGGGGTATGTCGCTACGTTATAACGTCGAGATATAGTGTCCACGGGCCCATGGGGCCTCCCGGGCGGTCCCGGGCGGTCCCAATGTTATTTTTGTTTATATACCATTTTGTCGGATTTTGAGGGGTTAATAACACCGGCCGGGGTCGAGCGAGCGAGTATCATTTTCTAGGTGGGGTATGTCGCTATGTTATAACGTCGAGATATAGTGTCCACGTGCCCATGGGGCCTCCCGGGCGGTCCCGGGGGTCCCAATGTTCTTATTGTTTATATACCATTTTATCGGATTTTGAGGGGTTAATAACACCGGCCGGGGTCGAGCGAGCGAGTAACATTTTCTAGGTTGACCTCATGGGGTATGTCGCTACGTTATAACGTCGAGACATAGTGTCCACGGGCCCATGGGGCCTCCCGGGCGGTTTCGGGCGGTCCCAATGTTCTTTTTGTTTATATACCATTTTATCGGATTTTGAGGGGTTAATAACACCGGCCGGAGTCGAGCGAGCGAGTAACATTTTATAGGTTGACCTCGTGGGGTATGTCGCTACGTTATAACGTCGATATATTGTGTCCACGTGCACGTGGGGCCACCCGGGCGGTCCCGGGCGGTCCTAATGTTCTTTTTGTCTATTTACCATTTTATCGGATTTTGAGGGGTTAATAACACCGGCCGGGGACGAGCGAGCGAGTATCATTTTCTAGGTTGACCTCGTGGGGTATGTCGCTACGTTATAACGTCGAGATATAGCGTCCACGGGCCCATGGGGCCTCCCGGGCGGTCCCGGGCGGTCCCAATGTTATTTTTGTTTATAAACCATTTTGTTGGATTTTGGGGGGTTAATAACACCGGCCGGGGTCGAGCGAGCGAGTAACATTTTCTAGGTTGACCTCATGGGGTATGTCGCTACATTATAACGTCGAGATATTGTGTCCACGGGCACGTGGGGCCACCCGGGCGGTCCCGGGCGGTCCCAATGTTCTTTTTGTCTATATACCATTTTGTCGGATTTTGAGGGGTTAATAACACCGGCCGGGGTCGAGCGAGCGAGTAACATTTTCTAGGTTGACCTCATGGGGTATGTCGCTACGTTATAACGTCGAGATATTGTGTCCACGGGCACGTGGGGCCACCCGGGCGGTCCCGGGCGGTCCTAATGTTCTTTTTGTCTATTTACCATTTTATCGGATTTTGAGGGGTTAATAACGCCGGCCGGGGTCGAGCGAGGGAGTAACATTTTGTATGTTGACCTCGTGGGGTATGTCGCTATGTTATAACGTCGAGATATAGTGTCCACGGGCCCATGGGGCCGCCCGGGCGGTCCCGGGCGGTTCCAAGGTTATTTTGTTTATACACTATTTTACCGGAATTTGAGGGGTTAATAACATCGGCCGTGGACGCGTCAACGAGTCAATGCATGGAATTAACACTCAGGTGTATTGCACTTATTGCACTACCGAGAATCACCAAAATAATCTGTCTGAACACACACGAAGACACCAGTAATCACCCAGGCTCTTTTAGCCAATATTGGCATTTGTGGGGTTAATATGACCGGCCGGAGACGAGCGAGCGAGTAAATTTGTCTATGTTGCCCTCATGTGGCATGTCGCTACGTTATACCGTCGAGATATTGTGTCCACGGGCTCGTTGGGCCGCCCGGGCGGTCCCGGGCGGTCCCCGGGCGGTCCCCGGGCGGTCACCGGGCGGTCCCGGGCGGTCCCCGGGCGGTAATTAGTCACACCGGATACATCAACAAGAAAACTCAATCAGTATAAAACAAAGCGCATAGTTTCCTTGTCTCAGTTGACTTTTGACACATTTGTTATGCTTTGAGGGTTTATCTTATGTCGCCGTTAAATGGCCCGATGTTCGACGACGGTCGGGAACCCTCGTAAACTTTACAATAATAACTCACCTCACGTGACCTCACGTCTATATATAGTTAAGGTGGAGATCTCAGGTCACAGTTTTTTCCATCATCACTGAAACATCAGTTTTTTCTCAGCTTGAAATTCGAAAGGTTTGATGCGACAACAATATCAGGGACGTAGCGACAAGGAAGCGCGATTAGGTTGGTTGGGGGGGGGGGGGGGGTCATGTGTCTAACTCCCAACTCAAATTTTTTTCAATATAACTTGAAATTGTACACCCCATATGTGACCCGCCATATCAAATCCAGTCGTAAGTCGGGATTTTTTTACCCTGTGCCAATGCATTCTCTTATATAGGTCGCCTCGCATATATATGAGAATGCATTGGCCTAACATTTTTTTACAATTTTAATAATTTTTTCTTGTATTCTTTAACAATTTTATAATTTCACCCATACATATAGCCCCAGACAAACATGAGCAGACGACACTCTTCTATATGCTTCTGGGGCTCCCTGCAGGGTAATTGATGTTTTTTATTTTATGTCCTAAAAATTGTAAGAAACACTTATTTAAAACAAATGATAAAAAATTGTTAGGCCAATGCATTCTCTTATATATGCGAGGCGACCTATGGTCGACTCGCATATATAAGAAAATGCATTGGCACAGGGTACAAAAAATCCCGACTTACGACTGGATTTGATATGGCGGGTCACATATAGGTTGAAATGTTTCTCATTGTTTGATTTTCTAACCAGTAATTAGTGGAAAATTTGTTGTTTTCAGACCAACAGTAGCATAGTTTTCAACTTCTTGTCAACATTTTGGCCTTAAATCGCCATCATTTGAAATTATTCCAACATTAGGTGAGTTTCAGATTTGAAGTTGGTAATTTCAAGGTGGATCCTCTAGCCGCGTCCCTACCATTTACATTTAACTATTTAAGATACCCTATCCAAGTTGACACCATAAAAGTACTATTGGTACGTTTTCTATATATACCATACAATAATATCGAATTTCAAAAGATTTGAACAGGTTTTGAATTTTGGTCAGTACACCAACAAATTAAACAGATCGCATGTATGATAAAGACAGGTTAATGAAGTTATGCAACCTTTTATGTGGGTAGCAGGAAGACAGCCCGATAGGGCTAGGCTACCCCGACAATATACTGCTTTACCTTATTATGTATTACGACGGCCATTGTATAATTCATGTGTATTGTATATAAATTATCCTATCTATCCTATGTCCATACGTCCTGTCATTAACTCGCGATCATATCGGATCCACCAGGTCCGGTTCCGTGGTTTTAGTGCTACGGATCAAGCATTCCATATATGGAAGTAATGAATAATTCAAAAGCTCCCTATATATGGAAATACTACTCCAAAACTTTGACTAGTAGCACTAAAACCACGGACCCGGGGCTGGATGAATCTATGAAACCAGAGCTGGATGAATCCAATAATGCCGCGACCCAGTGATCTCGCTTACTATATAACGGCCAAAATTAAAGCTAGGTAATTCAATCCGATCCGATGATCCCCATGTCATCAGATTTTATGCTAAATTCACCAGTCCATACATCTAGGATTATTAATCCTTCGACTGACAACTTTGGTCATAATGTTAGAGCAAACGACTGTGAGTTTGGACACAAATGAGTTATCAGCTTGTTTGAAAAATGGCATAGCATATGCTATAGTCGCTGCCAAAATACTATGTAATATGTCATGTCCTAATTTATTACCTTTTCCCTCGTTTCTTTTCGTGTTTGCGATCGCCTCGACCATCTTGAATGCGTGATACTCATCAACTCGAAACCACGTGATTCCCCACCGTGAAACCACGTGATTCCCCACCGTGCCTGATGTAGCCTCTCGAAACCACGTGATTCCCCACCGTGCCTGATGTAGCCTCTCGAAACCACGTGATTCCCCACCGTGCCTGATGTAGCCTCTCGAAACCACGTGATTCCCCACCGTGCCTGATGTAGCCTCTCGAAACCACGTGATTCCCCACCGTGCCTGATGTAGCCCACGTGATTCCCGACCGTGCCTGATGTAGCCCACGTGATTCCCCACCGTGCCTGATTCCCCACCGGGCCTGATGTAGCCTACCTTCAAATAGCGCTCATAACTTGTTTTCACGCGTTTTCTAATAAATCGTAAATGTTTAGATGTTTTGTTGTTTTAGAATTGTTTTTATTATTTAGCCCCGGGGAATAGATGGTCTCTTCATGTGGGAGAGATTATTTTTTTAATATTCAATAAATTGCAAAACATAATGTAACTTCCCATATATGTCTAAAATACCTGCATGCAGTCAATATTGCATGGGTCGGTAATTTCTAGGGAACTAAAACGCTACGCATGCATGTGTGTGTCTATACATATGTGTGTTACACTTGATATATTACACTTGATATATATATATATATGTATGGCATTGACATTAATACGACACTGATTGCAATTAATTAACTAATTGGTTTTGGATATTTTGACTAATTTTGTGCCATATCAGATGGGGCATCTTTAAAATCAACTATTTAAATATAGAAATATGCACGTTAAACTTTTCAGAACATTGCATGTCTGAACGAGTTTTAGTTCGATCATGTCTACAAATCTATAGACGAGTAATTCTCGCCCATTGCACCTGCACCGCCCCGGGGTATACTTGGTCTCTTCATGAGGCAGAGATTATTTCTTTATTTTCAATAAATTGCAAAAGATAATGTAACTTCCCGTATTTGTCTAGAAATACCTATTGTCAATATTGGGGTCGGCAATTTTTAGGGCATTTAAAATGCTACTCTCGTGTGTGTCTTCACCGAAATGGGAGAGTTATACACAGGACCGTGCAACACACACCGGGGGCTCAGTTAACCATGTATTTACTATAAGTAGAGTCTCTATAGATATGCAATCAGTCTGTTACCCATCTAATAAACGTGCTGAGTCAGATACAGATACAGATTTAATCACTCATGTGGTCAAAGTATGACATTGGAGCATTGAGATATATGTTTACAAATAGTAATACATAAATTGTAATACATAAATTGTAATACATAAATTGTACGCATGCGTTGTAAGTATACAATACTCAATGGTGTTGGGGTTGGGTGCTGTGGTGGGGGTCTTTTCGTTATTAGGCTAAGTTCATTTTTGATTCTTCGTGGTCGATGCCAGATATTATACATGGGGGGGGGGGGGGGGGGTCTTCAATACAGTACAGTTTTGGTGGTGGTGGTGAATAAGGGGTATGTCTAATATAGTGTCAATCATGAGCATCAGGGTGTTCCTTGTCTGACAAGGGCATATTTTATGAAGGTAGCTAGGTTTATCAAGGTCTTCCTGGTTATCTATACATATATAAAAAAGTATAGGATCTGTCTGTCGTTCGCTGTTCCGATTTCAATCAAATTTGATGTGGTGACTCGGGGTACCCTGGCGGAGGTTATAACGGGGTGTGGTGACTCGGGGTACCCTGGCGGAGGTTATAACGGGGTGTGGTGACTCGGGGTACCCTGGCGGAGGTTATAACGGGGTGTGGTGACTCGGGGTACCCTAGCGGAGGTTATAACGGCGTTAGTTTTTTTTTTAATTTTGATTTAAACATTTTTGATTAAATAAATAAAAAAACAAACAAACAAATACGCTCACTATGGGCCTATTTCAGCAACAGGTATGGTCTTAATAAATGTGTTTTCACTGTGGCCAGCGCCATATATCCAACAGAATAACGGGTATATTATATATAGTCCACAATGAGATTATACCAGAACCAAATAAGTCCAATATATGAACCTATTTGCCCAATGATATATTGAAGAAGCATAATAATATCATAGATATATATATAAGAGTAGGATATGTCTGTCATGTGCGCGACGCGCATACGGGGGGGGGGGCACTCGCATATATAAGAGAATGTATTTGCCTAACAATATTTTTACAATTTTATTCTTTAACAATTTTTATAATTTCACCCATACAGAGCCCCAGACAAACATGAGCAGACGACACTCTTCTATATGCTTCTATATATGTGTGGGGCTCCCTGCAGGGTAATGGATGTTTTTTTATTTTATGTCCTAAAAATTGTAAGAAACATTTATTTAAAAAAAATGATAAAACATTGTTAGGCCAATGCATTCTCTTATATATGCGAGGCGACATATGGTCGACTCGCATATATAAGAGAATGCATTGGCACAGGGTAAAAAAAATCCCGACTTACGACTGGATTTGATATGGCGGGTCACATATACACCCAAAATAAAGTTTCGTCAACATTATTCGGTTATCCAAAGTTCGGTTAATGGTTGGGTCATAATCAAGAAGTTCGGTTCAATTGTTTGGTTAGATTAGTTTAGTTAATAATTAATGGTTTTCAGTGGCAATTGTTGGGTTAGATTAGTTTAGTTAATAATTAATGGTTTTCAGTGGCAATTGTTTGGTTAGATTAGTTTAGTTAATAATTAATGGTTTTCAGTGGCAATTGTTTGGTTAGATTAGTTTAGTTAATAATTAATGGTTTTCAGTGGCAATTGTTTGGTTAGATTAGTTTAGTTAATAATTAATGGTTTTCAGTGGCAATTGTTGGGTTAGATTAGTTTAGTTAATAATTAATGGTTTTCAGTGGCAATTGTTGGGTTAGATTAGTTTAGTTAATAATGAATGGTTTTCAGTGGCAATTGTTGGGTTAGATTAGTTTAGTTAATAATGAATGGTTTTCAGTGGCAATTGTTGGGTTAGATTAGTTTAGTTAATAATTAATGGTTTTCATTGGCAATTGTTGGGTTAGATTAGTTTAGTTAATAATGAATGGTTTTCAGTGGCAATTGTTGGGTTAGATTAGTTTAGTTAATAATTAATGGTTTTCAGTGGCAATTATTGGGTTAGATTAGTTTAGTTAATAATTAATGGTTTTCATTGGCGCCCCTTGATACGGATTTGCTGTATGTGAGCTCTCATTGTCATATTTTCTTCTCTTTATTTGTATCAAACTCTAATAAATACACGATGAAGGCATCTGTTATGTCGGAATTATACTGTTGTAGTATTGCTTGTGTCTTTGGTACAATTACTATTTTATAGGTTTGTTAATTTATTCCAGAAAAGGAAGTCATTATATGTTACACCTCATTTCTGGACTTTTATACTACTACATACCAGGTTCGAAGTCTGCTTTATTTCAATATCTCTCCTCAATTCAGACGTTAAGGTCCGAAATTAACTTATTTTTGGGAAACCTTAAATAATGACCAGAATCTCATTCGTTGAGATGAAATATAATTATATATTGACATAGGTTTTCTTTAACCCTTTTAGTGCCAGGGGCCGATCTCATCGGCCCTAATTTACGGTCTGTAAGATCGGCCCTAAAAAAATTAAAAATAAAATTTTTGTTTATTTGTTTTTTGTTTTTTTTTGGGGTTGAATTTTTTTTGGGTATGCTTAAGAATGCTATAGTGAATTTAAAAACAAACTGGACAAAACCTTAGGGGCATGTTATAACTCAAAACTATCACCAAGTATTCATAGTAATAATTTTTATACCCATGAAAAACGTAAGATTCCCTGGCACTAAACCTACGGTCTGGCACTGAAAGATTAAAGAATATAAGAAAAAAATATTACAATTGTAAAAAATAATAACAAATGATGAAAAATTGTTAGGCCAATGCATTCTCTTATATATGCGAGGCGACATATGGTCGACTCGCAAATATAAGAGAATGCATTGGCACAGGGTATATAGGTTGATACAAAAATCGGACCTGGCACTGAAAGGGTTAACCCCATGTTTAGTTACTTCAAACCCAATTTTTGGTTTATTTAGTTTGGTTACAAACATGGGTTACCATAACCTAAATGTTTGATTACTTTTGTTTTCTACCCCAACTAGTTTAGTGAACAGCTCTGACCCAACGTTCAGTTGGATTCGGTTGACCAAATGTTGGGTTATATAGTCTGACTAAACTTTAATTATATTCAACCCATTTTTTGTTAGTGTGTATATATTTTGAACATGTATTCTGCATGGCCTCATCTGCTATGGGAAACATAGACTCAGATTGAAGTTCCCTAATGGTGAATATTGTGATGTACACCCATTGGGAACCTCGATTATGCAATGTGTCGTCTGCCAATTTGGGGATATAGAGAAGGCAAACTAAAAAAGAAATATAATCTATGTGAAGAAGTTAATATAGAAATTTGATAATAAAGAAACTTTCCAGAGAAGATGAGGCCATGCAGAATGAGGTCCCCAGAGGGTGAATTTAGTGATAGCGTCACTAAATTCACCCTCTGTGGACCTCATCCTGCAAATGACAGGCACACTAAACTGATGCTTCATATCGAGTCTAACTTCTACTTTTGTCACAAACTTAATAACATCAGACAGTCAAGTAACAAGTAATGTCCGTTAAATACCAATCTTACCAAATTAGGAAACCATTTAGTTAGAAAGCGTCAAAGTGTAAACTAGTGAATAAATTTGCACCAGACCGCGGGTGTGAAACGTAAACTCCAGCCAATGTACTTTGTTTGCAGATCATGCTGCGAGAAACAGCTTTAACGACGTACCGCGTACAACAGTGTCTTAACCAGGAACCCCAAATAATCTAATGATCAAAATACAAGAAGTTCCATCAAGTGAACAAAAGAAAAAAAATGCAGGATTGTCAATGACACGCATTAATTTAGGGGTGGGGTGGGTGGATTGGGGTTGTATAAGGGAAGGGGGTGCATGCTTCTAGCAATAATTCACTCTGGAAAAGTTGATAATTAAAGAGACATAAAGAAAGCACAGAGGGTAAACGTTGTACCACAATCGTCACTAATAACATGGAGAAATAGACAGAACATAACACACATATTAATCGATAATCTTTTATAGAATGAGTTCCGGATGGCGCGGTGATATCGTTCGCGAGAGCGTAGCTGCTTTCAAGAAGAAATAACTCTGGAAAAATTTATAATTAAACTTATTATCTGAACATTTCATATGGGGTAACTACTCATCAATGATGCTTTAGTATAGAAAGGGTTAAACTTGTTATCTGAACATTTCCTATGGGATAACTACTCATCAATGATGATTTAGTATCTGAACATTTCCTATATATAGTATAACTACTCATCAATGATGCTTTAGTATATAGACAGGGTTAAATTCCAGATAAAAATATAAATATTTAAATGTTGATCTGAAATTGAAAAATTAAGTTCAGTATTGTAATATTAAATTAGAATAATGACATAAGCTTTTACCGTTCAAACACATTTCCTGCGTGTGAACGTACCAACAGAGCAGAGGGTATCACCCCCACCCCTTCGGTACGAGGGTGTTTTGAAGCCGTACGCGGGAATTCATACCCCGGAATTAACTGGTATTCGGGTTCAAGCAAAACATCTTGGACGCAGGTTTTGATGGCGCAAAATAACATTTTGTGCTAGTTATCTGTATGAATGAGTGGGTAGAATAGCTTCTTGGGCATATTCGACCACCATGCCATCATAAAGTATCATTAATCGTACCATAACGGCCTCATAACGCCCATAATACTCTACTCCAATATCATGTCAGGTATAATAGATCATAATGTGTCTATGTAACTTCTGCTTGTATCTGTCTGATATTAAAACAGTCAATTTGTATGTCATTTATCGCATATTATTTCTTAACATGTATTCAGGATTCACCCCCCAAAATTAACTGGTATTCAGGATTCAGGGGGGAGGGGGTGGGGTGATACCAACAGAGCAGTCTCTTTGAAAAGCCGACGAAAATCCTTTGTCGGAATGACAATATAGAATTTTCGTCGGCTTTTCAAAGATATTGCCAAAAGAGTAGTTCACCCGGCAGTATGTACCATTAAAAAAAAACTTACAAACAACAAATTTAAAGATTAATGCTTATTAAATAATAAAATTAATGCCATATGATAAGGGTCGTTAGAAATCAAACAGAATGAATAAACACCATTAGCTTTGATTTTTTTTTACACACAACAAATTTAAAGATTACTGTTTATTAAATTATAAAAATTAATGCTCTCTGATAAGGGTCGTTAGAAATCAAACAGAAACTAGTGCACCCCATCTCCGGTCTACACTTATATCGCGAGATAAATATATTTAGTTTTATTGGTTCGCATTAATGACTGGTGGAGAGCTGTGCACACTGACTGTATCTGCTGTCATTACGATACGCGCAATATAAACGTATTAACCTCGAGCGATTTTGGTCAGGGTCAGTGCACAGCGACATATGATGGGGGATATATAGATGCACTACATTAAACACATCCTTTTGCTTAAGTTCTTCACTCAACAAACACTCTAAATGATGATGATGATTATAAGGGTTGATATATAAATCTGATTTTGGTGTGAAATCTAATTGCAAATTACTTAATAAACAAACGGTATAACGTTGCATATCCATTGTGGATCCTTGTAAATAATGGGTCTAGCTTTTGACACTGCACACGACCACAAATGACATAGTCCATGCACTATTGGTAACCTATAAAACATACTTTATTTTCATTTCTGAAAGGGACTCATTTCAAAGGGAGACTGTACATAAATCCAGCCATTTATGGGACCTAGGGACCATCTCCTGCTCTATTACAGAGAGACTCTACCTAAATCTAGACATTTATGGGACCGTCTCCTACTCTATTACAGGGAGACTCTACCTAAATCTAGACATTTATGGGACCATCTCCTGCTCTATTACAGAGAGACTCTACCTAAATCCAGACATTTATGGGACCTAGGGACCATCTCCTACTCTATTACAGAGAGACTCTACCTAAATCCAGACATTTATGGGACCATCTCCTACTCTATTACAGGGAGACTCTACCTAAATCCAGACATTTATGGGACCATCTCCTACTCTATTACAGAGAGACTGTACCTAAATCCAGACATTTATGGGACCATCTCCTACTCTATTACAGAGAGACTCTACCTAAATCCAGACATTTATGGGACCTAGGGACCATCTCCTGCTCTATTACAGAGAGACTCTACCTAAATCCAGCCATTTATGGGACCTAGGGACCATCTCCTGCTCTATTACAGAGAGACTCTACCTAAATCCAGACATTTATGGGACCGTCTCCTACTCTATTACAGGGAGACTCTACCTAAATCCAGACATTTATGGGACCATCTCCTACTCTATTACAGGGAGACTCTACCTAAATCCAGACATTTATGGGACCATCTCCTACTCTATTACAGAGAGACTCTACCTAAATCCAGACATTTATGGGACCTAGGGACCATCTCCTACTCTATTACAGGGAGACTCTACCTAAATCCAGACATTTATGGGACCATCTCCTACTCTATTACAGAGAGACTCTACCTAAATCCAGACATTTATGGGACCGTCTCCTACTCTATTACAGAGAGACTCTACCTAAATCCAGACATTTATGGGACCTAGGGACCATCTCCTACTCTATTACAGAGAGCCTCTACCTAAATCCAGACATTTATGGGACCGTCTCCTACTCTATTACAGAGAGACTCTACCTAAATCCAGACATTTATGGGACCTAGGGACCATCTCCTACTCTATTACAGAGAGACTCTACCTAAATCCAGACATTTATGGGACCATCTCCTACTCTATTACAGAGAGACTCTACCTAAATCCAGACATTTATGGGACCATCTCCTACTCTATTACAGAGAGACTCTACCTAAATCCAGACATTTATGGGACCGTCTCCTACTCTATTACAGGGAGACTCTACCTAAATCCAGACATTTATGGGACCGTCTCCTACTCTATTACAGGGAGACTCTACCTAAATCCAGACATTTATGGGACCATCTCCTACTCTATTACAGGGAGACTGTACCTAAATCCAGACATTTATGGGACCATCTCCTACTCTATTACAGAGAGACTCTACCTAAATCCAGACATTTATGGGACCATCTCCTACTCTATTACAGAGAGACTCTACCTAAATCCAGACATTTATGGGACCATCTCCTACTCTATTACAGGGAGACTGTACCTAAATCCAGACATTTATGGGACCATCTCCTACTCTATTACAGAGAGACTCTACCTAAATCCAGACATTTATGGGACCATCTCCTGCTCTATTACAGGGAGACTCTACCTAAATCTAGACATTTATGGGACCGTCTCCTACTCTATTACAGGGAGACTCTACCTAAATCTAGACATTTATGGGACCATCTCCTGCTCTATTACAGAGAGACTCTACCTAAATCCAGACATTTATGGGACCTAGGGACCATCTCCTACTCTATTACAGAGAGACTCTACCTAAATCCAGACATTTATGGGACCATCTCCTACTCTATTACAGGGAGACTCTACCTAAATCCAGACATTTATGGGACCATCTCCTACTCTATTACAGAGAGACTGTACCTAAATCCAGACATTTATGGGACCATCTCCTACTCTATTACAGAGAGACTCTACCTAAATCCAGACATTTATGGGACCTAGGGACCATCTCCTGCTCTATTACAGAGAGACTCTACCTAAATCCAGCCATTTATGGGACCTAGGGACCATCTCCTGCTCTATTACAGAGAGACTCTACCTAAATCCAGACATTTATGGGACCGTCTCCTACTCTATTACAGGGAGACTCTACCTAAATCCAGACATTTATGGGACCATCTCCTACTCTATTACAGGGAGACTCTACCTAAATCCAGACATTTATGGGACCATCTCCTACTCTATTACAGAGAGACTCTACCTAAATCCAGACATTTATGGGACCTAGGGACCATCTCCTACTCTATTACAGGGAGACTCTACCTAAATCCAGACATTTATGGGACCATCTCCTACTCTATTACAGAGAGACTCTACCTAAATCCAGACATTTATGGGACCGTCTCCTACTCTATTACAGAGAGACTCTACCTAAATCCAGACATTTATGGGACCTAGGGACCATCTCCTACTCTATTACAGAGAGCCTCTACCTAAATCCAGACATTTATGGGACCGTCTCCTACTCTATTACAGAGAGACTCTACCTAAATCCAGACATTTATGGGACCTAGGGACCATCTCCTACTCTATTACAGAGAGACTCTACCTAAATCCAGACATTTATGGGACCATCTCCTACTCTATTACAGAGAGACTCTACCTAAATCCAGACATTTATGGGACCATCTCCTACTCTATTACAGAGAGACTCTACCTAAATCCAGACATTTATGGGACCGTCTCCTACTCTATTACAGGGAGACTCTACCTAAATCCAGACATTTATGGGACCATCTCCTACTCTATTACAGAGAGACTCTACCTAAATCCAGACATTTATGGGACCATCTCCTACTCTATTACAGGGAGACTCTACCTAAATCCAGACATTTATGGGACCATCTCCTACTCTATTACAGGGAGACTGTACCTAAATCCAGACATTTATGGGACCATCTCCTACTCTATTACAGAGAGACTCTACCTAAATCCAGACATTTATGGGACCGTCTCCTACTCTATTACAGGGAGACTCTACCTAAATCCAGACATTTATGGGACCATCTCCTACTCTATTACAGGGAGACTGTACCTAAATCCAGACATTTATGGGACCATCTCCTACTCTATTACAGAGAGACTCTACCTAAATCCAGACATTTATGGGACCATCTCCTACTCTATTACAGAGAGACTCTACCTAAATCCAGACATTTATGGGACCATCTCCTACTCTATTACAGGGAGACTGTACCTAAATCCAGACATTTATGGGACCATCTCCTACTCTATTACAGAGAGACTCTACCTAAATCCAGACATTTATGGGACCATCTCCTACTCTATTACAGAGAGACTCTACCTAAATCCAGACATTTATGGGACCTAGGGACCATCTCCTACTCTATTACAGGGAGACTCTACCTAAATCCAGACATTTATGGGACCATCTCCTACTCTATTACAGAGAGACTCTACCTAAATCCAGACATTTATGGGACCGTCTCCTACTCTATTACAGAGAGACTCTACCTAAATCCAGACATTTATGGGACCTAGGGACCATCTCCTACTCTATTACAGAGAGCCTCTACCTAAATCCAGACATTTATGGGACCGTCTCCTACTCTATTACAGAGAGACTCTACCTAAATCCAGACATTTATGGGACCTAGGGACCATCTCCTACTCTATTACAGAGAGACTCTACCTAAATCCAGACATTTGTGGGACCATCTCTTACTCTATTACAGGGAGACTGTACCTAAATCCAGACATTTATGGGACCGTCTCCTACTCTATTACAGGGAGACTCTACCTAAATCCAGACATTTATGGGACCATCTCCTACTCTATTACAGGGAGACTCTACCTAAATCCAGACATTTATGGGACCATCTCCTACTCTATTACAGAGAGACTCTACCTAAATCCAGACATTTATGGGACCTAGGGACCATCTCCTACTATATTACAGAGAGACTCTACCTAAATCCAGACATTTATGGGACCTAGGGACCATCTCTTACTCTATTACAGGGCGACTGTACCTAAATCTAGCCATTGAATAAGCCATCTCTTACTCTATTACAGGGAGACTGTACCTAAATCCAGACATTTATGGGACCTAGGGACCATCTCCTACTCTATTACAGGGAGACTCTACCTAAATCCAGACATTTATGGGACCTAGGGACCATCTCCTACTCTATTACAGAGAGACTCTACCTAAATCCAGACATTTATGGGACCATCTCCTACTCTATTACAGAGAGACTCTACCTAAATCCAGACATTTATGGGACCATCTCCTACTCTATTACAGAGAGACTCTACCTAAATCCAGACATTTATGGGACCATCTCCTACTCTATTACAGAGAGACTCTACCTAAATCCAGACATTTATGGGACCATCTCCTACTCTATTACAGAGAGACTCTACCTAAATCCAGACATTTATGGGACCTAGGGACCATCTCCTACTCTATTACAGAGAGACTCTACCTAAATCCAGACATTTATGGGACCTAGGGACCATCTCCTACTCTATTACAGAGAGACTCTACCTAAATCCAGACATTTATGGGACCATCTCCTACTCTATTACAGAGAGACTCTACCTAAATCCAGACATTTATGGGACCATCTCCTACTCTATTACAGAGAGACTGTACCTAAATCCAGACATTTATGGGACCATCTCCTACTCTATTACAGAGAGACTCTACCTAAATCCAGACATTTATGGGACCGTCTCCTACTCTATTACAGAGAGACTCTACCTAAATCCAGACATTTATGGGACCATCTCCTACTCTATTACAGAGAGACTCTACCTAAATCCAGACATTTATGGGACCATCTCCTACTCTATTACAGAGAGACTCTACCTAAATCCAGACATTTATGGGACCATCTCCTACTCTATTACAGAGAGACTCTACCTAAATCCAGACATTTATGGGACCATCTCCTACTCTATTACAGAGAGACTCTACCTAAATCCAGACATTTATGGGACCATCTCCTACTCTATTACAGAGAGACTCTACCTAAATCCAGACATTTATGGGACCGTCTCCTACTCTATTACAGAGAGACTCTACCTAAATCCAGACATTTATGGGACCATCTCCTACTCTATTACAGAGAGACTCTACCTAAATCCAGCCATTTATGGGACCATCTCCTACTCTATTACAGAGAGACTCTACCTAAATCCAGACATGTATGGGACCATCTCCTACTCTATTACAGAGAGACTCTACCTAAATCCAGACATTTATGGGACCATCTCCTACTCTATTACAGAGAGACTCTACCTAAATCCAGCCATTTATGGGACCGTCTCCTACTCTATTACAGGGAGACTCTACCTAAATCCAGACATTTATGGGACCATCTCCTACTCTATTACAGAGAGACTGTAGCTAAATCCAGCCATTTATGGGACCATCTCCTACTCTATTACAGAGAGACTCTACCTAAATCCAGACATTTATGGGACCATCTCCTACTCTATTACAGAGAGACTCTACCTAAATCCAGACATTTATGGGACCATCTCCTACTCTATTACAGAGAGACTCTACCTAAATCCAGCCATTTATGGGACCGTCTCCTACTCTATTACAGGGAGACTCTACCTAAATCCAGACATTTATGGGACCATCTCCTACTCTATTACAGAGAGACTGTAGCTAAATCCAGCCATTTATGGGACCATCTCCTACTCTATTACAGAGAGACTCTACCTAAATCCAGACATTTATGGGACCATCTCCTACTCTATTACAGAGAGACTCTACCTAAATCCAGACATTTATGGGACCGTCTCCTACTCTATTACAGGGAGACTCTACCTAAATCCAGACATTTATGGGACCTAGGGACCATCTCCTACTCTATTACAGAGAGACTCTACCTAAATCCAGACATTTATGGGACCGTCTCCTACTCTATTACAGGGAGACTCTACCTAAATCCAGACATTTATGGGACCATCTCCTGCTCTATTACAGAGAGACTCTACCTAAATCCAGACATTTATGGGACCATCTCCTACTCTATTACAGAGAGACTCTACCTAAATCCAGACATTTATGGGACCATCTCCTACTCTATTACAGAGAGACTCTACCTCAATCCAGACATTTATGGGACCTAGGGACCATCTCCTACTCTATTACAGAGAGACTCTACCTAAATCCAGCCATTTATGGGACCGTCTCCTACTCTATTACAGGGAGACTCTACCTAAATCCAGACATTTATGGGACCATCTCCTACTCTATTACAGGGAGACTCTACCTAAATCCAGACATTTATGGGACCATCTCCTACTCTATTACAGAGAGACTCTACCTAAATCCAGACATTTATGGGACCATCTCCTACTCTATTACAGAGAGACTCTACCTCAATCCAGACATTTATGGGACCTAGGGACCATCTCCTACTCTATTACAGAGAGACTCTACCTAAATCCAGACATTTATGGGACCATCTCTTACTCTATTACAGTGAGACTGTACATAAATCTAGCCATTGAATAAGCCATCGCCTACTCTATTACAGGGCGACTGTACCTAAATCCAGACATTTATGGGACCTAGGGACCATCTCCTGCTCTATTACAGAGAGACTCTACCTAAATCCAGACATATATGGGACCATCTCTTACTCTATTACAGTGAGACTGTACACAAATCTAGCCATTGAATAAGCCATCGCCTACTCTATTACAGGGCGACTGTACCTAAATCCAGACATTTATGGGACCTAGGGACCATCTCCTGCTCTATTACAGAGAGACTCTACCTAAATCCAGACATTTATGGGACCATCACCTACTCTATTACAGAGAGACTCTACCTAAATCCAGACATATATGGGACCATCTCTTACTCTATTACAGGGAGACTGTACCTAAATCCAGCCATAAATGGGACCATCTCTTACTCTATTACAGTGAGACTGTACCTAAATCCAGACATATATGGGACCATCTCTTACTCTATTACAGTGAGACTGTACCTAAATCCAGCCATATATGGGACCATCTCTTACTCTATTACAGAGAGACTGTACCTAAATCCAGCCATATATGGGACCATCTCTTACTCTATTACAGGGAGACTCTACCTAAATCTAGACATGTATGGGACCATCTCTTACTCTATTACAGTGAGACTGTACCTAAATCCAGCCATAAATGGGACCATCTCTTACTCTATTACAGTGAGACTGTACCTAAATCCAGCCATATATGGGACCATCTCTTACTCTATTACAGAGAGACTGTACCTAAATCTAGACATGTATGGGACCATCTCCTACTCTATTACAGGGAGACTCTACCTAAATCCAGCCATTTATGGGACCGTCTCCTACTCTACTACAGAGAGACTCTACCTAAATCCAGACATTTATGGGACCTAGGGACCATCTCCTACTCTATTACAGAGAGACTCTACCTAAATCCAGCCATTTATGGGACCATCTCCTACTCTATTACAGGGAGACTGTACCTAAATCCAGCCATTTATGGGACCATCTCCTACTCTATTACAGAGAGACTCTACCTAAATCCAGACATTTATGGGACCATCTCCTACTCTATTACAGAGAGACTCTACCTAAATCCAGACATTTATGGGACCTAGGGACCATCTCCTACTCTATTACAGAGAGACTCTACTTAAATCCAGCCATTTATGGGACCATCTCCTACTCTATTACAGAGAGACTGTACCTAAATCCAGCCATTTATGGGACCATCTCCTACTCTATTACAGGGAGACTGTACCTAAATCCAGACATTTATGGGACCTAGGGACCATCTCCTGCTCTATTACAGAGAGACTCTACCTACATCCAGACATTTATGGGACCTAGGGACCATCTCCTACTCTATTACAGAGAGACTCTACCTAAATCCAGACATTTATGGGACCATCGCCTACTCTATTACAGGGAGACTCTACCTAAATCCAGCCATTTATGGGACCATCTCCTACTCTATTACAGGGAGACTGTACCTAAATCCAGACATTTATGGGACCATCGCCTACTCTATTACAGAGAGACTCTACCTAAATCCAGACATTTATGGGACCATCGCCTACTCTATTACAGAGAGACTGTACCTAAATCCAGACATTTATGGGACCATCGCCTACTCTATTACAGAGAGACTGTACCTAAATCCAGCCATTTATGGGACCATCTCCTACTCTACTACAGAGAGACTGTACCTAAATCCAGACATTTATGGGACCATCGCCTACTCTATTACAGAGAGACTCTACCTAAATCCAGACATTTATGGGACCATCGCCTACTCTATTACAGAGAGACTGTACCTAAATCCAGACATTTATGGGACCATCGCCTACTCTATTACAGAGAGACTGTACCTAAATCCAGCCATTTATGGGACCATCTCCTACTCTACTACAGAGAGACTGTACCTAAATCCAGCCATTTATGGGACCATCTCCTACTCTATTACAGAGAGACTCTACCTAAATCCAGACATTTATGGGACCATCTCCTACTCTATTACAGAGAGACTCTACCTAAATCCAGACATTTATGGGACCATCTCCTACTCTATTACAGGGAGACTGTAGCTAAATCCAGCCATTTATGGGACCATCTCCTACTCTATTACAGGGAGACTGTAGCTAAATCCAGCCATTTATGGGACCATCTCCTACTCTATTACAGGGAGACTGTAGCTAAATCCAGCCATTTATGGTGCCATCTCATACTCTATTACAGGGAGACTGTAGCTAAATCCAGCTATTTATGGTGCCATCTCCTACTCTACTACAGGGAGACTGTACCTAAATCCAGCCATTTATGGGACCATCTCCTACTCTATTACAGGGAGACTATACCTAAATCCAGCCATTTATGGGACCATCTCCTACTCTATTATAGGGAGACTGTAGCTAAATCCAGCCATTTATGGTGCCATCTCATACTCTATTACAGGGAGACTGTACCTAAATCCAGCCATTTATGGGACCATCTCCTACTCTATTACAGAGAGACTCTACCTAAATCTAGCCATTGAATAAGCCATCTCCTACTCTATTACAGGGAGACTGTACATAAATCCAGACATTTATGGGACCATCTCCTACTCTATTACAGAGAGACTCTACCTAAATCCAGACATTTATGGGACCTATGGACCATCTCCTGCTCTATTACAGAGAGACTCTACCTAAATCCAGACATTTATGGGACCATCGCCTAACTCTGTTAACATAAAATATGCAACAACTGAATGAAATTGAGCAGGGGCTGAGCACAAAAAAACTTATGTACTCTATGAACGATATAAAACAACATGGTAATTTAATGAAAATGAGTAAATGACGTATGCCATTTATATTATAATTACCAGGTTGTTATACGTGGTTCTTTGTGTACTTGAGTGTATTTAACTCTCATTTTGACTCATATTAATTATTTTATTGCATAGTTTTGTTGAGTATAGTACGAGGTGGCTGGATTTAGGTACAGTTTCCATTTAAGGCATTCATTGTGGATTCATGCGGGAAAAACATAAAAGTATTTAAAACTATCATCAAGTACTCGAAAACAAAAATATAGATTGACTTTGTTCTTATTTTCACTATTAACCCTTTACCCAACAGAAGGGCCCTGTGCCAATGCATTCTCTTATATATGCGAGTCGACCATAGGTCGCCTCGCATATATAAGAGAATGCATTGGCTTAACACATTAAAAATTATAAAATTGTTAAAGAATGTAAGAAAAAATGGTAAAAAGTGTTAATTTTTTAAATTTTTTTAGGCCAATGCATTCTCTTATATATGCGAGGCGACCTATGGTCGACTCACATATATAAGAGAATGCATTGGCACAGGGCATAACTGTAACTATCACAATGTGGTAAAGGAGCCGGTTCCAATGATATCCATATTTGTATGGTTCTATTGAGACAGACCGAAGATATTTTAGGCTGTTGAAGCTTTATTTGGCCGGTTGTGGCCGGTTTGTTGGGTAAAGGGTTAATAACTCTCCAATAATGACATTGCATGTCAAAATCATTGTTATGTAAACAACATTATACTGTTAAATGGAATTACTGATAAAAGTTCAATTAGTGCAAACAGATATCAAAGTTTATAATCAAAGCTTGACTGTAAAGATTGGAAATGATCAAAGCATTGAAAAAATATTCTGAAAATAACATTCAGATTAAAATATTTGAACTTACTACACGAATAGCAATGTTTGTTGTCAACAAACATTGCTATTCGTGTAGTAAGTTCAAAATTTTTAATCACTGTAACAGTTTTGTTCATACATAACACGCGAAATTTCTTAACACAGTCGTGTTCCACTTCTTAATGATGATGTATTTATAGACTATTATAGTTTTTGCCCATTTACCCACTGCGAGTGCCTTGGTCCCTTTAAATTGGTAAAACATGTACGATAAAATATTTGAGCGTATTTGTAAAAAAAAAAAAAAACGGTATTATTGTTCGTTGCGTTATTGAATGCTACACTCACACGGGCTTGTAACGCGCTTCGCTGCACTGCCCTTATATTATATATACGCCGTCCCTGTATTTACTCGCGCATAAGGGCAGTTGGGGGGGGGGGGTTACAAGCCACCGTGTCTATACAGTATACTTAGTACAATGTATTTGACCGACAAATATCGTTCTCCGTTGAACCAAGGCGTCCGGAATTTTATAGTTTAAAAGTGAAAACCACAAACAAGATAACCCATGTACACAACACATGTTTGAAAGACTAGTATTTTGACATTTTATTATTATAACGCGAGTAAATTTCAAAGTTCGCGACAAGTGCTGCAAAGGGCACACACCTGATTAACGCTCTCGGTCACATCTCCTTATTAACCTCAAGGCACTCGTGTGTGTTCTTTGTTTATTTAACATCCGTTGTCGAGCCCAGAATAATAGCCAGGTATAGATCCGATTACGTCGTGCATACTTAAAATTTAAAGCACCGGTATAATATAACTCCCTATGTGACTGGTTTTGGGAAACTCGCCCAATGGTAAAGCTCACTGATAGTCTGTTGATAATAAGTGTGGCGTGTCAGATTTTGTTTTCGGACCGCCAAAATCTCACCGCGCAACCATCCTGCCAACGCCGTGTATTTCCATAGCAACGGCATTTAGAGTAGATACCGCGGGATAGCCTATAGCCAACTTGGAAAAGTTCTTAATTTGATTAAATTTTCGTAAAAGTATTCATCCCCACCCGTTCCATAAATACAGGTATGTTGTTTTATCAAATTTTCTACGGAAATGTCTGGTTGGATAACTCGGAGCGCAGTACGAAGCCCAGTCTGTGTTAACAGACACTCAGATTCATACTTTCATACTGATACTGCATGAGTCTATCGTATTCCCGCCAACTTTTCATTTCTCGGAGCGCTTGGCGTCTTCTCCCAAAATACGTTAATCGTTTCAATTTGACACTTTTATCTTGATGCTACTAATAATGCGTTCTTATTGGCGCTACTGACGTGGAATCACGCGGTTCTTGAAATAGAGAGTCGACGACACGTTATCAGACCCACTAGTTATATGTGGGTATGTATAGTTAACCTAGACTGTATTAAGCCGTACACAGCGGTAGTATATAATTCCATGATGATTCTAACTCTCAGTTACTTCAACCGCAGCTTTCCAACTGTTGGAAATGTCCAACCTGACACCTCCTAAGGTTGGAAAAATTCCAACTGATGGCCATTCCAGACAAAAATGGCCATCAGTTGGATATTGTCTAAACGTTAGGGGGATGTCTAAGCCAAGGGGTGCAATTGGTATTACACGAACTTTGTAGTTTAGCCTGGTCCAATGAGGGGGGTGCAGTTGAAAATTCCAATGTGGACCCCCCCCCCCCAACGAAGACCATCTAGCCACGTCCCTGAACACATAAGAAGTTATTCACAATTTCAGAAGTTAGACAATCAACTGCATGCTGTAACTACCTGTAATTAAATGTAACTATACCTGTAATTACATTTAACTACCTGTACCTGTAACTACATATAGAGCCTTCTGCGATGAATGACATGAATAGCATGCACGATTTTCCAGCAGGTGAATTGCACTGTTCACCTGTGTGCACCGAGCTGCACGGTGTGTTCCATATATTCACGCGTCGAGCAGAATCGTATTGTACAGGTGTGTGCCCCCGAGGCGGGTGTTGATCTTAAATTAACCCAGATGGTCCGTTCATTGTAATATTTTCGCTTGGATAACGCCTATATCCAAGACATTACACAATAATGAAAGCACACGTGCTCATTCTTATTGGTCATAAATGAACACACTCAACACAATAAAAAAAAAACCCTGACCCTTTCTGCAAGGTCGAACAATTTCCGATGTATTTACAACGAATATTCGGTTTGTATATTCGAACTATTGTGACGATATCGGTGAAGCTCAAATTGACATTGACAAAAGGTGTTCCATAGATCATGTCATGAATCTTTACCATAACTTCGCCCGTATATAGAGATCATGATCCACCAGTACAAAACCTGGGAATTTTTTATGGTTCAATTTTTACCGCAACTCAAAAATACTTTTCCTGCAAGTCTTTTTGACTGTTTTTGCAATGAGTTTGGCTTAAAACACATCTATATGTCAATATTAACATAAATGACAAATTTCATGATGATCAGACAAACAGTATAGCCTGCAGCCCATGCAAATGGATTGAATTTTGAAATCCAAGATGGCTGCTGGCAGCCATGTTTTTTTGTTGATCGAATGACCCCAAAATGACTTGTTCCTATCTACATGTCAATTTTAACATCCATGACTAATAGTATGCACAGTAATTCATATACAGCTGTTTACATTGAATCCCCCCCCCGCAAATCTCTGTTTTAGTATTAAACGGGGGTGGGGGTCCAAAAATGGTCGGAAAAAACTGCCGAAAACGGAGAAAAAAAATTGGTATTAAAGGTACTCAATCCGATAAAACTCCTCTCAATTACTATTTCAATGGCTTCGGGGGTCAAAAATATTTGATTCGAGTCGAGGAAGTCACCCATCAAAGCTCAGATTTGTTAGATATCAATTTTAGAAATCTATTATTTTTCATTATCGGGAATACTTTCTGGCCCAGATCTCAGTCAAAATTGCGTTTTTATTACCACTTGATTTTAGAGTTGTAAATCCTTGTCTGTTTGAATAGAGTTTTGGTGTAAAAATCTCGAGCAGGATACGAAATTGACGGCAATTGTTAGTACTCATCTCGAGAACATAACAAATTTCAAAAATCAATATCTAATAACTCTGAGCTTTGATGGATGGGTTCCTCGACTCGAATCAAATATTTTTTACCCCTAAAGCCAAAGAAATAGTAATTTAGAGGTGCTTAATCGGATTGAGTACCTTTAACAGGTTTTGTACTGGTGGAATATGATCTGTATGGCGCAGCTGGAGTATATTCGTGACATGATATAATGTGTTGCAGTGCATGCTGATGATCTTGTTGAAATGCTAATGTCAGTGGGTGCACTTAAAACACATATTATTACCCAAGAATTAAAGCACACATGCTCAATCTTATTGGACATAAATGAACATGCTCAACACAAAAACAATGACATGCATAATCTGCAATGTCGAAAAATTTCTTATGCACATCATGTTTACAAACAGTATTCGGTTTGTATATTCAAACTATTGTCACAATGACACTGAAGCTCAACTCTGGCAAATGAGTTGTAGTTCTTGCTAATAACGAATAATATCACACGATTGGATATTGCTGAATTGGCAATGTAAGGGGGCGCTGTCCAGCACTTACAACACATAATATTACACAAGAATGAAAGCAAATGAACACACTCAACACAAAAACCCTAACATAGTCTGCAATGTCGAAGAATTTAACCGAATCTCAACTTGAATTGGACAAAGGTTTTGCACGCGCTTGCTAATAACGCATAATATCGCGCGATGTGATCTTGTTGAACCGCATTATATTACTACTAGCAGGGTGACCCGACTTCGTCCGGGCTGTTTCCCCTTTGCTTTCATCCGTCGAAAGGCGCGATTTGACCTTGAATTGACCATTTTGAAGATCAAGGTCAGGTCGGGGTCACGATTTGACCGGTCCAAAACACTCTGCGGACAAAAGTACCCCTAGGTATCAAATTTCGTCGAAAGGCCCGATTTGACCTTGAATTGACCATTTTGAAGTTCAAGGTCATGTCGGGGTCACGATTTAACCCGTCGAAAACACTCCCCAGACAAAAGTACCCATAGGTATCAAATTTCGTCGAAATCCGTCCGTCGAAAGGCGCGATTTGACCTTGAATTGACAATTATGAAGGTCAAGGTCAGGGTCACGATTTGACCCGTCCAAAACACTCCCCGGACAAAAGTATCCCTAGGTATCAAATTTCGTCGAAATCCGTCCGGCAGTTTTCCCGGCCATTGCTAACAAACAGACATAAGTCCCAAAATATATATTAGACTAGCCGATGAGCCCGACGTTGTCCGGGCTATTCAAAAACCAAATTTCAAGTCGATAGCTCCACCCGTTTCCGAGATCTGGTCTGCGCATGCGCGAAGCTGGCGTCGCACGGGCTCGGCGACCCGATAAAATTCGTATCCGGGGCAAGATACATTCACATACCAAATTTCAAGTCGATAGCTCCACCCGTTTCCGAGATCTCGTCTGCGCATGCGCGAAGCTGACGTCGCACGGGCTCGGCGACCCGATAAAATTCGTATCCGGGGCAAGATACATTCACATACCAAATTTCAAGTCGATAGCTCCACCCGTTTCCGAGATCTCGTCTGCGCATGCGCGAAGCTGGCGTCGCACGGGCTCGGCGACCCGATATAATTCGTATCCGGGGCAAGATACATTCACATACCAAATTTCAAGTCGATAGCTCCACCCGTTTCCGAGATCTCGTCTGCGCATGCGCTGCACGGGCTCGCCAATACGACAACGACGACCGCCTGGTCATACTACACACACGTACCAAGTTTCGTCCCGATCGGTCGAGAATCGTAGATTTGTATTAATGACAGACAGACAGACAAACAGACAGACAGGGGTCTTCAAAATATATATGAGACTAGCCGATGAGCCCGACGTTGTCCGGGCTATTCAAAAACCAAAATTCAAGTCGATAGCTATTCAAAAACCAAATTTCAAGTCGATAGCTCTACCCGTTTCCGAGATCTGGTCTGCGCATGCGCGAAGCTGGTGTCGCACGGGCTCGGCGACCCGATAAAATTCGTATCCGGGGCAAGATACATTCACATACCAAATTTCAAGTCGATAGCTCCACCCGTTTCCGAGATCTCGTCTGCGCATGCGCGAAGATGGCGTCGCACGGGCTCGGCGACCGGATAAAATTCGTATCCGGGGCAAGATACATTCACATAGCAAATTTCAAGTCGATAGCTCCACCCGTTTCCGAGATCTCGTCTGCGCATGCGCTGCACGGGTGTCGCATGGGGTCGCCAATACGACAACGACCGTGTCCGTGGGATTTTACCCCTAGATAGGAAGTTTGGTCTCGATCGGTGGAGAATCGTAGATTTGTATAAATGACAGACAGACAAACAGATAGATTGTATCAAAATATATAAGAGAGATATGTAAACTAGATAGATTGTATCAAAATATATAGGAGAGATATGTAAATTATCTACACACCATTACTGGTGTTTGTCAAAGTTTAGTGGGGTATATCAATACTCATTCACGATCATATCATTGAGGTCCGGAGGATGTGGGTTATCTCTTGAATACAGATTGTATCAAAATATATAGGAGATTGTGACAATGACATTGAAGCTCAACTTGACATGGACAAAGGCGTTTCAGTACTTGCTAATAACGCGTAATATTGCACGGTATGATCTTGTTGAACCACTATTGTGACAATGACACTGAAGCTCAACTTGACATAGGCAAAGGTGTTGCTGTACTTGCTGATGATCTTGTTGAATTGCAAATGTACATGCAGGTGCTCTGTTCAACACTTACAGCAGATAATAGTACACAAGAATGAAAGCATGCACATTCTCGTTCAGTGTACCATGTTATCAATAAACAATTGAGCAAATTCTGATATACATGTAAGCATGGGAGTCTACATTATAAATGGTCAGAGCAATGACAAATATTCCAGAAAATACAGATTTTCAACTGAAACATTTGATTTGCAAAAATGCATTTGGCTTGATATGTTTGATGGGTGTTCATCAAATGACTTTCACTGTAACAGTAATATTTACATTACAATGGTTTCAGCATGCGAATTATCGTTCCTGGTGAGTTATCAATAATAAGCGAGATCAATGAGTTGCGGCCATATTTGATTCATCCAGCCCCCGTTCCGCGGTTTAAGTGCTACAGGTCAAAGTTCTGGAGGTGCATTCCATATAATGGAACTTTTGAATATTCATAATTCCATATATGGAATTCACGAATATTCAAAAGTTCCATATGTGGAATAATGAATATTCAAAAGTTCTATATAAGGAATACAGCTCCAGAACTTTGACCTATATATACCACTTAAACCGCGAAACGGGAGCTGGACTAATCCAATATGGTCGCGACTCAGTGATATCGCTTATAATCAAATAACAAAGCATGTCTATATTTCTATGTTCTTCTTAGCGATGTTTGTAACAAACCTTTTTGATTTTTCAGCAACGGAGAGTGCCTTATGTCCCGTTAATATACGACACACGCTACTCACTTTAATTGATGATTGTGTTGTAATTTGATGTCTGGTGTTGTGGTGATTCGAACGGGTGTCTTGTGGGCCATCATAAAACATAATTTGTTTGACCGAAATCTATCAAGGGGCTGTGAAATGATATGGGACACTATTTGCACCCCTCTGGGCGGCGGCCATTTTGGATCGGTGGTGGTGTTTCAAATGGGTTCCTTGATGGCCACCTATAATACAAACATAGTTTATTTGACCGAAATTGGTTATGGGGCTAAGAAATTTTGAATCGGGATGGGGTGGTATTTCGAAAGTGTGTACGTGTCTTGCGTGCAGACCAACCTGATCTCAGTGGTTAGCACTTGTACCCCAATCCCTGTCTGTCATACCTTTGCATGTATTGGCAATAAAATATGTTTAACTAAAAAAAGACCAACCTTTATACAACTATGTTTGACCGAAATATAAAATTGTCCAATTAGGAATAAGTATCGGGAGTCACCTTATTCGGATGTTTCTCATATGCTTTTTTTTTCTTGGAAATAATAATGCAAAAAATTAGTTTCGAGGAAAGTTTTGTTTGTTTTTGCTTGCTTTGTTATTGACAGTGTTGTCGGCAAAAGATAAAGCACCTATAGCTTTATACATTTCGAACTAAATTCCTTAAAAAGTCTGATTTGATATATCATAAAAATCTTTCTCAGTCCATAAGTCAAAAGTTATCACCTGATTGTGCGAGTACATTTCATTATGTTGGCTTTGCACATGGGCGCCGGAGCAAGGGGCAGATTGTGCCAGCACGCAACCGGTCCCTCTTGTCCTCCACCAGAGGCACGAAGTGCATTTTCATTCTTCGTGCAATGGCAATAACTACCTCATATATAAATTGGTGTTTAGGCAGGCTTATGCATTGTTTTTTTCACAGAATAAAGTACCTACCGGTATATATTAATAGGATTGAAGTAGATTGAGGTGGAATTGTTGCACGCCTGCCAATGGTCAATAATAATGGTAAAGACTAAATGGTATATGATGGCACATATATATTTAGTGACTCAGGGGGGGGGGGGGTGAAAAAAAATTTCCGGCACGTATGCCGGGGTGGGTGGGTGGTGGTCAAAGCCACTAACAAGCAATTTTTTCCGCAACTAAAAAAAAAATTCTGCTTGTTTTTTAAGTGTTTTGGCAATGAGTTGGGCTTCAAAACCACTTTGAATGAGAGAAATAATGTAATTCTAACTGGTAAACTGACTGCAGGCAGTAATTCTGTTGTCGTGTTGTATTTTGTTGCAAATTTTGAAATCCAAGATGGCCGCTGGCAGCCATGTTTTTTTGGCCGAATGACCTCAAAATGACTCATTCCTATTTACATGTCCATGTTAACATCCATGATAAATAGTATGCACAGAAATTCATATACAGCTGTATATTCATGTACAGTGAATTTCCCCCCGCAAATCTGTTTTAGTGTTAAAAGGGGGGGTGGGTGTCAAAAAATGGTCGGAAAAAACTGCCGTAAACGGAAAAAAAAAATGGCGGTGGGGGTGGGTGGGTACAAAAAATGATCGAAAGGGAAAAAATGCCATACGTGCCTGAATTTTTTTTTCCGACCCCCCCCCCCCCTGAGTGACTTGTATAATAGATAGTGGAACATGATTTGAATCAAGTGAGAACAAGGAATATATTTGTAATAAAAAAAAAAAAGCTTTAAAAAGTGTCAAATATGGGAATAGGGCGGTGGGTCCCAAATTTAGATTTTGCAATCGGGGGGGGGGGGGGGGGTGGGCACCTCACGATCGGAATCAAATTTGGGCCTCGTGTCTGCATATATATCAGCTAAAACAGCATTGTTTTATGATCATATAAGAGGAATATATTTATATAGCCATTATAGTACATCAGCTAAGGGTAGTATTTTCTTGGAACGTGCTTTAATAATGAAAATTATGCTTATTACACTTTTGCATTTACGCCATTTATGACAATACCTCTGACTATATATATAGTTGTGCCCCTTGCCAAGAGTTGCTTCATGCGCTCCTGCATGGCCTTACATCCATCAAAATTCAGGGGGTGCGTTTCCATGGGTTGCTTCAAGCGCCCCTGCGTAATCTTATATATCCATCAAAATTCCGGGGGGGGTGAGTTGCCATGGGTTACTTCAGGTGCCCCTGCGTGGCCTTACATCCATCAAAATTCGGGGGGGGGGGTACATGAGTTGCCATGTGTTGCTTCAGGCGCCCTTGCATGGCCTTGCATCCATCAAAATTCGGTGGGGTTGTGAGTTGCCATGGGTTGCTTCCAGCGCCCCTGCATGGCCTTGCATCCATCAAAATTCGGGGGGACGTGAGAATATCACACAACAAATATAACAGACGAATACAATTGAACAACCACTAACACACAATTATGTAATATGATCGTTTACAGGAACAAATGAACTAACGCCTTTTCCTCGTTCGACACTGGCTTTACTATACATCTATATGTTTACGTGACATATTTCCTGCAGCAAACAGAAATGTATATACTAACCATATAGCGGTAAAAACCACACACGAATCACGCGTATAAATACTGTGTATAAAGCACTGAGCGTTCATGAAAACATGCTAAAGAATGAGGAAACTTTAAGGGATAAACTTAGACGACCTTAAACACAACTTGCTATGTGAATGCCATGCATGCACACCCCACCCTTCACGCCCTGGTACAATTGACTGCTTATAGATCCAGCAGCATGGCCCCCAACACTTAATTTACAATAAATAAGGAAGAAAAATTCGCCAACTTTCTGTTTCAATTTCACAAGGGACCATAATAACACAAACATGGCACAATGTTATGTTGAACATTATACACTAAAGGGACGTGGTTACAGGGTCCCCGTTGCATGGGGGGGGGGGTGTAACATACTTCTGAATCCAACTGCACCCGTTGAACAGCCCGAACCCCCCCCCCAGTCCGGGGTAATCAATTAGCACCCGCATTTTGGGGTTGGAATTTTCCACCTATATTTAAAACTTCAAACTGATCAACTGTTGGAAATTTCCAACCGGTTAAACCCCATTAGTTGAAAATTTTAACAGAAATTGCAAAAGCTGGAATTTGAAGGTATGAGTGACAAATACAAAATCGAAAATTGAATGCATACATTGAGTAAGTGCGTGCATGGAACGCGAGACACGGCTGTACCCGGAATTTAGAAAATGGGGGAATAAATTACAAATAAAATTTAAACCCATAGTTCTTATATTTGTGTGCAGTGGTTGTCCTTAATTTTTGAATGCAATTTAATGAGAATTCAACTCATATAAATACTATATAAAATATTTCCAATTTAAGATTTAATTTTTGCTGGGGTGGGAGAAGAACCCAACGGCAAGGGTATACACCTATTAGCGGGGAAGTTTGTTTCTGAATTTAAATTATGCATTCGTACACTATATATAGTCAATACCCACCCTAAGTTTCAAACCAATATTAATATACACTCCATACTTAATTTATCACCGTGATACATTACGTACATGCGTTCAGATTTCGAAGATGAATCCCTCCTGGCAAAATGGGGTACATACACAGAGTCATGCATGTGAAACGCATATAACCAACATTATATAATTAATTAATATCCCCTCGTGTCTCCTAGACCACAAGAATAATAATTAAATAATGCATTTTTAGAATTACATTTTGTACAAACTACGGTAGAAACAAGTTTCCGTTTATTTGAGTATCCCCAAACACACATGTCATCATTTAGATATGGACATTACTGTCATAACTCTTACATGTAAATGAGAATCATCCAACGACAGCGTAGCAAGTAAGAACTTATATCAATGAATAATGTGCAACTATTGTATACATGTAGATCAAGAGAATGGTGATGTGGAGAAAAGACACAAACACAAATAAACAGAATAAGTAAAAACGCACCACCAACATAAAATATGTCCACTTGGGTGTGTGGAGGGTGCTGAGGTGGGGGGGGGGGGGGGGGTGCACATGGATTGGTAACTCGTGAATGAGAATCATTCAATATGACTGCGTACCAATTAGCAAAGTATCGCTGCATCATATCCAACCATAATACCGTTATCAATTAAGAGAACGGCCGAGCGAAGTAAACAGACATAAAATATACACCAAATAAATAAAAACCCACCTATTATATTTTGAAAATCACCAACAACCTCCATGAGCGGAAACCTAATCCAAAAACAAAGAAAACCGTCAAGAATCCATTAAGAATACATATCCGTACAAGAATCAGACAATAGTTTTTTCTCAATGTGTATATTTATCTTCTGATTCGTAATACTATAGGATTTTCTCAATCATACACCTTCGGCCTTATGACGTCACATCACGTGACTTGCGTTTGCTTCTCTTCAGTTCATCCATCACCGCTCTGAATAAATAAATGTCACACAAATGCGACAGTTAGAAACTCATTTCGCCTCCTTGCAATATACGTATAAACAAATTAATTGCCAGTCAGATTAAGGCTCACACAAATCGAAGTTTATTTTGCGAGTTTCTTTTTTATTTGACTGATGGGTGTCTAATGTTATGCAATTGTTTGTCGAGGTACCCAGTTTAATTTAATCACACGAGGAGATAAGATTAGCGAGCCAATGCGGTATGTGTCGGCGTATATGATGGGTACAATGCAGTAAGACAGCATTGTTGTTGAGTATTGTGAGAGCCCTACATTAATGTGCTTTGATTAAAATCTCTGACCTGCGTGGGCACGTGTGTAGACCGATACATTATATATCCAATATACAAGCCTTGAAATAGTGTGCCTGTCATTTGCAGAATGATGTCCCCAGAGTGTGAATTTAGTGATGCTACCCCGCATAGCGGGCTAGCATCACCAAATTCACCCTCTGGGAACCTCATTTTGCTGAGTTGTGAGCAGAATGAGGTCACCAGAGGGTGAATTTGGTGATGCTAGCCCGCTATGCGGGGTAGCATCACTAAATTCACCCTCTGGGGACCTCATTCTGCAAATGACAGACACACTATTTCAAGGCTTGCCAATATACCCACATATGTGTTTGGTCATTATGAAATGTTTGAACCAATTGACCCATGCACATTTAAGCTATCGAACCACAGGCAATAATATTGGGAAGTGTTTGTGTCTGGACACCATATACATGTACCGTAGTACAAAACAGAACTTTTTGTATTTATTGGCGGTGGGTAGAATTTCCATGCAAGTGCGGTTTGAACAAGATAAATTGAGGGTCATGTAGTACGTACCTGAACTGGTATCAATCTGGAAAACAGTTTGTGTCCATCTAAAATTTACAATTAATTGCAAACAAGTTGACACATCTTTAAAAGATGCAGAAAAAACATTGTAGTTGGCAATTATATAACAACAACAACAAAAACAAAAAACAAAAAAGAAACAAACAAAAAACAAAAAACAAAAACCACAAAAAACAAGTAATTTACTTTGAAAATTTCACTGCAAATTTCCTTGTTTCCTGATTCACTGTAATAATGTGCTCGCACTAAATTTTCATATAATTATAAAATTTGCCATTCTTCCACTAAAATTATTACCCATTCAGCAAACAAAAGTGATGATAAGTTAAGTGAATCCAAAAACATATTTATGTCTCTAAAAATAAATATAAATTTTGCAGCAATATTTTCAAATTGCCTATTCGCATGGTAAACACGTGGTTCAGGTCAAGTGAGGTCCCCTGACCCTTAAAGATGGTGTATCTCTGGGGTCTTCCCGTTCAAACAGACTACACTGAATATTTGGTATATTATTTGTCCATAAAGCAGTGTATAAAATAAGTCATAATAAAGCGGTTTATTCCTGCAAAATATCTGAAGCGAAATGGCATTTTGCCTTGACAGCGAGTGCTAACAAGATATAGTTATCTCCCTTGGCAGAGAGTGCTAACAAGATAGTGTTATCTCCCTTGGCAGGGAGTGATAACAAGATAGAGTTCTTCATCTTCATGCTCTTGCTTTACGCTCGGAATGAGCCTGAAGTTTGTTATAAAAATAGCTCCGCGTAAAAATGTCGTGAAATTTAATATTTAGCATTTCATACAATATAAAACTTGTTGGGAAGAAATAGACTATCATTAATCACTGCATGTCAGTATTAGTTCGATGGTCTGGCCATTAATTGCTACATGGAACCCACATTAAATCAAACGTCGATATTCGTTGTAAGTTATAACAAGAAGCATGGATCGGCATTCGGCAATCTTTAAAGTTGAAACAGATGCATGGGCTTGTAACGCACTTCGCTGGACACCCAACCGCCCTTATATCACATTCGCCGTCTCCATACAAGCGCCTTCTTATATATCCGACATTGTAGTTTTCGCGTGTCTGGTATACTTCCATGGCGTATGTAGCAGGTACGATGGACATTCCGATGATACCAGCTTAACTTACCATATCCGGACTTTTATGGCATGCATGGAAACGGGGAAAAAACGTTGTTTTGTTCGCATTTCGTGATGGTAGTAGAAGGCTACATTCCACAGGTTGGCATACTGTAGGTCGTCGATCATGTCAAACTTTCATAAGTCTTATCCTCCTCCACATGCTCCACTGAATCTGAACAGACTGATTAAATAATACCTTTTTTTCAAAATGGCGTACAAAAATTACCATACCGGTTTCTTAATCAATGAGTCCCATACATGAGTCATCAGTGTTCAAATGAACCTGACATCATCAAACGGACAATAGAGTTTAACGATGGAAAACAGCTTTTCAACCAAGCCTTGAAATATGGTGTCTGTCATTTGCAGAATTAAGTCCCCAGAGGGTGAATTTGGGACCCCATTCTGCTTACACCTAAGCAGAATGAGGTTCACAGAGGGTGAATTTGGTGACGCTAGCCCGCTATGCGGGGTAGCATCACTAAATTCACCCTCTGGTGACCTCATTATGCAAATCACAGACACCCTATTTCAAGGCTTGTTTTCAACTTTTCACTCATCTGAATGTCCTCATAATGGTGAACATCCATACCAAATTTCATCGAGAGCCGACAACCTATACCGATGGTTGGGATATCTGCTCGATCGGGCGGACGCCAAAATACTTGTGAGGTGCATTCTATATTCACCCCTGGTCAAGTAGTCCTGCTAATATGCTGGTGGTCCTGCTGAATTGCTATGATGCGGGTAGGGCAAACTGATGCAGTTATGAAAAAGTGCCGTTATTTTTTCTAAAGTTGTCATTTTCGCTGTGTTTGGCTAATCCGAGCGATTTGAGAGAAAAAAAAACCAAGTCTGTGTATGAAACATTTAAGAACATATATATTTTTGAAAAATAAATCAATACCTGCGCTGGTATTTCTAAAACGACCTGAATCTTGATTATAGTCGATTTTCAACAACGAATACAATCACTATTAAAAATATTTCGCAATAAATATGTGTTTTAATGTTTGATACGCATAATGGATTTTCCTGGATATGTTCAGATTCAGATGTATAACACCTCGAAAAAGATAAATTAAAAAAATATAACAGTACTTTTTGTTAACAGCATCATAGCAATTCAGCATGACCCAACCACATCATAGCACATCAGCATGACCACTTGGCCAGGGGTGGTATTGTTCTCCGTCATATAGTCTACTTGTGCACGGGTGCAACTCACAAGTCGAATACGAGGGTAGTGTTTTTTTTAAAGAGCGGCTCCAAACCTCCCTCAAGTTAAGGTACTCAAGCCAATCAGACGCTCCTAAATTACTATTTCTTTGGCTTCGGGGGGGAAACAATATTTGATTGAAGTCGAGGAACCCACCCATCAAAGCTCAGAGTGATCAGACATCGATTTTTGAAGTTTGTTGATTCTCGAGATGTGTAATATGTGGCCCAGAAACACGTGGTCAAACGGAGGGTCTCGGACAAATTGCGGGCAAAGATGGATAACTCTAAAAAATAAAGTGGTAATACGGGCAAATTTCGCGATACTTTAGTGATAATAAGGCCATATTTTGTTGAACAAAATGTTGATAAATAACAAGTTTTGGGAAATTTGATACCATAGTTGACAGTGGTTAGCATTATTTTGTTGCAATAAATCGATTCTGATAACTAAAACGTATTTTGAAGAAATGTTGTTGTTGTTGTTGTACCTGGATTGTATGGGGACCGTCTGGCATCATAAGTACATTCTCACACGAGCAGATGGATGAACGGATGGAGAATCGGACGCATGCAATCCAATGTAACCACTATTTCCTTCGACCGCATGAGTAAAATTATTGTTGAATGTTAATGAAGAAAGACAACTCTATATAAACGAGAATTCATAAGTAGTTGTTCCCCTTGGTGTGCTACAAACTGAGATAGAATTTACCTTATTCGCTTAAAGGTGGATTATCTCTTTGTGAACATGTATTATATAGTTACCGGGGAATAACATTTTCTGGTCTAAACAGATGTGTTTGTTCAGCTAACGAACAATAGTGGTTACTGTTAACGGAGACCAGAAATTTTATTGTACAATTTTGTCACAAATAAACGTTAATTATACTCATTATCGCTTATATATGTGGAACAATACAAACAATCAATCTGGGACATTTGACTTTCGGTGCGCAGCCATAGGAACAGCCCAGTGCTCTATATCGCAATATGGTATCATCCGAATGGTCTGTTCTAAAAATAGACACATAAACGGTCCCGATTTAATATTCTATATAAAATCAATATTAATTGATAGAAGCTTTTCCGGACAGGGGTCTTCAGTTCATATCTATTATTTTATACCCACGCAACTATTTAAAATTTGTTATTTAAAGAGATAATCCATCTTTAAAGTATAATACTGTTTAAATATGAATGTCCATTTCCCTGGCCATTAACACCAGGCAGATGCCCGGAGAATAAACAGACGATCTGTCACATTTTCACACTGTATTCAAAGTTCCAGACCAGTTGTTCGTGAAACCTATTTTAGATTCATGGTTATTAATTTTAATAATATAAAAATAAATTCACACGCTTGAAATGAGAAGCGTCACCCTGACGACGTTGCTTTATTTTTTATATGGAATTTCTATATTTCATATAGTTTAAAAACTTAGTGGGACAGAATCTTTATTTTGTTAATATTTCAAGATCAAAATGACATTTAGTATATATCGTTCTAGTTTATACTATCACATTTAGTTTTCAGCCGCTTTCGATGTAATGGTACAAAGCGAACTCTCGAACTCTGTTAAGGGCAAAATTGGAATTCCTCCATCCAAGATACCCATCGGAAGTGGAAAACATGACGTTTTTTCACGAATATCTTCCAGATCAGTTTCTACGGTTTGGAACTGGTCGAGAATTGTGACTTTTGTTTTGTATTTTTTATGTGGACTTTTTGTATTTTTTATATTATAGGATCATTGAAGATAAGAAATATGCCCCGGTGTGCCCTGCAATCGCTTTACAAGTTGTGGTTGATGTATAAAATAAATTGGCCATTCTACCTTCTATACATCGAATACTAACATGCACCTTGTATTGGTTAATTGTTACTATTGTCAACACTGACTCTGCCAGAAATATTGATTTTTCTCTCACAACTATCGAATATTAAATATCAGCGAAGTCACTTTTCAGGTTTGGACCAATTTTTCTCTCATAAACTATCGAATATTAAATATCAGCGAAAAGTCACTTTTCAGGTTTGGACCACCCAAATATGAAAGTGTCATTGACACTTTAGCTGAACTTGAGGAGGCGTTAATTTTATGCTGTGCAGTCAATATAATGATAAAGAAGGAGTCAAAAAGTTTCAGTAAATAGATTGTATTGTGTAAATGAATTTAATTTAATTTCTCCACTAAATGTGGGCTGCAGAGTGTGCCGATGGATTCAAATATGAAATCCAAGATGGCCCAGGCGACCATGCATGTTTAAAACAAAAATCGGAAGAATTGGACAGCTTCTATCTAGGGTAACACCAAAGAACCACATGACGTTTGGATGAGGGATATGTGGCACTTGGGTGCGCCAATTGATTTGAAGAGTAAAATCCAAAATGGCCGCTGGCGTTTTTTAACGAAATTCGGAAAATATCGTTGGCTCCCACCCAGAAGTCAGATCATTATGAAGTTTGGTGACGATCGGATGAGGGATGTGGCCTGTAGGTTGTGCCGAAGAATTTAGTCATGCAAAGAGTACATTCCAAGATTGCCGCCAGCAGCCATGTTTTTCAACGAATTTGCGGAAAAAATAGATGGCTCAGCATATGAACTTCTGAACAAAGCCAGGTGTCACAAACTCACTGTACAAAGTATCCTAGAAATATATGAAAAATCAATTATACCAATCATAACATATGGTGCAGAACTTTGGGGCCACGAAATCATTACCTGCTTTGAATTGTGGTTCTTGAAATTTGTCTTAAAAAGTAAAAAAAAATCGACACCAACGTCCTTAGTATATGGCGAACTTGGAATGTGCCCAATAACTATACAAATAAAATTGCGTTACTTAACATATTGGGCTAAGCTCGTCAGTATGCAAACCAATAGCCCTTAATCTGTATTATTGCATGTACAAATTGTTTGATAATAATGTTTTTAATAATCCGTGAATTATTGGAATACGAGACACTCTAAATAACATCGGAATGAGCGATGTTTGGACCAACCAAACACTCTTTGGTATGAACGGTGTTTATTGTTTTGATCTGTCTTAAATGTGTCACGGTGTTTGGAGACCAAATTATTCGAGATGACTTCCAAAATGGCAACCAAATATGGTTAAGTTATTTTTTTTCACATGTCCCTGTTCCGAAAAGGTAGAAGATTGTGACTCACTTGCCAAGTTGGTTAATGCACATGATAATTAATCAACTGATAACTAAATAGTATATACTGATTGTCCCAATTACTTAAGGACTATTCAGACGGCGACGTCAACGTCGTGACTTCAGCATCAACGCTCAATTGGGACATAGACCGGCCCCCAGATGAGGGTAGTGTCACACGAAAGGGTAGAAATTATGATGCTATCTCCAATTATCCTTGCCCTATGGGGGTTCCAAAACACTGAGGTATCCAGGGCGGAGCAGGTGGAAAATAAAAAAAATTGACCTTTTTTGTGTTTTTGACCTGCAAATTTCAGTATAATCAGGAAAACCAATAAAGTAAGACAAATGTTGAATAAAATATACTTGAATACTTATTCTATCTGGGTTGCTTAACATTTATGATGTGCAAAAAGTTATATTTTCCAACAAATTTTGTGAAAAATTCACGAAAATGCCAAAAAAATGCATAAATTGCAGTGCTTTTTCAAAAAAATTGTCCAGAAGATTTCCTATAAATTTTTCATTTTTTTCGTATAAAGCTCTCATTGGTGCATCAAAATTTTCAGCATTATATACCTGATTTATTAATATCAACATCACCAGCAATGATATCCAAGAAGCCTAGATATTTCAAAAAACTTAACCCTCCCCCCTAAAACTGATTTTCTATCTGAAAATAACTATTAAGTCAGAATAGCCCGTTTTCATTCCTTTTTTTTAACTAATTCAGAGTCTTATCATATATCATGGAATTAGTATGTATCTGAGGATGTTTATGTTATGATAGAGTCTATTTTGTTTAAATATTTGAATTTTTTTGGGTAAATTAGCTAAAATCTTGATTATTTTTAAGTGAAAAATGTTTGAAAAATTCCCATGACTTTGTCAGCTTTATGGATACAGCTGCACAACATGCACCACAATATGCATAAATTCTTCCCCAATATCAGACATGAAATGCTATAATCATGTACCAGACCAGAATTAAGAAATAAAGTAAAACTGATCCCTACCCCCAAGATAGTATTCTCAAAGCTTTCAATTTTATGCTATACTAAACTCCAAAGGTCGTTCATACTAGTTGATAGAATTCATATCATAAATCGCAATAGTTCTGCCCACAGATAACGTATCTCATCTTCACTATCACTGTCAATTTCATCAAATGTGATGGTATCAGTCAATAGAATTTCTGTGCAACATCTTACGGGAAAGAATGGTTCAAACAACTCAGACTGCCTATCGACCGTCCATCTATAAAGTGCTACACCGGGAGTGGTTGATTTGGCAACGGTTGCAAGTCGCCACTGTTTTGCTATCATGTTGGCTTGTTTTGAGTGTAGAATTAAAGATTCCTCACATGGTGGAAGTGCAGAAAGATCAAGTACCTTTTGCTGATTCTCGAACTTCTGCTGGAACTTTACCCACCTAGCTTAATTCACTTTACTCGAATTTGGACCATACATATAAAAGGCACATGTTAACTCCTTGATTGTATTAAGCGTGTCACTGTCCAAATCCCCAATTCGTTCCTAAATAAGCCATAACTTCCATATATCTTGATGGTCTTTCCAGCAACTTCCAGAAGTGTTTCCTTTTCGGAACAACTATGAAAGGTAATTATTATCTGTGAAGGAATGGAACCCAACAACTGCATTCTTCTGTATATTTGGCTGCCAAAATGGGGAAATGGTAGATATTGACCCAGCTTGTCCCGCAATCGCTTAGAAGTTGTGGTTGATGTACAAAATTGGCTATTCTGCCTTCTATACATTGAACACTAACATGTCTGATGCACCTTAGTTAATTTTTACTATTGTCACCACTGACATTACCAGAAGTATTGAATTTTTCTCTCACAAAATTGATATAAATAATGGCAAAAAAAATTCAAGTAAAATGTAACTATGTTTGGTATGAAAGGTGTTTATTGTTTTGATCTACCTTAAAGGTACTCAACCCGATAAAACTCCTCTCAATTACTATTTCAATGGCTTCGGGGGTCAAAAATATTTGATTCGAGTCGAGGAAGTCACCCATCAAAGCTCAGATTTGTTAGATATCGATTTTAGAAATCTATTATTTTTCATTATCGGGAATTCTTACTGGCCCAGTACGTAGTCAATTATTACCACTTGATTATAGAGTTATCCATCCTTGTCTGTTTGAATAGAATTTTGGCGTAAAATCTCGAGCATGTTACCAAATTGACGGCAGTTATAAGTACTCATCTCGAGAACATAAGAATTTTCAAAAATCAATATCTAACAACTCTGAGCTTTGTTTGATGGGTTCCTCGACTCGAATCAAATATTTTTTACCCCCAAAGCCAAAGAAATAGTAATATAGGACCCTCTGATCGGATTGTTGTTGTTGGAATCTGTTGAGATGGGGACCCTCTTTACGGGTTGAGTACCTTTAAATGTGTCGCACTAATGTGTTTATAAACCAAATTACTCAAAATGGCAACCATTTTTCACATATATTCTCTGCGTTTCCGAAAATGTAGCAAATTGTGACTCACTTCGTTATTTTACATGTTAGCTAATCAACTGACAACTAAATGTTCTATTCTGGTTGTCCCATTTCCTTATGGGGCATAACAAATTAATTTTAAAGTTGCCTTATTTTCCCCCGCCCCACCCCCCCCAAGAATTGATCAACATGATACAGGGTGGAGGTCAACATGGCAACCAGGGAGTTACCGTGTGGTCATAGGTGAGGTGAATATGTATAATGGGAGTTATTGTATGGTCATGAATGATGCGAATAGCTGTACATGGTCATGAATGGGGTGGTCACGGTGAGATGTATAGGTATGCAATGAGTGAGTGTATGGTCATGTGTGATGTGAACAGGTATACAAGTAGTGACTGTATGATCATGAATGTGGTGAATAGGTATACAGGGAGTGACTATATGGTCATGGGTCAGGTGTAGGCGTTTACCTGGTGTGGCTGTATGGTCACGTGGTATGGTATACGGGTGTACACAAGAGTGGCTGTATGGTTATGGAGAGGTATGTGTATAAAGTGAGTGGCTATATCACCATTAGTGAGGTGCATATGTTTACCTGGGGTCATTCTATGTCGGGGGTATATGTATATCTTGCGTGGCTATTTTGCCATGGGTTTGGTGAACATGTATACAGCGAGTGATGTATGACCAACGGTGAGGTGATTAGGTATACAATGATTGACTGTATGATCATGAATGTGTTGAATAGGTACACAGGGGGTGGCTATATGGTCATGGGTCAGGTGTATGTGTATACATAGTGTGCCTGCATGAGCATGTGTGGAGTGTACAGGTATACACGAGTGTGGATATATATGGTCATGGGCGAGGGATACGTATATAAAGCAAGTGGCTATATGGCCAATGCTGAGATGCATATGTATACATGGAGTGACTCTATGGTCATAGATGGGATGTATATGTTTATCTTGAATGGCTATTTTGTCCATGGCGAATATGTATACAGGGAGTGACCGTATGGCCAATGTTGAGATGAATAGGTATACAAGGATTGACGTATGATCAGGAAAGTGGTGAATAGGTATACAGGGAGTGACTATATGATCATGGGTTAGGTGTATGTGTATAGAGCGAGTGACTATCTTGACATTTGTATTGTGTTTATGTGTATATATGGAGTGACTGTATGTTACTGGGTTGATTGTACATGTGTACCTTGGGTTGCTAATTTGCTTTCCACAATAACTCAACGATATATTAATCGATAGAGAGGTCATGTCAGAGAGTTCTCCATCTTGATGGCGTTTATGCACGATGGAGGAAACGTTAAATGATTTCCCCCTGATAATAGTTAATCAATATTTATGCTAATGGGCAGGTGATATCAAGTCAGTGATATCGATATTTCAAATATACAGGAGAGTGCACTTATTGGGTTCCATTCCTTCACTGGAAAGATTATCAAAATATATGGAAGTCATAGTTTATTTAGGAACGAATTGGATTTTGGACAGTGACACGTTTACTACACTCGAGGAGTTAGCATGTGCCTAATGTTCCAGCAGAAGTTCGAGAATCAGTAGAATGTACTTGATCTTTCTGCACTTCCATCATGTGAGGAATCTTTAATTCTACACTCAAAACGAGCCAACATGATAGCAAAACAGTGGCGAATTGCAACCGTTGCCAAATCAACCACTCCCGGTGCAGCACTTCATGGATGGACGGCTGATAGGCAGCCTGAGTTGTGAGATGTTGCACAGAAATTCTATTGACTGTTACCATCACATTTGATGACAGTGAAGATGAGATTGCATAATCCGTGGGCGGAACTATTGCAATTTATGATATGAATTCTATCAACTAGTATGAACGACCTTTCGGGTTTAGTATAGCATAAAATTGAAAGCATTGAGAACACTATCTTGGGGTAGGGTTAAGTTTTACTTTATTTCTTAATTCTGGTCTGGTACATGATTATAGCATTCCATGTCTGATATTGGCGAAGAATTTATGCTCATTGTGGTGCATGTTGTGCAGCTGTATCCGTAAAACTGACAAAGTCATGGGAATTTTTCACTTAAAAATAATCAAAATTTTAGCTAATTTACCCAAAACAAATCAAAATTGAAACAAAAATAGACTCTACCATAACATAAACCTCCTCATATACATGCTAATTCCATGATATATGATAAGACTCTGAATTGGTTAACAAAATGGAACGAAAACGGGCTATTCTGACTTGACAGGTATTTTCAGATAGAAAATCAGTTTTAGGGGGGTGGGTTAAGTTTTTGGAAATATCTCGGCTTGTTGGAAATCATTGCTGCTGAAGTTGATATTAATAAATCAGGTATATAATGCTGAAAATTTTGATGCACCACCTGACCACCGAGAGCTTTATACCAAAAAATGAAAATTTTATAGGAAATCTTCTGGAAAACTTTTTTGAAAAAGCACTGCAATTTATGCATTTTTTGGACATTTTCGTGAATTTTTCACAAAAATTGTTGGATAATATAACTTTTTGCACATTATAAATGTTAAGCAACCCAGATAGAATAAGTATATGATATTCAAGTACATTTATTTTAACATTTGTCTTATTTTATTGGTATTCCTGATTATATACTGAAATTTGAAGACGCAAAACAAACGAGCAGGGATGTGGCTAGAGGGTCTCCGCGGGGGTGTCCACCTTGGGAATTTCCAACTGCACCCCCTTGAGTCGGAATCACACCAACACAACTCTTTGCATAAATTCCATTTGCACCCCCCCCCATCGAGTCGGAATCACACCAACACAACTTTTTGCATAATTCCATTTGCACCCCCCCCCCCCTCCTTGTACCTCATGCTCAGGCCTAATTTCCTATATATTCATAAGCCATGCTTCTATTTTCCCAGTATGTATGAGAACATTAAGATTTTAACCTGGAAATTGCCCCCCCCCCCCAAAAAAAAACAACTAGTGATCTAATTCCAGACAAATGCACAGCTACCGACAACAGACCAGGAAACACCGGGCCGACCATGGTTCTTCGGCCCGGTGTGAGAAAATTTTGAAAACTATACAAGAAAATCGCAAATCCTAGCCTCAACTGAAGCTTTCCTAGTATTTGAAATTTCAAACCTCATGCTCCCCCTCAGGTTGGAAAATTCTTCAACTGATGACCATTTATGTCTACAAGTTTGACCAAATGTAGTAAAATATTGTTTTGCTAAACTAATTAGCACTTTTGTATTGGCCATGTGGATGGGGCAAATGACACACCGGGCCGACCATGGTTCGGCCCGGTGTGCGAAAATTTTGAAATCTGAACAAGAAAATCGCAAAATCCTAACATCTAGACTAGCCTCAAGCCTTCCTACTGTTGGAAATTTCAAACCCTACACCCCCACTTAGGTCAGGGGGAGGGGGGTGAAAGCCACCAACAAGCAATTTTTTCCGCAACTAAAAAACAAAATTCATGCTTGTTTTTTAGTGTTTTGGCAATGAGTTGGGCGTCAAAACCACTTTGAATGAGAGAAATAATGTAATTCTAACTGTAAACTGACTGCAGGCAGTTATCGTGTTGTATTTTGTTGCAAATTTTGAAATCCAAGATGGCCGCTGACAGCCATGTTTTTTTGGCCGAATGACCTCAAAATGACTCATTCCTATTTACATGTCCATGTTAACATCCATGATAAATAGTATGCACAGAAATTCATATACAGCTGTTTACAGTGAATCCCCCCCTCCGTAAATCTGTTTTAGTGTTAAAAGGGGGGGGGGGTGGGTGTAAAAAAATGGTCGGAAAAAACTGCCGAAAACGGATTTTTTTTTGGCGGTGGGTACAAAAAATGATCGAAAGGGAAAAAAATGCCATACGTGCCAGGGGGGGGGGGGGGGGGGGGGTGGGGGGGGGGGGGGGGGGGGGGGGGGGGGGGGGGGTCGGAAAAAATTTCCAGGCACGTATGATGGGGTGGGTGGGTGTCTCTTGGGTCCAAAAAGCAGTTTTTTCCATATGCCAAATTTTTTTTCCATTCCTGCTATTGAATCTTATTTTAATGTGTTTTGAACAGAAACAGGTCATATATAGTTAATAGTAATGCTATACTACATATAGAGGTTATCAAAAGTTGGATCAGTTGCACAATGGCCAACAATAACCCAAATTCAACTTGATAGAACTAGAAACAGCGCTATTGGAAAAATAAAATTTAATCAGGATTCCATCTACTGATACAACAAAATAAGAATAACTATGCCGAACTCAGTTGAAAATAAGCGATAAAATGAAAGCACACTTGACCATATGTGACATGGATATAATAAATAATGGAATAAAATAGACTTTTGACAACGTAAAACATAAAATCTTAACTAATAAATTGAAGGCCAGCCGGGCCAGCTTGAACAATTTCACATTGTTTTCCATGTTAATGTGGATCAGCTTGTAATGTTAATCACAGTAACGAAGATTTTATTGTCACTGATATCGTGAGCAAAAAAGAAGTGAAATTGGGCTATCCATCCATATTATTCCCAATTATTACGAAGCCTATTACTTCAGGCAGTGGCTACCAGCCTGCCATTACACCCTATAACATGTTTCCTCAGTTCTGGTTTCTGAGATGCCCCAAGAAGAGTCGCGCGGGTATATCATGGTTATGTATGGTATTAGCATTATTCTTCAAACTGGGATGAACTGGGATGAACAGTTGTATTTCCACATGTTTTGATAAACAATTTGATTCCAGCAATACAGTGAGTAATGCCCTAATTAAACGACTCCATAACCACAGCAGAATAATGGGTAATTTTTCAGGATTTAGTCAGAAATATGGCTTGTTGTCATTCATCGGAAAGCTCTCAGGGAGAAAACTGAAAAATTACCCATTATTCTGCTGTGGTTATGGAGTCGATTAATTAGGGCATTACTGTATATCACATAGCAAATATCAAAATATCAAATAATCTGAAATTTGTTGTACCGGTACCATGTGTTATGTAGAATACTCAAATGTGATTATGTGACTAGATCATGTGACTATATATTATGAAAATGAATGTTAATAAAAACTTTGGCACTCTGCCTATTTGTCCCTAGAAATGTGATTATGTTGACACATTTCTTGATTAATGACACTTATATGATAAATTCAAATAGTATCGTTATCTCATTATGCACTGTTCTATTCAAATATCGCGCAATAAATTATGATAATGCAGGATAATCAGCTATTTTGTTGCTCAATTGATCATTTTCTCAAATTTAGGGGGGGTGGGTGTCCAAAACTGACCGGAAAAAAACTTCCTGAAACGGAAAAAAAAAGGGTGGGTGTCCAAAATTGCCTGGAAAAAAAAGGCCGGAAACGGAAGAAATTGGGGTGGGTGGGTCCCCCGAGGCCGGAAAAAATAAAAATCATCATACGTGCCTGGAAATTTTTTCCGACCCCCCCCCCCCCCCCCCCCCCCCCGCTTAGGTTTGAAAAATTTCCAACTGATGACAATTCCAATGACGACCAATTGTATGACAATATTGTTTTCTTAAATTAACTAGAAGTTTTTGACTGGCCACGGGGGAGGGACCAGGACACAAGCTTTCCAAGTGTTGGAAATTTCCAACCTGTCAACTCCTTAAGATTGGAAAATTTCCAACTGATGACCATTTCTGTCAAATTTTTGACCAAAAATAGGAACATATGCAAATATTGGTCGAAAAACAATAAATTCCCCACAATAAATTGTTTTTACCTGAAATTAGGAATTTCCAACTATTGAAAATATAGCTCTCTGCTGGGCGGTGGCGAGACACACCCCCCATCTAGCCACATCCCTGCAAACGAGATCGACCCCTTCGTAGGATAACTAATTTCCACGAGAATATTTTGGCGCCATTGACGCAGAAATCGTGACGCTCGCCGATGGAAGGGCCTTTATGAGGCAGGACAAATTCATTTTAAAGTTGCAGAGAACCTCTTAGGATTAAGACATATTTTGGAAAGAAAATGGGCAGAACTTCGATAAGGAACTGAGATGAACCATGTTGGCACAAATGGTAATTTACGTCTGACAGCACAAAATAAAGACATCACATATATACAATATAATTATACATCGACCCCGGGTATTGTGGGATAGCACCCAACATGCCCCCCCCCCCAAATCACGTCCAAAATGGCCACCTTCCAGAGGGGTTCAAATGAAAGTGTCAATGACACTGTAGCTCAACTTAGGTAGGGGAATAATTTAATGGTTGACAGTAAATGGAGGAATATGAAAGGTGCTAATTGAAATGTCTTAACCTGCGCCAAAGGATTTAGTGATGCAAAGAGTAAAATACAAGATGGCTGCTGGTGGCCATTTTTTTTGGCCAATTGACCCCAAAAGGATTCGTTCCCATCTAAGTATAATTGTTAACATCCATGACAAATTTTATGAAGATCTGACCAAAGCTACGACCTACAAACTTCATGATGATCAGACGAACAGTACGACCTGTAGACCGCGCCAATGGATTGAATTTTGAAATCCAAGATGGCCACTGGCAGCCATGTTTGTTGGCCGAATGACCCCACAATGATTCGTTCCCATCTACATGTCATTGTTATAATTCAAGACAAATTTCATGACCATCTGACCAAAGCTACGACCTGTAGCCCGCATCAAAGGATTTAGTCATGCAAAGAGTAAAATCCAAGATGGCTGCTGGCGGCCATGTTTTTTTTTTACGGAATGACCCCACAATGATTCGTTCCCATCTACATGTCAATGTCAACGTTCATGACAAATTTTATAAAGATTAGACCAAAGGCAACCTATAGCCCGCGCCAAAGGATTTAGTCATGCTGGCGGCCATGTTTTTTGGCCGAACGACTCCAAAATCACTCGTTCCCATATACATGTCTGTGTTAACATACATGACAAATTTCATAAACTTCCGACCAACACAACGACCTGTAGCCCGCGCCAAAGGATTTAGTCATGCAAAGAGTAAAATCCAAGATGGGTGCTGGCAGCCATGTTTTTTTGGCCGAATGACCCCAAAATGACTCGTTCCCATCTACATGTCAATGTCAACATTCATGACAAATTTCATGAAGATCAGACAAAAGGTACGACCTGTAGCCCGCGCCAAAGGAAATTGTTGACGGAACCACGGACACACAAGACACACGGACGCCAAACCATGGCAATAGCTCAAACTTACAAAAGTAAGTTGAGCTAATAAGGCACCCATGCCATTTCTTGGTCCCTTGACCGATTTAGGTCAAACATTCACCCCACCCGATCCAAAATGGCCACCATTCGAGGGGTTCAAATAGGGCACCCATAATTTCTGGGCTCCTTGACCGATTTAGGCCACCATCCAGAGGGGTTGAAACAGGTCACCCATGAAATTTCGCACCCCTTTGACCGATTTAGGTCAAACAAAGGGTGTTGTATGGTGGTTCTTCCCCCCCCCCACCTGATCCAAAATGACCAACATCCAGAGGGGTTCAAATAGGGCACCCACGCGATTTAGTGGCCCCTTGATCGATTAAGGCCAAAGGATATTGTAGAATGTCCGCAAGACACTAAATATTCACCCCATTCTCAAAAATAAAGCCGTCAAAGAGTGTTCAAACAGAGCACCCATGCAATTTTTTCGACCCCTTGACCGACCAAATAGTCAAAGGGTGTTATAGTGTGCAACCCCCCCCCCCCCCCACCAAGATATTCACCCCACCCAAACAAAAATGGCCACTGGGGTTCAAATATGGCACCCATGTCATTACTCGACCCCTTGACAGATTTAGGTGAAACAAACGGTATGTGTTGTAGCGCAGCCCCGATACACTAAATATTCACCCCATGCCAATTCAAATTGGCCACCGTCCAGAGGGATTCCGGCAGGGCACTCATGCCATTTCACAGCCCATGAACGATTTAGGCCATCTCAATGTCTCCACAGTACCCACTCCACCCGTTTCCCCTACTACGCGAATATGAATACTAGTAATGTATATTATATTATATTTCTTGAAAAAATATATTTCTTGAACGTTCTTTGAAAAAATTACTTTGAACTAGTTGTTGACAAATGATATACTAACTTCACAATGTGGTTGACTGAGAGCCAGCAGTTTATGGGTCACTTTTTCATGGCTTATGTCCAGTCTAGTGTGAATGGCTTTTAGATGGTGACCTACTTACTAGAAATAGTGTGGTGGTCTGGTAGGGTTTGATTGAGGATTAGCATTCTATTGTCAACAGAGTCCACAGCGGTTACAATGGCCAGCTACTAACCCATGCCTGTTAGCATGCACACAGGCAATGTTTAAGCAAGTGTATATCATTTGTCAACAACTGGTTCAAAGTAATTTTTTCAAAGAACGTTCAAGAAATATATTTTTTTGTAGTAATTGGGTCCACAAAGCCTTTGAAGGCCCACATAATTTTCGAAAGCCGAGATTACATTATTCCATATTATATACCATTTGGAAGAGGAACCAAAAAATATATATTCCACCAGAATACTTAGCAGCTGCCTAGGGCTGTCCACCAAATTCAAACTAAGAGATAGAGTTATTCCCCTTCCATTGAGTATAATAGACTTTATAGTACAGTGCGGATCAAAATTAAATGCAGGACACACATTGGTACCTCGACAAAAACATGTTCCCAGTTTATTCGACCGAATCAGTTAATAATACAATGTTTTGGAGCTGGTATATAACATGACATATGTTGTATATAATGTGATATGGTGAATCGACCATTAAGTGTGCCTTCAACAACCCATCTAAGATGATGGAGATACGTGGATGGACATATTGCAAACTCTAAAGGGCTATAACTTCAGAATAAATGGACAAAACCTGTTTGGTATGCTGTTTCATTGGCATATTGTTTTAAATATCATTCAAACATATGACCTATGACTGAGATACATGGCTCCAAAGTTGTTACGGACTCATGGAACCCATTACTATAACACCCCGATCCATGTGGATATCTCTTCCCCCATGGCGGTTGATCAGCAAGCCAAAGATAATTCAAATATGACTTGTGACAACCAAGATATAGAGCTCCAAAGTTGTTACAGACATACAATGACACTGACTTGCAGAACACATTTCTACCCCCCCCCCCCCCCCCAGATAAGGCTACACAGGATTTAAGAAACTTGGGCTAAGGTTATTGCAGTCATGTTGAAATTAGACCAAGATTTCATTACGACATTATTGATTGATTGTAACAAAATCTTGGTTTAGTTTCAACGAGACTGCACCAAGAACGTCAAGAAATTGAGATTCTACAGTTGTGGATCGAACCAATGTTGTCAACTCTTATGTTATAAACCAATAACCAAATGAATGCTTTGAATTTTGAAATAATGTGGCCAATAGATTTTACTCTGAATGCTACAGCTGAATTACCGTAAATATGGTTATGTTGATCAACGGATCTTAAAATTTGCGATGCTATCTAGACCACAGATGGGTAAAAGATTCATGTTTGAATCACCAAGCCTTGAAATAGGGTGCCTGTCATTTGCAGAAAGAGGTCCCCAGAGGGTGAATTTAGTGATGCTACCCCGCATAGTGGGCTAGCATCACCAAATTCACCCTCTGTGAACCTCATTCTGCTGAGGTGTAAGCAGAATGAGGTCCCCAGAGGGTGAATTTGGTGATGCTAGCCTGCTATGCGGGGTAGCATCACTAAATTCACCCTCTGGGGACCTCTTTCTGCAAATGACAGACACCCTATTTCAAGGCTTGACCCAGTCCATGTGGCCACGGCCAATTCAGCTCACCCCGCTCGATGAAAGGATGTAAAAACAAGTCAAATACATTTGATAGTTTTTATTCATGTACTTCTGGAATCCTCTCCGCTGTCTGTTTTTCTGCTGTAAAATAATGCTACAAAGCATGTTGCACAGTAGTCAAGTTTCCTTCAATGTAAACCCAGCTAGCTAGTGAAATCGGTTGGGACACAGCTGGTTTATGTCAAAGCCCCATGTATCTTTATTTATCACATAATTTGGCCATAAAAGCAGTTTCATAATTATCGGTAATAGACACGTTTAATATCAGCGCGTGCGATGACGTCACAGCGTTCTTCAAATAACTTGCGATCGCTGTAGTATTCCGTATAAAGTAGAAACTCATGTGAGATCCTCTATATATCTTTATATAGCAGACTTTACTCCCAGATCCAGGATTTGTCAGTTTTAATAAATTTTACCCTATAAATCAATAATTGATCGATTATATACATTGGAAAGATCGAGTGTCATACTGATTTATTATGATCTACCTTTCATTTCAATTTGCACAAAGAACATACCGGGTAATTACGAGTAATCTTGAGGTCAAATGAGTTCATATTTATGTAAACCATGCGATATATATTTTTCATATTACATTACTACTTTCAGCTGACGACATTTTATTATGAGAGGCCAAATTCACATTTAATAGCTAATTACGCTTAAGTGTAATGAATTACACTTAAGCATAATGGCATTATGATTAAGCGTAATTGCCTCACTGACAACTCCATTATGGTTAATCGTAATGCCATTACGCTTAAGCATAATGTCATTATATACTTAAACATAAATAGGTTTTCATAGCCTTACTACCTTACATATAATGGTATCATCTAAGGTAAATATATGTCAAAAGTAACTAGCATCAGTAATTGGCTGCATCCATTGCAGCTCCAGGGGAGTTTTGAGATATGGAATTCGAATTACGCTCAAGCGTAATACAAATTCCATTATGCTTAAGCTTAATGGAAATCTGAATAATGCTTAAAGGGGTACTGTACGCAAAGATAGGCGATTTTTTTATTTACTCCCATTGAAATAACTTTCAAGTTCGATTGTGTTCGTGTTATATGAGTTTCATATAAACCTAATTTAGCGAAGAAAATATTGATCTTGGAAACAAAAATATTACGATTTCAAACTACGCGCCATGTTTTTGACCTTCACCGGAGAAGACGCAGGTCGCAGGAAGAACCAGAAGTTCATTGCTCACAGCTTCGATTGATGCATTCAATCTCTTCCATCGAAAATCTCACTCCCTATAAAATACTTGACGCTTTATGACTCTTGTTTCTTTCTCCTTTTTTCCGAATCGGTTATAACGGGCCTTCTTTTGCAGGTAACATGTTTTGTTTGCAACTCAATAATGTTCGCGAACGGCCGTCGATAAAAGACACGCAACATATGCGATTTCAAGAACGGTAACTCGTAATGGCATAATTCTCCATTTTATGACTCCAGCCATAAATTAATTTATATTAAATAATTCAATTTTACTTTTACGATAGCCTGTTAACCGGAACATTTTCAGTAGACATCGTCGACTCAAATTAGTTATTTTATAATATAATATTCATATTAGATCGCTATTGTCACCGGGAATTTATTGAAATTGGGGTACAGTACCCCTTTAAGCATAATGGAATTAATTGGCTATTAAATGTGAATTTGGCCTCCCATATTTTATTAGTTATTTGGGGATATTTAGGTGAGCGGATCAACAACGGTAAAACCTCCGATATAGAAAGATATATGCACGAGGCTTTGATGTAAAACATCATTATCTCACGAGCTGGTTAATGTGGAAGGAAACTTGGGAATGGTTGCACTTGAACTCTCAAGATGCCTTGGGTTCTGGGATGTTAGAGATTAAAGGTACTCAACCCGTAAAGAGGGTCCCCATCTCAACAGATTCCAACAACAACAATCCGATCAGAGGGTCCTATATTACTATTTCTTTGGCTTTGGGGGTAAAATATATTTGATTCGAGTCGAGGAACCCATCAAACAAAGCTCAGAGTTATTAGATATTGATTTTTCAAATTTGTTATGTTCTCGAGATGAGTACCAATAACTGCCGTAATCTGCTCTGGATGTGTACTCCAAATCTATTCAAACAGACAAGGATGAATAACTCTAAAATCAAGTGGTAATTTTAACGCAATTTTGATTGAGTACTGGGCCAGATAGTATTCCCGATAATGAAAAATAATAGATTTCTAAAATCGATATCTAACAAATCTGAGCTTTGATGGGTGACTTCCTCGACTCGAATCAAATATTTTTGACCCCCGAAGCCATTGAAATAGTAATTGAGAGGAGTTTTATCGGGTTGAGTACCTTTAATAAGAATGTTAAACGCTGCTTTTGATTGAATTGTCCGATTTGAAGAACTGTTTTTTTTTAAAGTTGATCATACTCTTGTACAAATAAGGAACAATGATAAAAAAAATTCACATGAATAAAACCTGAGATTGGGTAAAAGACAATTTCATTTAATTTAAAATTTTAAATTGACATGTTGATATCTAGTTATATTAGTCAACATTTTGTAGAAGAAAATGTTATATCGGTTAACATCTGTGACAGTCATTTAAATATTGTCATTAGGATTACAAAACTTATTAACCCTTTACCCAACAGAAGGGCCTTGTGCCAATGCATTCTCTTATAAATGCGAGTCGACCATAGGTCGCCTCGCATATATAAGAGAATGCATTGGCTTAACACATTAAAAATTATAAAATTGTTAAAGAATGTAAGAAAAAATGGTAAAAAGTGTTAAAAAAAAGATTTTTTTAGGCCAATGCATTCTCTTATATATGCGAGGCGACCTATGGTCGACTCGCATATATAAGAGAATGCATTGGCACAGGGCATAACTGTAACTATCACAATGTGGTCAAGGAGCCGGTTACAATGATATCCATATTTGTATGGTTCTATTGAGACAGACCGAAGATATTTTAGGCTGTTGAAGCTTTATTTGGCCGGTTTGTTGGGTAAAGGGTTAATTGGGGAAACTGATAAATGCCAATCCGGAATACTCACCAGACTTACCCATAAACTCTACAGCTTCAATTCCTTGTCGGCATGTATCCAGAACAGCGATTTGGAAATAACCATTACCCCACTCATAAATGGCGATACAGACAAGACTTAAAATAGTGTGTCTGACATTTGCACAATGAGGTCCCAAGAGGGTGAATTTAGTGATGCTACCCCACACAGGAGGCTAGCATCACCATATTCACCCTCTGGGAACCTCATTCTGCTTAGGCCAACTGCTATGAGAGACCTATGATCAGATTGAAGTTGATGTTCACCCATTAATCACCTCAATTATGCACTTTTGACAGACAGAAATTGAACAAAATGGAAAAAGTAATTTAAAAAAAGAAGTTAATTTGATACTTCCCAAAATGCGAGACCTTGGCAGAATGAGGTTCCCCCAGAGGGTGAATTTTGTGATGCTAGCTTGCCCACTGTGTGGGATAGCATCACTAAATTCACCCTCTGCAACTTTCAAGGCAGGAATTTAATTGTAAACTTTTATCATTACCAAGTATTATATTTATAGGAATAAGTTACTTATTCAGTGGTGAAAATTCAGTCAAAATTTTTAATTTTGAGAAGTTGGGAGAATAACCTACAGTAAATGCTCTAAGTGGAGAGCTTTCCGATGAATGGCAACAAGCCGACTAAATCCTGAAAAGTTACCCATAATTCTGCTGTGGTTAAGAAGTTGATTACTTAGAGCGTTACTGTAGTTCATTTATCAAATGATCAGTACCCAGGACTATTAAAAAAGTAAGCCACATTTTCCACTTCCGGTCAATATTATGAGGGGAAAAAGGTTAGATCAATGGATAATATCAACAAACATTTATTTGTATAAATTTTGCTTTCGCAAAATAAGCCCTCTACAATTTAGCTCAGTGGGTTGTGTTATGTTCACACAGTGTAGGAACATCACCCAATAGAGGTTCCTATTTTGACGGACCTGATTTTATTACTGAGTCAAGTTGAAGGGCATTGGTGTATCTATTGTTTCATATCAGATTCTAAACAATTTGTGTTTAGTATTCAAAATCTGCCTCTTTTTTTTAAAGCTGACCCTATTTTCACAAACCAATCCAGTCATTCAAGACAATTGTTACAGTTTTGATTGTTTCTAATTTTGATTGTTTCTTAACCAAAATGACAAATGACAAATTTTGATATAAATCAGCCCCATGAGTTGAAGTTATGGATAATACACTTCAGCAAAATGATTGACAATTATCATTTTAGTGTGAAATTATCTGCCTTGCATTATATATGTATGTAGAATTCACCCCTCTGTTAACAGGTATTTATGATACAAGGGTACAACACCCTTATTACAATGTTCTGCCAATTACATTTTCCCGATATATTATCATTCAGTCATGGAATGAGGTCCGATTTTAAAAAATATACTTTCGCTTCCAAAAACCAGTACCAGTAGATAATAAAGAGCGTTCTTAATTGTGATATTTTGTACTAGTTTTAAATATTTAAGGCGATGGGTGATTTTGCGACGACTATGCTATACAGGTGAGCCATTGAGACAGGTTCTAACTCGCTTTAGTCATGATATTAAGCGGACTATTGCCATATTCATCTTTTGATTGACAATCGTGGATAGAGCTCGGCTCCAAGCCGGCCATGAGAATGAGGTCACCATAGGGTAAATTTGGTGATTCTTTCCAGCTATGCAGGATAGTGTCACTACATTCACCCTCTGGGAACCTCACTCTGCAAATGACAGGCACACTAAACTCATGCCTGCTCGGCTCAAGAGTCCAATTCATTGACTATTGTGGGGTAATGGTTATTATCTCTAGCTAAGCACTTGCCTGCATCATTTTGTTGAGCATGGTTCAATTGTAGTAAAGCCATTGCTGAAAATATATTCAATTCATATCTATCAATGGGAGTGCAGGGTGGTATATATTTCACATGTACAAACTTACTGTCTTTTATGGCTTGTTAAAGACATACAGTAATGCCCTAATAAATCGACTATATGGCTTGTTGCCATTCATCGGAAAGCTCTCCCCGAGAGCTTTCCGGTGAATGGCAACAAGCCATATTTCCGACTAAATCCTGAAAAGTTACCCATAATTCTGCTGTGGTTATGGAGTCGATTAATTAGGGCATTATTGTATTGTGGACTTATTTCAATGAATAAAACCTATCAATCAACAGTTACTATCCAAATACTATTCCCACTTAACCCTTTACCCAACAAACCGGCCAAATAAAGCTGCAACAGCCTAAATTATTTTGGGTCTGTCTCAATAAAACCATACAGATATGGATATCATTGGAACCGGCTCATTGACCACATTGTGATGGTTACAGTTATGCCCTGTGCCAATGCATTCTCTTATATATGCGAGTCGACCATAGGTCGCCTCGCATATATAAGAGAATGCATTGGCCTAAAAAAAATCTTTTTTTAACACTTTTTCTTACATTCTTTAACAATTTTATAAGTTTTAATGTGTTAAGCCAATGCATTCTCTTATATATGCGAGGCGACCTATGGTCGACTCGCATATATAAGAGAATGCATTGGCACAGGGCCGTTCTGTTGGGTAAAGGGTTAAAGAATGTAGCAAAGAACTAAGATTGTCGAAAATTCACACATCAACTGTACCATTTAGAGAACACCACAGTTGAACTACACACCAACGGAAATATTTAGTATATTTACTACTTTATTTGGGACAAATTATTGGGCATAAATATGACCATGATTGTGCACATAATAGTCACTGCATATAATTCGTTTGTAACAATGACGCTGTTTTCCGACTATTTGGGACGATTTGGATATAAATTTATGAAATTAACTTATTTTGGGCATGCTTATTTGTTATTCCGTTTGGGAACACCTCAGTGGGAGTATGAACTTTAATTGCCAATGTGAACTCTAATGTTTAAAACAATGGCCCTCTTCATATTCAATCATTTGGTGCCCCACTAATTAAAATATTTGATGAAATAAAAGTGTGCATACATAATGCCCGTCACATTTGCCAATGAAAGCCAAACTTTATTGGAGTTACAAGTAATTAATATATGGAAGAAACTAATTTTTTAAGAGGAATTTATAACTGATATGGTCAATAATGGAAAGCTCTCTCCAACTTGTAACACCTCTGCACTAAATACTCATTAATGAGTAGTTCCCTTAGGGAATGTACAGATAATAAGTTCAACAAACATATAGGCCATCAGTTGAACTTATTATCTGAACATTTTCCCATCAATGCATAGAAATCCTTCTGCAATTGTATTATCTGTTTGTCTGCTTATATTTCCTGACCTCTCAATTCAATTGTTTATTCTCTTCACTCAGAAAGTACATGGGTATTGAGACATCTTCAGATCATCTCGAGATGAATAATGAACCATTATTAAGGTTATAACTGATTGGGTAAAGTTGACTCTTCCCATTCAATTGGTATTCATTCAAGCATGTAGAATATCATTCATCATAAGATATGTTGATAACATGCAAGAGATTATCTTCTCAAAGTTTCATCACATTCTGACTACGAATACGAATAAGTTTATTGTCAATTATGACTCCCTTTCGGTAGAACAATTAATAGTAACATATAAAGATATCCTCGAAAATATCAGAGAGGAACTTTTTTTTAGGTATTTTACAATACAATGGTCTTATGTGATTCAATACATGGTGATTAAAGCATAACAGCTGGTAATGATGACTTTCTCATCCAAATGCTTCCATCAGTCATTCATATGAGATGTAGTTACATGTATAACACAGATATAAATGCAATATAGGGCAATTTTGTTGCAAAATAGAAAAAAAAAACATCTTAACAAGTTATTCGGTCCCAAAATTGAAAATTATTCACGGATACAATTGTTCAAAGAAAGAGGAGGACCGGAGTAGAGAGGGGTAACTACCCTTCCTGTCTCCCACCAGGGAGTATTCTACTACTAGTAAGAGTAGTTGATTTAAATTCATTCATTTGTAGGGATGTTCAAGCTAGTATCTTCAACCAAACAGTTCTTAATTGGACATTTGGACATGTCTGACATTTGCAGAATGAGGTGCCCAGAGGGCAAATTTCATGACGCTATCCGGCACAACAGGCTAGTGTCACCAAATTCACACTCTGGGGATCTCATTCTACTTAACCCTTTACCCAACAGAAGGGCCCTGTGCCAATGCATTCTCTTATATATGCGAGTCGACCATAGGTCGCCTCGCATATATAAGAGAATGCATTGGCTTAACACATTAAAAATTATAAAATTGTTAAAGAATGTAAGAAAAAATGGTAAAAAGTGTTAAAAAAAAGATTTTTTTTAGGCCAATGCATTCTCTTATATATGCGAGGCGACCTATGGTCGACTCGCATATATAAGAGAATGCATTGGCACAGGGCATAACTGTAACCATCACAATGTGGTCAATGAACCGGTTCCAATGATATCCATATTTGTATGGTTTTATTGAGACAGACCCAAGATATTTTAGGCTGTTGAAGCTTTATTTGGCCGGTTTTGGCCGGTTTGTTGGGTAAAGGGTTAAGCCTTAACTACTATGGGAGACATAGGATCAGATTGAAGTTCCCCAGTTGAAGTTGGTCACCTCGATTATGCAATTTATTTTCTGCAAATTAGGGGATATAGAAACTGAACAGAACAGAACAAAAGGGAAAAAAGTAACAAAAAACATTGTTAATTTAAAGACATATTATAGACTTGTTCGGGTGTGTGAAACTGATAAATTAGTTCGCAAGTGCTATGTCAACTGGGGGCATGTATCATTATACTAACATCGCCGAAAATCTCAAAGAAATCAACCATACCACTCCATAGAAAACATCGTCTGAACTATGCTCAATTGTAAATATTTACATCTAGATTCGGGACGCAACAATGGGCGATAAACTAACGCAAATGATATCGCCATCGAGACTCATTGCATTTAATTAATATATAAGAATGACGATGTGTGTTGTAAATTTGGATTAATATTCGTAAAAATAACTACTTTGATCAAGAGTATTCTCCATTTCTATTTGATCACCCTTCCGGAGTGTTTCACATCACTTTAAGACTACAGATACTTCCCAAAAGATGAGACGTAATCAGATTGAGGACCCCAGAGGCTAAATTTAGTGATGCTAGGCTGCTGTGAGGGAGAGTCATTAAATTCACCATCTCAGGACCTCATTCTGCAAATGTCAGACACACTATATCCAGGATTGTTGAACTCATTACACCTGAATTGGGGAAACAAATGAATGAATGGAAATCTAAAGGGTGTTATCTACCGTGTTCACCGTCTGCTTCCATTTATCTGAATAGCAATACAAATGAAGAATAGATCATTCAAATTTGTATTTTTATAACTGAATCCATTCAGAAATACACTTATTTCATTAGAGAAAGTGTGTTCGTTACAGGACAAATCTTCTGCAGAACAAAGACTTGGTGGTTACATTTTTGACAACAAACATCTGAACACTGACGAAAAAGTCAACTTCACATTTCGGAACAAATGCCATTTTATGATATTCGCCTTATCATACACCCTCTTCATTCACACAACTAGCACCCATAAGAATCAGTACAAATCACCATATAGTTTACACGAACGTTTCCAATGTTCATCAAGTAATAACTGCAGCCTCCACTGTATAAAAGCGATGAACGACCTACATCACTTCAAGCCGATCATGTGCACACGTTCGCTGCATGTTATTGAAGACTGTTTGAATTTTAGCAATATATTACTTAAAATTGTTTTGGTTAGTTTCGAAAAGTTGTTCATGTTATTAATATTCTATGAAAAGGTACTGGTATATATTATAAGGAATGACTGCCATATCCATTGGGGTCATTGGTTTTGACTGGCAGAGTAATTAAACAAAGTTCGAGTGGAAGGGATTCACACACGTTTAATTACTCTGCCGGTCAATATCCAATGACCCCAATCGATATGCCAGTCATTTCTTATGTAAAGTTTAACCCTTTACCCAACAAACCGGCCAAATAAAGCTTCAACAGCCTAAAATATCTTCGGTCTGTCTCAATAGAACCATACAAATATGGATATCATTGGAACCGGCTCCTTGACCACATTGTGATAGTTACAGTTATGCCCTGTGCCAATGCATTCTCTTATATATGCGAGTCGACCATAGGTCGCCTCGCATATATAAGAGAATGCATTGGCCTAAAAAAAAATCTTTTTTGAACACTTTTTACCATTTTTTCTTACATTCTTCAACAATTTTATAATTTTTAATGTGTTAAGCCAATGCATTCTCTTATATATGCGAGGCGACCTATGGTCGACTCGCATATATAAGAGAATGCATTGGCACAGGGCCCTTCTGTTGGGTAAAGGGTTAAAAGATATTGACATTCTTAAAATGAATGAATGTTCAGACAAAATTCCTGCTCAACATAGCTATTTTTACAAATTGTTGTAAACAGGCAACATACTTCATTGTGTAACATAATTCATCGTTCTTATACAAAGATTATTTCCACAAATCAGATATTTATTCCACACCCTGTCAGGATTATTTTTGTGAAATACAGAAAAGACTGTTACTTTGACTAAGTCACTAAGACTTAAGACATCAACTGTCACTGAAATGGTTTTCACTATTATGAGATATAGTCTACCAGTATATAAATTAAATCACTCATTCAGTTAAATGAAACAATATCAACCTAAATTTCTAGTGTGCCACAAACACGTGGGGTTTCCAATAAACCTACAGTAATGCTCTAAATAATCGACTCCTTAACCACAGCAGAATTATGGGTAACTTTTCAGTATTTAGTCGGAAATATGGCTTGTTGCCATTCATCGGAAAGCTTTCGACGATGAATGGCAACAAGCCATATTTCCGACTAAATCCTGAAAAGTTACCCATAATTCTGCTGTGGTTAAGGAGTCGATTATTTAGGGCATTATTGTATGCGATGTGAACATGAGATAGCGTATCTCTTCCTGGCCACAATTACAATATAATTTTTTTTAAACCTGATTTCAAGACTACAACTGGCTTTTTTGTGTGCATAGTTTCATGGTGCCCATATTCAGAATGAGCAGGGAACGAGTCGAAACGTGATGTGACATGCGCTTAGTATGGAACATTGTCAGCAATCTGCAACTGATGATGATTCTATCAACCATTTGGCATCTTTTCAACTCATTGGGAGTCAATTTCCAAAAAATTCTAAATTATAATTTTGGCAAAAATTAAATATTGTTTTGAGGGGTACGTTCTAAATCTATTTTCAAAATTCCATTAAACAGCTCCAGAATCCAGCTTCCACCTCAAAATTAATGTCATTAGAACGAGGAGCAATTTGTCTGCGATAAATTGGGACATTGGTCATAATCATATTTAGCCTCGAATCTTCTTTAATATGCCTAGCAGACATCCTCCCCTTTCTTTTGACATCTATACAATTATGCCCATCTTCATGTTATGGGGATATTAAGACGTTTAGGTTGTGAGCCATTGTTTCTTTCACTATACTTATTTTGAGGGATAGAAAGGCCTTGTGGTCCGTCAGTCCATCCTCCGTTCTGACGATACCTATGAATTAACTCAAGAAAAATAACACGGGGACATTTATGGATTGTACAGCGACAAGTTCGACACCATATATACATGGCGGCGACATAACAAACGGCACGGCATCGGAAAGATATCGCGGAAATTCAGCCATTTTCGGAATAGTTTGTTACTTCCCGTTGATGACGGACATACCACATTTATACCACGGGAACGCAGCAAATTTGAATTTTCCCCGACAGGTTCTATGCCAATTTTTACGGACATACCACAACCACGATTCTTTGGTCCAAGAGATCATTATTGATTGATATAACCTATACATAGTCAGGGGAATTCTGTGATATGCACATAATACTAAAATATCACCGACCGAGATATAAATGTATAGCTGTTATGATAACGCGGGAATCTGTAAATTATAGTGATTCGTGCGCCCGCCGCGATCTCGGAGGAATCCGGTACCTCTCGCTGTTAATGACACCTTCGATGATTATGTAAACACAATTACCTGACCACAACTGTGTGTGGGATTTAAAGTTGCACGTGTTGTGCTTTGTAAGTGGAATCCATGGTGTAAGCAAATCATGAGATTCAGGGTTCTCTACAATTTTATTTATACCATTTTTTATTTTTGACTGGCTAAAACTGCTCCGACGGCAGACTGTCTGTTCATCATTAGCAGAATATAAGCTTCCGGTGAGCAAGGCAGGGTACCTTGTTTGCGGACCCAGGACACTGTGGCATCACACATTGCTCATTCTGAATATGGGCACCATAAAAAGATTGGGGATACAATTTGTCCATGATGGAGTAATAAAAAGGTTATTTCTGATGAGTAATTCGCAATTAAATATCCTAGTTGAAATGATATTTGCCTTGATTGAGGTTGCTAACAAGGTAATTCTCCACTTTGGTACACTCAAGATGGTTTTCACAAGATTTATGTTCTAAAAATAGCCCCCGAGATTGCTGTTCGAGAATGTGATAATAAATTCTAAATAACAATATTACTTGATAGCTTTTCCAGATAGTTGTCCTCAATTCATATCTTTTATTTTATACCCCAGAATCAATATAAAACTTGCGAGGAAGCGACGCACAATCTAACATTATTGCACTCGTTTGTCGTGCAATTAGGTATAACTCTGACGTACAGTTCTTATACCATTGCGTTGCAACAAAGAACATGCAATAATGTTACCAGTTCACACATTTGTGTCCAAGTCTGAGTTTTGTGTGCCTGTCATTTGCAGAATGAGGTCCCCAGAGGTTGAATATAGTGATGCTATCCCGCATAGCAGGCTAGTATAAGTTACGGGACGCTTAGTGGTCGGATATGGGGTCATGTGAGGCGAAGTGAGATCAATATTAGGCCGAGCCTAATATTGATCACGCTGAGCCTCACATGACACCATATCCGACCACTAAGCATCCCGTAACGTATTTATTATGTCAGTGGACATAATCCATCATCTCCATTTAATTAATCGTCGCTATAATTTATTTTAATTTGGTAAGTTAAATGTGTCGGCAATGGCCATTAACTTATGTAACGTCATAGTGACGCGCCATTGACGTTGAACGTCAACAGCTAATCACCAGAAGTAGGACTACTTGTTGAGTCTTTAGAATTCCTCAAAATGCAAATTATATCGTAGGCAGGTTTGGTACTATGTCCTTAAATTTGCAGAAAATGATTTCCGACAGATATCCCCTTTCTTGGAGCCAAAATACACCAAAAATATTCCCGAGGCAACAGTTTCTGAAAACAAGATGGTGGATAAGCACCTAATATTGATTTCATATGGGTTCAAATACCATCACTATAGACGCTGATTGGCTAATCGCAAGAGCTGACATAATAACATCACCTCTGGGGACCTCATTCTGCTATGGGGGATAGAGACTCAGATTGAAGTTCCCAAATGTTGAAAATTGTGATGTACACCCATTGTGAACCTCGATTATGCAATGTGTCATCTGCCAATTTGGGGATAAAAAGAAATAGAATCTATGTGAAGAAGTTTCTAAATTTGATAAAGAAACTTTCCAGAGAAGATGAGGCCTAAACAGAATGAGGTCCTCAGAGGGTGAATTTAGTGATAGCGACACTAAATTCACCCTCTGGGGACCTCATTCTGCAAATGACAGGCACAATAAACTCAGACTTGATTTGTGTTGTTCTATCTATTTATTCCACATCTGATCATTACAATTATTTAACTGAATCACAGCCAACAACCAGATATTGTATAAAACAAGTGAAATACAAGAAGGAACTACTTTGCGCCGATGTCGCCAAGAGGAATGATTTAAATTACGTCAACTATCCCATTTCCATTTATTGACAGCGTGTCATCAGACTTAAAGCACAATTATGGTAGTTATCAATGGAGTTCACAGTTGAGGATTAGCCTTAATAGATACAAGGGTGGGTGTAGAATAAATACAGAACAAAACTTTCATTAGCATCACAAAGCTATTATTAAACTCTTTAGGGATGAGTCACATTTCTCTTAATCTACAGTAATGCCCTAAGTAATCGACTCTAACCACAGCAGAATTATGGTTAACTTTTCAGGATTTAGTCGGAAATATGGCTTGTTGCTCTGTGAGAGCTTTCCGATGACTGTTCAAAAGTTTCAAATCTCTGGAATGAAATCTGTAGGAGGAGATGCCATTCATTGGAAAGCTCTCACAGAGCTTTCTGATGAATGGCAACAAGTCATATTTCCGACTAAATCCTGAAAAGTTACCCATAATTCTGCTGTGGTTAAGGGGTTGATTACATAGGGAATTACTGTATAGGTTTTGATGCGTTTCTTGTCAAGATCGTCCATTCTTGTGTCGCAGGAAAAATGTAGATAAGAGCATTCTTAATTATGACAGCAGGTGATCGTTTCGACATTTACCTTGTGGATAAATTTGTGGATCCCCCCCCCCCCCCCATACCTGTGTGTGATGTATGATGGTGACGGGGAAAGTATTTTTTTTATTATGTTTAGCTTGGTACGTGAAAAATTGGCTTAGAAAGTCGGGACTTATTTGGTATCAAATTGGAATGAGCATCTTTATAGATGGACTATCTCTTCCTATAACAAGTTTTATATAGTTTCCTGGGTACAAAATAATAAATATGAATCTAAGACTGTCCGGAAATGCTTCTATCAATTTATATTGATTTTATTTCAGATTTTCTGGTATAACAAATACAATCAATTTGGGACATTTTACAGTTCTCGGAACATTCGGAAAATAACAAGTGGGTAAACTCTCTCAATCTGAGATCTCAGGAACATTTTCATGACAGTGTTACAAAAATACTAACAAAAAAATGTCCCAATTGATTATCGAATTATATAAGAAATTTTTTGTTTTAAATTATTAATTGATAGAAGCGTTTCAGGACAAGTGTCTTCGACTTATATTTATTATCTTATACCTCGGAAACTATATAAAACTTGTTATTATATTTTTGGGTTTTCTTGAAACACTGATGATTCTATCTTGTTACGTCAGAACTAGAAGATAACTTGGATCACTTCCAGGCATGTGAAATGTCTTTTCCATCTATTCAAAGTATGATCGTCATCAGACAGTGGCATAGTGTTTGATTAGGTTATGGCATGAAGACACATTTAATTTTAATAGCGCTTGCTGCAATTTGGTCACATTTGACAAGTGACTTTCCACTGCAACTGTCAAGGCATAAATACATGATAGGAGTTGTTCCACACTGAAGGAATGGATGTCAATTTTGAGGTAATTGCTTTATACAAAATTACATACCTGGTTATCACAAAATAGCTTAGCAATGCTTGAATAATGAGCGCACTGGAAATCTTAATACATGTCATACACTCTCAATCCAAATAACCACAGCTGAGACATTCAAACAATGAAAAACACAATTTGATAAATTAAATAGCCATTGTTCACATCGCTTTAGAATGTGAGGTGTCATGTTGTAATTAAAGAATATTCTGTATAGATATTCGCTGATGAGACTATGACTTTGATGAATTTGCAACATTTTTGACACAACTTCTTTGCATGATTCGTGAGAAACCAGATTTTTGATTATATATATCCTTTATATTATCATTTTTGTACCATGCAGAAATAGGGCCAAAACATATAAGATCAATTCCCAACTGACTCACTCTCAAAATTCAATGGTAAATTTATTTATCACTTTCACACCCACACACACACAAACTGTTGATAAGTCAGAAAAATACAGGTTCTGATCAGCTGATCGGACATGTGACTTAACTGAGTAATATCTTTGGGACCTTTCACAATTTTTTTTTACAAAAAAAATTTAAAAAAATCCAAACAACTAGCTGACAGAAATTGCTTCCAAGGAAAAATGTCAAAGGATAACCCGCATCGCAAGTAAGCAGGTTAGATTCTAGATACATCATGTAACGGTTGAGTGCTGTAATCAAATATGACCTGTTTGTGTACACGTTGGCTATATATTCCTTGGTGAGGGATTGATTTTTCTTGAACAAAAAAAATATTTGAGTATAAATGAGTTGACATTTGTACATAGTTATCTATAATATTTGTAAAATATTATGCAATCTAGAGGCTATTAAATTATCTCAGTAGTTCATATATGCATGCAATCAATGATGGATGTACATTTAATCTTGTAACAAATATTGCCTTTTACCTAAGTAAATACATAATAATGAATGTGTTTTTACAAGTCATATTTTAATTAAAATGGTTAACTCTAGTTATTGTTAGAACTCTGTTGATAAAGCTGAATATATAAGGGGTCTATCATATGAAACATGTTACACTTGCACTTACACTTGGAATAAATTGGGTGACAATAGATGTCAGAATGAGGGCCTAATGGAATTTCATATCATATGAACTTTAGAATTATGCTGTTATACTTCAGAAGTAAACTGTGGCCTTGTAGGTTATAATTTAGAAATAACAATTATCAAATTATGATCATTTTCTCTAGAATATACCAATAGTATAGCATGATGATGATATGAATGTGATATTATTCACAAATCACGCTTTGTGTCGGAGAGAATACAGGTTGAGTGCTGTTTCACAAAAAGCGCAGTGGATTGTTTATATTGCGGCATTTCCTTATTTAGATTCGTGCGCATTATATATCAGTTATAAGACCCCTAATTTGGTGAGTCTACAACTCACAATACTACTCATAGTAAAATCCTTATTTGGTATGTATTACCATATATAGGTCAGGTGAAAATGCTAACTGGATTGAAAAATATTTGTCTCTTTGCAAGAACAATTATATTATGTACACGTTTTTCTGTCTGATAATTTCCCAATCATGAAGTAATGTGGATTAGCTGGATTTTGAACTGACAGCAGGTTAGTAGAATGGGTCGATTAAAATAAAATTTAGTGTGATTTGAATGATTGTTGATGGAGCCAACAATTTTATCTTCGCCTCCCACAGTGCGATGGAACATTTTTTATGTTTGTTTACATAACAAAGCATACAAACATGACAATAACATGCAATGTACGCGATATTTATGATTGGTAAAAGAACAACATCTGTCTATTATATAATATTCTATCTGTTTAAGGCAGTTTTAGTGGATGTGACTATTTTAACAGCTATACCCACTGTGAAGGCTGCCCGTATCTTTAATGTTCGCAACTTCCAATTTAAGATAAAATTCCAACTGTTAAAACACCAATGTTCATAGTATTTAATGAAATTGTTCATCTTGTGCAATCAACTCACTTTAGTGCAGTGAGAAGTCATCGAATTATCACTCCCTAAAATACAATGACAAGTTAATTTTCGTTATTCCAGAATGTTGACACCTTTTTATCATATTTTTTAGTAAGACACACATGTATTATCGGCACACGCAGTGATGTAAGGACTTAGGACAATGATATTGATGTCAATGGCGGAACTTAATGTTAATTAGAATATAATTATGGTATTCAATTTGTGTTTGGTTAAACATGAGTGGTTGAACAAATTTGTCAACATGAAAATACACATTTAAAACGTAAATATATATTTTCTTGAAGGTGTCTTTACTTCGACTTTGGTTGTGATAAGGAAATCAATATTGGATTTTGTTTAAACCCAGACGTTTCGAGATAATTTTTCCTTGCTAAAATGTTATTATGTGATAAAATGGATCTCAAATTTGTCGCAATTAAATACAAAATTTATTAACCTTGTCCACTAAATTTGATTCTCTCCTATAGCCTGGCTCAAATCAAATTTATGGCACTCCGTTAATAAAGTTTGTATAGAATTGCGACTCATGAGAGATCCTTTATTTCCCATGCTGACATTTAGACAGTATTTAAACCCCAGCATAAAAACTTACATTCCCATTGAGCCCGATATTATGAATGATGCAATACTCGTGCACGAACACCATGTTTTTTTAGCCCAGTAAACATCTAAAACATTTTATAGAAACCTGGTTTTAATTTGAATGATTCGGATAATGTTTCCTGGAATTTGAGAATACTCCCCAAGAAAGTCTGGAAATAGTGTTTCTGTCATTTGCAGAATGAGGTCCTCAGAGGGTGAATTTACTGATGCTATCCAGCACAGCGGACTAGCATCACCAAATTCACTTGCTTGGAACTTCAACTGCTATATGGAAGACCTAGGATAAGATGCAAGTTCCCCAGTTGAAGTTGGTGATGTTCACCAATTAGTTACCTCAATTAGGCATTTATCTTCTGCAAATTAGGAAAATAAGAAACTGAACAAAAGTTAAAAAGTAACTAAAAACAAAAACAATGTTAATTTGAGACTACAGAAAGGTCAAGCTCTAAATAAACCAACAAGTCAAATTGATAAATCTTCGTCATAAATTGCTGTTTTTCTGCTTTTGATAAAAGGTATGTTTTGATGATATTATTGATTGAATAATATATTTCATATTGAATCTAATGCCAAAGATTCAATATTGAATATTGAATCTTTGGCATTAGATTCAATATGAAATATGTTATTCAATTAATAATATCATCAAAACATGCAATAAACATACCTTTTATCAATAGCAGAAATACAGAAGATGAGGCCTAAGAAGATGAGGCCTAAGAAGAATAAGGTCCCCATAGGGTGAATTTGGTGATGCTAGCCCACTATGAGGGATAGCGTCACTAAATTCACCCAATGGGGACCTCATTCTGTAAATAACAGGCACACTAAACTCAGGCTTACAAACCCCATGGTAACAGCTTCAACAAAACTTTTAAAGATGGATTATCTCTTTAAATAACAATTTTGAAATAGTTCTGTGGGTATAAAATAATAAATATGAATTGAAGACCCATGCCAGGAAATGCTTCTATCAATTAATATTACGGTAGCAACACTAAATTCACCCTCTGGGGGCCGCATTGTGCAAATGTCAGGTACACTATAAGCAGACTTGTCCCCCCAAGTAAGAATGATGAGATCATAAACAATAACACCTCTAAGATTTGTCATTTTATTGGGATAAGCTAAAACTTGGGCAATTGTAAGGGGAAATTTTATTTTGATCGACTATTTACAGTCTTCTTCCTCCTCAATATAAATCATGATCCATTGATCAGAATATGTATCAGCATAAAAAAAGCAAGCTGAATGAATCCTTGTACTAACGAACAATATTCCGGCAGAAAAAAAATAGCCACATTATCCCCCGATGCCAATAATTTGAGGAGGCTCATTTGATCAATTTAAGGATTGCTCATTTCCCAATCCAGCGCAGAAACTTCCGGAATCCATCGCTGAATCTTTTTCCAATCCAGCGCTGAAACTTTTCCAATCCAGCGACGAAACTTTCCAACATGTCGTTGATGATCCGATGAAGTGACGTTTTATTATCCAGCGGAGTCGCTTATGCAATCCATTCTCCGATGACCGTTGATGAAATCCTCCCAAGAAAGCGATGCGTTGACGTGATGATTGCGTTGTTTCTCGTGTTGAATTGATGATTATGTTGTTTCTCGTGACGTTAAAAGATGAGTTGATTTTATCCATGATTATCCTCGATTTCAGAAAATCATACACAAGTGTGTTCAGTTACAACATAAAAACTTACGTAATTATTGACAATGTCACTAAAGCCGTATACATCAAGGGCTCTATACAAGTTGACATTTTACCTACAAAAACAGAAAACATGTTTTGTTAGTGATGACACCAAAACCAATGTTTGTGAGTAACTCATGCTAAAAGGCTGATGTCAACTTATTCCTGGGGAATAACCCTTTCTATACTAAATGGATTCTCCCATTCAGTTATAAATGTATGCATTGGAACAGTCTATTATTCATTTGGAGGGGTGTTCAAGTAGTAAAAGCAGACAACAGATATGCAAATAAATGATTCATATTGATTGAAGGGAAATGTTTAGATAATATTAAAGTTCAACAAGTCAACTTTTTACAAAGACGCCACCAATTTGCTGGCATTTATCGGAGTTTGAATCAAGTTGAGAATTGAAACCGGATACCACGACATCAATTTCCTAAACAGGCGCTTGATCTAATTAATAAACACTGATTTCTTTTTACTACAGAATTCAATTACCAAATTCTAAAAGCATACATTTTTTTAATTAATTCAGTTTAAAAGGGGTACTGTACATACACTAAATCTGGCCATTTATACTCAATAGAATATATGCAACAAATGAATGGATTTGAGCCATAGAAGAGTGCAAAATACACTCCTGTGCCCTTTGAATGATGTAAACAACATGGTAATTATAACGAAAATGAGTTAATGACTCGAGCCATATACTCATTTTCATTATAATAACCATGTTGTTTTACATCGTTCATAAAGTAAATGAGTGTATTTTGCACTCATCCATGGCTCAAATTCATTCATTTGTTGCATTTTTTCTATTGAGTATATATAATAGGAGATGGTCCCATAAATGGCCGAATTTAATGTCAATTTCCCTTTAAACAAACCTATCAAGTTCAAGCTTGAATTATATCAATGTTTAAGAAAGATGGCTCCACGACATAGTCCTGCTATGTAACATATAATCAAAATTGACAACAAAATGTGATGCGGAAATGTTTCATATTCAACAATTTCACATAATTTGAAGTTAGTTTGGGCACAATGGTACGTTCTTCCAATTTTCACGCAGAAATTATCTGAACAACAATATTTTTATTTAAGGCGTTCAGGGCAAATTTTCGCATAACAAACCCGATGATTTCTCCAACGAGAGTCCCTGCACATATTTTATATGTAAGAATCAAGTTATGTGCTGCCAATATGGATATAAAATTAACTACTTGATTCTGTATTCTTATTATATCACGACAACGGATTGTTCCATATGACTTTAACTGACATCAGCCTATTTAAGCACAAGTTACTCTCAAAAAATCCTTGAGAACCTGGAAATGACATATATTAAACAAATTATGATCAAGACAAAAGCATTAGACAAACAACAAACTATATAGCACTTCGTAAGAACAAAAATTAGTTTACAAATCATCGTGAGTGTTTCGGTTTATGGTTTCATTGATTCAGAATGTACCAAAATTTGCAGATATTTCTAATTAATTTGACCTATATGATATCGGTAAAACAAACTAAACATGCTTTGTAGGGTTCATATGGACATGGACATAATAGTTAAACACATAATGCTCTCAAAATATGCTCAACATTTTCTGACTAATGAATGTATTAGCATCCGTATGGCATGAAGGGACAAGGGACCAGCCTAGAAGGCAACTTGGAAGACATCTTCTCCCTAATTGTGCAACTTCTCATTATTTTTGTCCTGGGGAAAAGTTATTTCTCTCTTATCTCTTATGTACCAGTATGCATATGTCTAAACATCATATTTAAAGTGGTGTATTTCCTGATTATAATGGTGTAATTACTCAATGGTTTTATAAATGGGCTTTTGTATTGCATAAACGTTATTGCATCATATAAAGGTTTGGGGCGTAAACTGAACATCAGCCATTATGACTTCTCCCTGATAACAGTCCACTTCTCTCTAATAAGCTAATAGGGAGAAGTGACGGAGAAGTGACCTCCCAATTTGAAACTTCTTGGCTGGTCCCTGCGAAGAGACAAATAATTTCAATTGAGAGTTAAAACTTAATTAATCCAGACACAGATTAATGCTGAATTTGCATAGCTTAGGTTGGCTTAACAATTGGGCTTCAAAATCACTTAGAATCCATACGGACACAACTAAACTTAACGAACACCAATTGTTCTTTAAACCATTTTTTTTAATGATTCTTGATGTGGCCTTATTTGAAGAACATTGTTCTTGTTTTCTAAGTCTTCAACACTAAGTAAGGGTGTTTAACTCCAATGAGTTTGACATATAAAACTAACCAGATTATAAACCTCATAGGAAAAGCAGCTAAATTTATCAATATATTACACAGAATCACAAGAGTGTAAACATTAATATGAACTATACGTGTTTTTATATTACTAGGATGTTTATATGATTATCATGCACTATTCCACGTTTGATGAAGATTCAGAATGATTTTGGGGAACAGAGCGATAATATAGTCAGAAACAAAATGTGGACCTGCAGTAAAGAGACAAAACATGGCCATATTATTTCTTAAGGATATTGAAAAAATATATATATATAATGCAAAGGAATAACTAATTGAAATATGATTTTTGGTAGTAAAATAATGAACTAATTAGTAATGGGGAGTTCCGATATCTAAAATGTTTCATACTTCCTCCCTCCCCAACAGATGCAATTTCCAAAACAGCACAAAACAGACAGCAATTGGAAACGATAACACTTGATTGTGCTGACAAAGTTCTGTTGTAATTTTAAGCTTGCAGGGAAAGATCCAGAGCTCTTTTGATATCTGTTACAGGTTTGGAGACCTAAACTCTAGAAGACAAATTTCCCTAAATACCTGATTTTTCCACATTTTCAAGGCAAATTTCTATAATTCAACAGTACGTAAAGCATATCTTCAATCTTCAGTTGTTATACAGCCTAATTTGCATAATTAAGTGTCTTATTAGGCAGTGTTCACGCTGTCGGTAGCCAAATTAGCCAATGGCTAATCTTTTTCGAATTTGGCTAATAAAAATTTCATTTGGCTAAACTTTTGGCTAAACTTTTTTTACCCCAAATGTAGACTGAAAGCATGGAGTCAGAAAGCTAATTAATAAAAGCGCTCAATAGATCGACATTCAAGACGAAGTTAGGTGACGAAAGTATTTCATTATTTTCGTACTTATGAAATATCGTTCCGTAACAAATTAGTGTACAGTAAATATATTTTTATTTCCAAATCTAACATAAATTTTGGCAAGTTGGTTTTCAATTCTGTGATATGAACGATCTAGTCCGAAAATATCGAAACTGGGAATATATTGCCGACTGTACAAAGGGAAACCCGATCGCGGACAGTACAAAGGGAAATCCGATCGACAACTCTATCAACCAAGCGATCACACAGTGATATGCAATCATCTTTAGTTTTCACAAGACGGACATTCAAAGACGCATGGACATTAAACCGACCGTGGTTGAATCATGACAATGTGAAGAAAGCAATATTTTGTAAAGTGTGCATTGACGCTGGTATATAAGCAATTTGTTCGTAACAGGCTGTTTTAATCTGGAGAAAGATTACGTCACTGCACGAAACAGCAAAAGGTTATTATTTTACATTTAATCCCCTAATCCCCCATTGTCTGTCTGGTCACTCACGGGACTCCCGCACAATGCATGTTTATGATGACATTGTATTTATGACGGTCGAGGTTTATGAGCACCAAGTGTAAGACAATAGATTAATCAGCCAAATGTGAATCACGACAGATATTTTGTGGCTATTTGTCGTCAATACCGATACAGTCAAAATAATATGCATGCTTTTATGACAGATTGTAATTTGATAATGGCGTAACAATATTAAGTTATTAGTTTCCAGATGTCACTTAGATATTTTCGCAAGGATAAATATTTAATGATTTAAAACAAAATATTGATATAAAACAAACAAAAACAAAATTAAGAAGGACAATCCCGGGTTATCCCCCCCCCCCCCCCCCCCCCCCAATCACTCTTTCACATAAAGATTAATAAATTTTTAATAAATGATATATATAAAAATACTTCTAGTTCATAAAAATTATTTAAATTATTGTGTATTTTACCTGTGTCTGTTAGATTTTACGTTTTAGTCATCAATTGTGAACCGACCAGAAAACGATGATTTAATTTGGCCAAAGTTTTTTTTAATTTGGCCAAAAAACATTTGGCTAAAGTTTTTTTCATTTGGCTATTAAAATTTTCATTTGGCTAAACTTTTGGCTAAAGTTTTTTTCGGTCCAGCGTGAACACTGTTATTAGGCCATTAAAATAAAATCTGTGTTGTCAGACAATTAGACCTCAATTTTTAGATGAGGGAGAGAGCCTATTTATTTTTTTCACAAAATATGGAAAACATACTCCAGAAACAAACAAAAATTCAATTTCGTTGATCAAATCAAACATTTCGAACAGAAAATGGTGAAAAAAAATTTTGACAAAAAAACTATTTCAGTGAAGAGAACACTGAGAACACAATTTTTTATCATCTCCTTTTATGATGGGGACATCCTCAGATGTAGGCATCCACAAAAAATCTCTGGATTCTTCCCTGATGTTTGAACTTGTTGTGAAGCAGTTAGGACAAACAAAGTCCGTTGGAAGCCATGAAAATCTAAACTAACCTTATTGCTAAAAATAATAACATTAATTTATGATTCTATCTTTGATGATAAACATTATCAGTTATCGTTGTCATTGCCGTATGAATAAATTGGCCGGTATATAACATAATTTACTGGCATGCATCTCGGATGATAATATAATAAGGTGAAGATGAGGGTGACGCTGATGTAACTCAAATTCTGAAACATTTCTCGCAATAACATGGCGAATTAGTCTCAGAAGAATATGGTGTGTACGGAAAAAAAAAATTCCACACTTGATTCAAATGCACAAATTAAACTAGAATGGGTTTTGGACTAATGAATGTATTTCGGTGATCTACTTCACATTTTACACCTCTTATACACTCAGAAATACTTGTGTTCTACAGTTTAACTTAATCAATGCAATCATGTATATGTTATAACAGACTGAAAAGATAAAGCATTAACATATGGAAGCCATTTTTAACAGAGACAAAAACAATAAACTGACGTATTAGTGTGACTGGGTAACTAAAGTAAAACATACAGTGGTAACATATCGAAATTCAGGAGACAGCTCAATTACTTACTTATTAGCAGTACGAACATTTAATGATAACAATTTATGAGAAGGGTGAACAAGTTCATTTATAATAATAATGAAAAGCGCTTAACTCTCTAACATAACAGTCATAATGGACCCATAGCTGGACATTATTAATTATTACTCAAGTTGTTGAGCAATGTCGAGTCCAAAGCCTGCTGCCATTTTACAACCCTGCAGAATGAGGTCCCCAGAGGGTTAATTTAGTGACACTAAATTAACCCTCTGGGTGCCTCATTCTCCCAAGGCCTCATCTTCTCTGGAAAGTATCTTTATTATAAAATTAATAAATTTATTAGTTTCTTGAGAATGTTAATTTTCTTTTTTAGTTTAGTTTTTCTATATCCCCAAATTGGCAGACGACGCCAAGCATAATCAAGGTGCCCATCGCCATCTTAACCATCTTGGAACTTAATCTGTGTCTTGGTCTCCCATAGCAGATGAGGCCATACAGAATGAGGTCCCCAGAGAATTAATTTGATGACTATAGCCCACTGTGATGGGTAGTGTCACTAAATTCACCGTCTGGGGACTTCATTCGGCAAAGGTCCAGTCATGATTTGATTTTGATTAATTTACCCTCAAACTTGTGAATCAGCTTTGATTCTCGCAAAAATGGATGGATTTTAAGGCCTGGAGTGACCTTGCTCAAGGATCACAACTAGGCACGAGATTTGAACAACGTATAACTCTACAGTGAAACTCAACTTAACTCGAATCGTAGCCAGTATTGAAGTCTGCTGGCGAGTATCGCACTCATGTCGCCGTACTTAGCACAGCGACAAGAATTCATAACACAAACCATTGAACTACCATGATAGCTAAATTTTAACCAGTTATTAAACACATACAGCAATACCACACACATGGAATTGAAGACCAGATGTTAAATATCATGTTAAATACTATTACAATAAGTAAACAAAAGAAGGAATTTCGGAAAAACATTGTGGTATTCAAACTGTCTACGTATTGAGATTATCAAGGTTTCAAAAGTAGCCTGATCAGATATTAACCCTTTCTCTACTAAATGAATTTTAGTTAAGTTATAAAAGTATACCAGGGTTTCCGCTATATTGGCAGGGGATGCCTTTTTGGGCCCCATTCCCCCAGCCAATTTTCCCCCTTCTGTCATACCACAGGACATATTCCATATGTATACAGGTATAAAGATGTTTACTTCTCAATTTCGTTGGGACAGTACTAAGAAATTTAAATAGTTGACAACTTTATTTGATTTCTAGCGAGAATACGCACTCGGACCGATCTAACACGAACTGAGGAAGTGATCAAATCCGACATCGCTAGAACACATGCTTTGGGGTCCGCTGGTTACGTTGCTGCGGTTAGGTTACGAAAAATGACCGCCGATAATTTACTCATGTTATATTCCGGTACGTTTTGCATCCGAACTTTCTGCCGAGTCTTGAATAGTGGTCGTTTAACTTCAATGGGCGTGTTTCCGTATACAGCAATTAATTAATCTAATAAATTTTCTGTTTTAAAGTTATTGCGGTTGACAGCATAGTAACTTAGGTAGAAAATGGATGCAAAACGATCAGCAAATCTACTCTCTGTTTCTTCTATTGGCCAATACAACAAAAGTAGGTCCACTAGTGTTTCCACGACATTGAAAACATTGACTGGCATTTTCCCCTCGGCGGATACAGGACCCGTTCCCCAAATCCTAGCGGAAAGCCTGAGTATACATTGGAATGATCTACATTTCGAGGGGTGTTTATGGAACATAAGACAAAAGTGCAGAAGGATTCATATTCATTGGTGGGAAATTTTCAGATAATAAGTTTAACAAACAGCATATGTCCATTTCTTGAACTTGTTATGTGAACATTTCAAGCCTGAGTTTATTGTGCCTGTCATTTGGTGAATGAGGTCCTCAGAAGGTGAATTTAGTGACGCTATCCCGCATAGCGGCCTAGCATCACTAAATTCACCCTCTGTGGGACCTCATTCTGCTTAGGCCTCATCTTCTCTGGAAAGTTTCTTTATTATGAAATGTCTATAGAAACTTCTTCACATAGATTCTATTTCTTTTTTAGTTTAGTTTCTCTACATCCCCAAATTGGCAGATGACACATTGCATAAGCGAGGTTCCCAATGGGTGTACATCACAATATTCACTATGTGGGAGCTTCAATCTGAGTCTTTATCTCCAATAGCAGATGAGGCCATGCAGGTCCCAGAGGGTGAATTTGGTGATGGTATCCCACTGTGTGGGATAGCTTCACTAAATTCACCCTCTGGGGACCTCATTCTGCAAATGACAGGCACTACTCATGAGTATTTAGTAACGAAAGGGTTAAATAATTCTACAAAACTTACAGTTTAAAGATTGATTAAATGAACAGAAGCAAAACTGGATAAATGAATTGACTTGTCATTTAAAATTATAAATTGGAAGTTATAAATTATTATATCATTTTACTTCAAAGGACACAGAAACAGATGATTCAAGAATAAACAAGCCTTGAAATAGTGAGCCTGTCATTTGCAGAATGAGGTCCCCAGAGGGTGAATTTAGTGATGCTATCCCGCACAGCGGGCTAGCATCACCAAATTCACCCTCTGGAGACCTCATTCTGCTGAGGTGTAAGCAGAATGAGGTCCCCAGAGGGTGAATTTGGTGATGCTAGCCCGCTATGCGGGGTAGCATCACTAAATTCACCCTCTGGGGACCTCATTCTGCAAATGACAGACACCCTATTTCAAGGCTCGAGAATAAATAATATCCTGTAAATCAATAAATTATTCAAAGTCAAGCAGCGAAATATTTCATTAACAAATCAAAAGCAAAAGCACAGTCAAGAAATTTAACAATTTTCAACTCATTAACTGTTTGAAAAAAGGGCATTGGAAAAACATTAAATTCAGCTTCATAAACTGAATTATTCACCAAATAATGTAAAATTTGTGAACATGGCTGACTGACAAGGATTCTGAATAAAGAATATAGAATAATAAAAGCTTTGACATTGTACTGGTTAAAGTGTAATACAGACCATAGGTTTATATGTGTTAATTTGCAAAATAATATTTCAAACAGAGGAAGATAAAATTCTGAACCAACTGAATAAATAGTTGAACAAAAAAACATAGTGTTCAATTTTCATTCAGTGAATTTTAAAATGTTTTGTTTAAGCAGGTTGAAGTATTTAATTTACCCACAAAAAAATATGTTATTAACGTTATTTAAGTAATAACTTATCCATTTTGTGATTACCATTTTAAAAAATTTAATTCAGGGATTACGTTATCATGAGAAATTTAAATCATAAACGCAATGGTGGAATAATCTGCAATGGTGGAATAATCTCCCAGCAAATATACACCACTAAATAGAATACAGATATATGACCTCTTTTATTGAGGTAAATCAGCAGTTCAAATAGTGGTGAACTTGTGCTTTTCAGAGACATTTCAATCCCATATACTACCTACATCATATTTCTGCACATAAGTCATCATTGACTATTCTAGAAAAAATAGCAATTTACTGAACCAAGCTCAGATTCAAAAAGAAGAACTTTCTGACATTTATATCAAGTTGTTCATATCCAACTAAATTGTTTGTTGATCATCATATCAGTTATGAAGTAAAAATAAGATCGGTGGTTATAGAATATTTGAGCCTGTGACAAATCAATTATTCTAGATTTCATCAAAACTTAGAGATATTGAAATTTGTTAGACAGAAATTTTGAAAAAGGTACATTCTTAAAATTTATTTTAGAGAAATTTTCAAAAAAGAAAATACTTCTTTTTAAAATATCAAACTGTTAAAAGAGGAAATGTTTGTTCTGCACCTTCATTTATTCAAATTAAATCAATTGAAATTTCATTACCAATGACTCTTATTTCACCAAGGAAGCTGATATAATGATGCCTCAACAGTTACACATTAATTCAAACGGTAAATTGGACATACTAATATAAATATATACCAATAAGGCCAAACAAAGTTTATTATTTGTTTCTCAGACACTTAAAATGGGCAGCAGACAGGTTTTTTATATTTATATTTTGCAGAAACCAGGTTTTTATATTTATATTTTATCTACAAAATTGTACACGTTTACTAGCAAATTATCAAAAACATTGTTGGGCGTAAAAACTTACTTTCCATGATTAAGTGTTAACCCTTTACCCAACAAAGGGGCCAAAAAAGCCCAAATAAAGCTTCAACAGCCTAAAATATCTTCGGTCTGTCTCAATAACACCATACAAATATGGATATCATTGGAACCGGTTCATTGACCACATTGTGATGGTTACAGTTATGCCCTGTGCCAATGCATTCTCTTATATATGCGAGTCGACCATAGGTCGCCTCGCATATATAAGAGAATGCATTGGCCTAAAAAAAATCTTTTTTACCATTTTTTCTTACATTCTTTAACAATTTTATAATTTTTTCTTACATTTTTTAAGTTTTTATAATATTTTTCTACATTCTTTGACAATTTTATCATTTTTAATATGTGTTAAGCCAATGCATTCTCTTATATATGCGAGGCGACCTATGGTCGACTCGCATATATAAGAGAATGCATTGGCAAAGGTCCGTTCTGTTGGGTAAAGGGTTAAACAATTTCAATGTAACAGTTCGTCGTACAACCCAAGTTCATATAGTTATTTATATCAGAAATAAAGTGTAATGTCAAATACAAGTTGAAACGGGTCTAGCTAGCTTTATGGCCAGTAGTGGACAGAGATTGTGGACATCGGGTTGTGAAGCTGAGCAACAAGATGATTTATAATCTTCATTTTCAGTGGGACATATTTTTTATGAGGAGGCAGGTGTGCGAGAAAGAGATAATTGATTTTGTTTAGCCTAGCGTATCACCAATTCCTCACCTAATCAGAATTAAATTACAGCAATACTAACATGCATCATGAAAATACATCATTCAATCATAACAGTCGACAATCACAGTAAATCAAGAATATTAATGAGCACTCTATTTGTTGAGACATTCAAGAGTTAACACTCCATACTTCAGAAAGGAGACAAGTATAAATTACGGCATATCATCCATTTCTCAATAGATTGCCTCCCATCTGAGGCTGAGCTGCACTCACCAATTTCAAAACAAGTAGGTTACTCAGTTTATTACACACATGTGAAATTGATCAAGAACGCAAACAAAAAATTTACTTGCATTTCGATGCAATGTGCCCCAATAAATAATTATTAATTGTGAAATAAAAATAAAAAGTTAAGACAGGCCCAAGCCTTGAAATAGTGTGCCTGTCATTTGCAGAATGAGGTCCCCAGAGGGTGAATTTAGTGATGCTACCCCGCATAGCTGGCTAGCATCACCAAATTCACCCTCTGGGAACCTCATTCTGCTGAGGTGTAAGCAGAATGAGGTCCCCAGAGGGTGAATTTGGTAATGCTAGCCCGCTATGCGGGGTAGCATCACTAAATTCACCCTCTGGGGACCTCATTCTGCAAATGACACACACTATTTCAAGGCTTGTTCCTGAAATAAGGAGTCTCGCATATATAAGAGAATACATTGTCCAAATAATATTTACTTTGACCTTGCAAGACAGTGCATTCTCTTCAGTATGTACGAGGCTCCCTAAGGGAGACTCGCAAATAAATATAAAAGAATGCACTGGCCTAGGATATTTAATGCTACACCAGCGCAGCTCATGTCATGAAAGGGTTAAATACCAGTTCTCTAATAATTATACAGAAAATGTTCTGAAGGAAGGATGCTAGTTATCTTGATTTCATTTAAGAAATGAATGTAGTTTAACCCTTTACCCAACAAACCGGCCAATACCGGCCAAATAAAACTTCAACAGCCTAAAATATCTTCGGTCTGTCTCAATAGAACCATACAAATATGGATATCATTGGAACCGGCTCCTTGACCACATTGTGATAGTTATGCCCTGTGCCAACGCATTCTCTTATATATGCGAGTCGACCTATATGGTCGACTCGCATATATAAGAGAATGCATTGGCACAGGACCGTTCTGTTGGGTAAAGGGTTAAGTGTGGTTTAATAAAGGGTATAGCGCTGTGGGTGCTGGGTACATTGTGAACCGTGAAGCTGTTCACACTAAATGTACTCCCAATTGCCACAGCACTATACGTTTTAATAAACCACACTAAAACTAGATTCATTTATTCTGCATGGCCTCTTCTGCTATGGGAGACCCGGATACAGATTTAAGTTTTCAGATGGTGATGTGCAACTTGATTATGCATTGTGTTGTCTGCCAATTTGGTGATGCAGAGAAACTAAACTAAAAAAGAAAAAGAAACTTTCTAAAGAAGTTTCTAAAGAAAGTAAAAACTTGTTAATTTGATAATAAAGATACTTTCCAGAGGAGATGTGGCCTTAGCAGAATGAGGTACCCAGAGGGTGAATTTAGTGTCACTATTCCACGAAGCGGGCTAAGATCACTAAATTAATATCTGAGGACCTCATTCTGCTTTGGCCTCATCTTCTCTAGAAAGTATCTTTATTATCATGTTAATAGTTTTTTAAAGTTTCTTTAGAATGTTTATTTTTGTTTTTTAGTTTAGTTTCTCTGTATCCCCAAATTGGCAGACGACAGTGCATAATTGAGGTACCAATCAGAGCACTGAAATCTGAGTCTAGGTCTCCCATAGATGAGAGGCCATGCAGAATGAGGTTCCATTAGGGTAAATTTAGTTATGTTAGCTTGCTGTGCAGTGTAGCATCACTAAATTCACCCTCTGGGGACCTCTTTCTGCGCCATATTTTGATGCCTGATAACAATGCTAAAAAGTTATTTTACATTAGTGTGTAATAAACTTATTTCCGTGATTAGGTGTATGATTTAGTACTTACTTACGATAACTATGAGACTACTTACCAATACGATGATCAATGCCGTCTGTATTCTCGGTCTCCCCGTTCAACTCTCTCGCCACGTTCATGCTCCCTCTCCGCCCGTTCACGATGACGTTCCTCTCTGTATCGTTCACGATCTCTACTTCGGTCCCTGTATTCTCGTTCTCTACTACGCGACCTGTGTCGTCTTTTCCCCTCTCTGTTGTCACGTTCCCTTTCTCTTTCCCTTGACCTTGACCGATGAACATTTGGCCTATGAACATAGTATTATTATAAATAAACTAGAGGTGCCACGATTATTGATTTTGATAATCGATAATCGGTCGTCAATAATCGACTATAATCGATTAATCGTACCTAATATTAATAACATCAGTGGAAGTATACCGTAATATGGCCTATTGCCTGGGTGCTCGTTAACTCAATAACTGCACTGTCGCTGGTCATTTGAGACATTGGCTGATGTAATTTTTACGTTAATAAAGTGCATCATAAACCACTGTTAATGACTAATGAGCATAATGTATTGAATACCAGCACAGTTCTCAGCGATGTTATGGTTATAATATTTGTGAGTTCATTAGAACGAACGTAGCGATTAATTTAAGTTTTAGGAATAGCCAAATACATAAACAAACAATACAAAAGTAGGAATGAACAATGGACCGCCGGTTGTTCCTACGTAAATAAAGGAATCAAATGTTATGGAAACTATAAATTTCATCAAACTTCCAGAGCGTGGTTAACAATCACAAACGTGTGACCCCCTGCAAATTGCATGACTCAGAACAATTTTAAGTATTTGATAACAGTCTGTTTCATTCAGCATTCACCACACGATATGCAATAGCCTTTACTAGTAACTTCTAAGTATACATTTCTACTTATAATATCCAAACAAAGTACACTTGCAATGCAATTGGGGAGAACATCACTGATTAAAATGCCATATATACATGTACATGTATATTGTTCCCTGGTTTTAGAGAGAATGTCAATCAACTTCCCATTGGTCCAATCAGATTCAAGGGCGAGTGCATTCAGTTCATTGAACACTGTGACAGTCGGCACATTTCAAAGACATATTGCCACCTTTCAAGTATATTAAAATATACAACGATGTCGCAATGTGTTCAAATCTGCAGTGCGGCCAATTTGTAGAATATACAACGATCCGACGAGAAACCATGTCGCATCATCAAATGAACTGCCAACTGTTTGCAACATATATCAGTAGTACTCATGTTATTGGAATCTCTTTGCTATGCTATCAAAGGTTGTTAACACCTCGGTTGTAGATAGAACTGTGTAAAATAAACACGGTATTCACTAATACCCGGCATCTTCTGACATCCGATATAAATAACAGATTAATCGACGATGGAAATGGTAATCGATTATCGGCTTTATCAATGGTTCATCGATTATACGATTAATCGTGGCACCCCTAATAAACATGGCTCATTTGAACCACAAAATAATTTGGTAAAAGGTAACTCAAATAATACATATGTAGTTTGATTCTTATAATTTTTTTTAATTTTAGATTGTTTCGTTTGTGCCATTAATTTTTTTTAAAATCAGCGGTCGTGTAAAACATTGCACCTGTAGATCATGGGAGAAAAAATGTAAAGCGGTCCTCGCTCCACAACTTTTATGATACCTAAATTTAATTATTAAAATGAAGAGAAGTACATGAAGTTAAAATAGTTTAAAGTTAAGTTACTGCATTATATATTTTCTGAACATGTCACAAATTATTTCACATCCGATTCCGGAAATTCAATGAACATAAATAGGGTAACAAGTGCTCAGGACAAAACATCATGTTCGAAGTTGTATTTTTTATGACTTCAATGAGTTTTTCTGGGACATATAAAGTTTATAGAAAGGTATTTCAGGAATTTCTAGATTTATTTCAATGACGAATTCAAATGTGAATATATTTAGGTGTATTTTGGAGCACAAATTGCCATGTGGCATTAAACATAATAAATTTACTAGTAATTTAAATAGCAGACAACACTTACGGAATCCCACCACCACGGAAATTTTCTTGAGATCTAAAATACAAAAGAAATTCAATATAATAAAGCAGTGTTTTTTGAGATGTAAAATGTTTAGTTCACGCAGGTCAGTAAATTCTTTAGGCCAATTTTTTCGTCAAATAGAAAAAACTGAAAATATGGTATCATTGAGAAAATCAAAACTAAATACAAAATATAAAACATGCGCGAATATATATGTTCAATTTGGAGATAAGTGACTGTGACAATGAAAATGTGCACCACAAAATCTAAAATAGTTCCAGCTGGTAATGTATATCAACGTAAATGACCACAAAGCAGTAAAGAATTGTCACTTGATTAAAATCAACACCATTCTAGTGGCTGATCTTCATTGTTTTGACAAGTAAGCATGACATCTGATAAATTGTTATTCATAAACAGACAAGTAACTAATGATAACCTGTTAACCCTTTACTCAACAAACCGGCCAAAACCGGCCAAATAAAGCTTCAACAGCCTAAATTATCTTCGGTCTGTCTCAATAGAACCATACAAATATGGATATCATTGGAACCGGCTCCTTGACCACATTGTGATAGTTACAGTTATGCCCTGTGCCAATGCATTCTCTTATATATGCGAGTCGACCATAGGTCGCCTCGCATATATAAGAGAATGCATTGGCCTAAAAAAAATCTTTTTTTTATCACTTTTTACCATTTTTTCTTACATTCTTTAACAATTTTATAATTTTTAATGTGTTAAGCCAATGCATTCTCTTATATATGCGAGGTGACCTATGGTCGACTCGCATATATAAGAGAATGCATTGGCACAGGGCCCTTCTGTTGGGTAAAGGGTTAACAAGTTCAGAGTTTTGTGGAGATCTGACGATCATTCAAAGAGGTCATTGCTGTCTATAGCCTTGAAACATTTTGGCAAATGAAATTTAGCATAGAAAGGGGTTAATATCAACATAGTTCCCATTAACCACTTCCTGGTGGGAGATTCCTGAATTTTTGCGAAAACCCTGTGCCAATGCATTCTCTTATATATGCGAGTTGACAATAGGTTGCCCTGCATATATAAGAGAATGCATTGGCCTAACAAATTTTCTATTTTTTTTTTATAATTGTTAAAAAATGTAAGAAAAAATTATAAAAATGATAAGGTGATTGCCGACTATAGACTTGAGCCTTCTTTGGCCATTTTAAAAATATTTTTATTTGCTCACTTTTGTCCGTATGATTTCTCTTCAATCCCATGTAGCGTGTCTTGTAGTGAACTGATGAGAATTTTGCAACGGTCATCCATTGCGATCTTTGACTGTTTGATCAGGGATATAGCCGTGACCAGAGTTTCTATAGCACTAGCAAAGTCACCTGGAAGATGTTATGATGTCATTAAGTTGGAGGAATGTTTTAATTCAATAACAGATAATTATTTGGTCCAGATATAAAATAAAAGTTTGTTTCTAAGGGAATTTCTATTTCCAAGTGAAGAGGGATGCAGATATTTGTATTTATAATTTTGTCAAATTATATTTGTGAGGAGGCAGGTATTTATATATAAGCTATTTATTGGAGTCAGTTATTCAGCAAGACTAATAAATATGGACAATATACTGAATCAACACTGCTGTCCATCACATTTATCATTAATTTCAAATCCACACATTGATAATAAGTGCATGTATAAAGCATTAGTCATGAAGAAAATGGAATCTTCATTTGTAAAATTCAATATAATTTCAGCGACTAAATGAGCATTGGTCATCAGGATTTATTCAACGGAGTTGTGTTTGGTAGTGTTGAAACGATTAGTGAATTTCAGAGTTGACTAGTCGAGGCCCAAAAGTCGCGTTGCGTCGACTAGTCAGTACCCGATATCAAAACTTTCAAACATAACATTGTACGGAAAATTCATCGTACATGGCGTACACTGATGACTGATGCAATGGCGTTCTATTGCGTTGCGCATTTCCCTGCATACACACCAATTTATTTGGGAAATAATACTGTAAACATCTTGATATTTATCCAACACACTGAATGTAATTATATAATTAGACATGTGGTGGATAATGATTAGATACACGATTATTTATACAGGTTTTAAATTTAATATCAGCGTTTCGAGAATATTTTGTTTAGTCACATGAATCACCAATAAATTTTTTTGGCGATGAGGCACTCCCTGAGAAACAATATATTTTGTTTATCTTGCCATAACATGATTTTCACCCACTCAACATGTATCATGTTATCATTTTCACTATAATAATATTCTGTTCAAACATATTCAAGTTATCAACAACTCTATATCAAGTAAAACAAGAGGTATAATTCCATCAGACCTAAAACAAATTCAAACTTGACCTGTACCTTCTCCAACTATAGACCACATGCAAAATGTCTTTACATTCTGTAAAATTGTGTCAGACGATTGAATAAATAGACAGACATTACTGTCTATAGCTCCCTAAAAAAAAAATTTGGGGTGACAATGCCACCCCGATGAAAGGGGTGAGGTGGCTGAGAAACCCAGATCAAAATTTTTTTTTTAGCATAAAAATATTACATTACCTGCACTGGCATCTTGCACAGCCCGGGATATGGCACTGCTCGAGACAGTTTTGTTCCTCTGAAATATCTCATCAAACTCCTGCTCACTAAGCTGTGGAGAGGGCGGCTCCCTGTAAAATAAAATATTTAAATGTAAGGCCATGCAAAGTCAAAATCTCTTTTCTGAGGCCAAAATGTTTTGAAAAGCATGCTTGTGGGATTTTATATTTTATTTATGGGGCACACACATACAACCTCTGCATCGGCCAGCTCAGGGTCTAATTTCAGTTGCCCAACAAATATCCGTGAAAAGTTGATTGATAGATACAATGCGATTTGACCGACAGTATTTACTGAGATTTCAGTCCCCAGTCTTCACGTTTCAATGTTACGAATTTAGTGTTGAAACGATTAACCGATTAGTCGAAATCGACGCGATTATTAAATTAGTCGATCCCGAAATATGCTAGTCGACTAGTCAAGAAAAAGCACTGCCTGAGTGCCATCATGATTGATGACAGCAGTGCCATAGCATGGAAATATCACGTAATCTGTAACAGTTAATACATATTAACTTCTTAGAGCTTATTGCATTGTTCCTTTAATACACCCGACATCTCATTAGCGAGACTTACTAACGAGACTTGCCTATTTATTTCCTGGTTAACGGCGACAATTGTGTTTATATAAAATGTTTTATTACCTACATTCCCCAAACCATGAGATAATATGAAGGTTGCAGGAGAGCCAGGTTTAATACATCAAATTCGGAGACTTACGAGCAAAACGGGAGATTATATAGTTCACGTGCTTTCCGTTTTAACATTCTGAAACGAAGAGTTGGATACTCAAAACTGCGATGCCACATGGCCCTTTTTATACATCATATGGGCATAGAAACGGGAACTCTTAGAAGGGTTCCGACTAGTCGACTAGTAGTCGATTACCTCTGGCGACTAGTCGATTCCTTAAAAATGCTAATCGTTTCAACACTATACGAATTACAGTTATGAATCGAAATGTTAAGCAGAAAATGGGTCTCGGGTAGTGTGTGAATCAAAATTTAAAGTGATGTGAAACACTCTGGTAAGGTGAACAAATTGAGATTTACAATTGCGCATAAATTTTTGGAGATTTTCGGCCATGTTAGTAGAAGTTTACATTTCCCCCAGTTGGCACAGGGCCTGAGTACTGCTTATCAATTTAATGCACCGAACAAATCCATAATATGCCTTTAAAGGAAATCAACTTCTACTGACAGAAGTTTCTGTTGACTTGTGTCTTCAACCAGTCTTTAACCAACAATGAAGTTGAATATTTTACTAGACCTTACCTGTCGCCTGGTGGTGGCCGAGAATAATCCCCTGGATGATGGCCAGGTGGTGGCCGTCCATATGGATCATTTGGTATTGCATGTGGAGGCTGAAAAATTAAGAACACGTATTCAGAACTCTTTTATACTTTCCATTATTAGATATCTTTCAGTTCCAATCTATTGCAATTTAAAAATTACTAAGATACCACCAAACAGAAGGTCAAACATAAATAATTCTTGCCTTCATCGACACACTTTTGTTTGGAGATCAAAATCAACAGAGAATAAGTCGAGAAATCAACTATAGCTGCGTTCAGACGAATTCGTTGCATTGATACGATCCATTGTCTGGTTAACCCATTCACATGGGTGCTCATTCATGTTGTGTTACATTTGGAAGCTCTGCATTTAATGAAGAGCTTCCAATTCATAATTGCAGCTATTAAGTTCAATGTTGGAATAAATGCAATATTGCAAAGCGATCTATCTGTAACAAATTCTATGATAATGTGCAACCTGTCAAATCCCAACAACTAACACTTTATTCACTTAAATACAAGTTGATTTTCCTTTATCTATTGAAAATAAGAAACGTCATGATGCACGCCATAAAGTATGCGTTACATTGCATTGAAAAAAAGAATCTCTCCGTTGCGTGTGTTAACCCTTTACCCAACAAAACGGCCAAATAAAGCTTCAACAGCCTAAAATATCTTCAGTCTGTCTCAATAGAACCATACACATATGGATATCATTGGAACCGGCTCCTTGACCACATTGTGATAGTTACCATAAGTCGCCTCGCATATATAAGAGAATGCATTGGCCTAAAAAAAATGTTTTTTTAACACTTTTTACCATTTTTTCTTACATTCTTTAACAATTTTATAATTTTTAATGTGTTAAGCCAATGCATTCTCTTATATATGCGAGGCGACCTATGGTCGACTCGCATATATAAGAGAATGCATTGGCACAGAGCCCTTCTGTTGGGTAAAGGGTTAAATACAAGTTGATTTTCCTTTATCTATTGAAAATAAGAAACGTCATGATGCACGCCATAAAGTATGCGTTACATCTTACATTGCATTGAAAAAAAAAGAATCTCTCCGTTGCATGTGTTAACGGATACAATGGACGCATCGCAGCTGTCTGAATGCCTTTAATGTTATTGTACGTCATCCAATTTCAACGCAACAAACTCATCTGATCAATACTCCTGCTACATAGCGTTAAGGTAATCATTGTTGATTGGACGCTTTTATAATTGAGCAACTAATAGTGAGTACTGATTGGCACCACTGATAAGGATTTCCACATTTCGGGAAATAGAAAGTCTACAACAGTTAATGAGACTCACTATTTATGTGGGTCTGTAGTAAACTGAGACTGTACAGACCTTCTCAAAAGTAATGGCCCTCCCGACCGCGTTACGACCGCGTTGGAGTAACGTTACGACCGCGTTGGTCCAACGCGGTCGTAACGTTACTCCAACGCAGTCGTAACGTTACTCCAACGCGGTCGAGGAAACCGCCAACGCAACATAACGCGGTCGCCACGACCACCAACGCAACAAACGCGGTCGAGATAACCGTCAACGCAACAAACGAGATCGGGAGAATAGCTTATCAACTGTAATAATAATTATTGAATAACATTGTAAACATGAACTTTGAGACATGAACTCATTTTATTAAAAAAACATTAAATTGAAAAGAGAAAATGAACGACGGCCACCAATTTAAGTTTCATACAATTTTCTGATAGGAAACAGAACGAAGTGTTGTAATCAATCGAGACGGTGACCGTGTGTTTGGCTTGGGTGATGCATGATTTATTGGTGATGTTTTACATTTACATTTAGAATTTTTCTGGAAAAAAATAATAAATAAATGCAGATCGCGCTGCACGAATTAATAGAGATGCAATTGAGATTTCTAACAAACAAAAAACTTTGAGTTCACGTCGCAATGTACATGTACGTGTATTCTTTGAATATTTAATATTCAGCGTCACCTCCTAATAAAGGTCAATAACCTGTACGCCAAGGGTCCGATGTCATTTGAAATCTTCGTGAGGGTACGATAAAACACACATCTACATTTACACGCACGTTCGTAATTGACACATGGATATACATGTACAGTGATGCAAATAATTTAGAATATTAATTATCCATGTGTTGTGAAATACATGTAAAACAAACAGCGCTCAGATTTGGTTACCAGTGATTTGTCACTTTAACCAACAGACCCCGGATCAAAAGCATGCCGCGAATGATTGACAGCGGTGTCAATAGACGCAAATACAATACGGGGCGTGTCTTCGGTAAAGTGGAGAGTGATACCATGCGACTCAAACGGAATTCTTGATTGAAAACGTGCTGTCATAACTTCGTCGGTTTTGATTGGCTAGTGACCACTCGATGAAGTCTTGTTCAGGTGTTACTTTATTCATTGATGATGAAATAACGAAATCATTCGTATTCAATGGTGCTTCGAAGAGACCAACAATGTTTAATCCGCTATTGTGGAGGCAAGCATATGATAAATATTAACTTTCTTTTTACCGTAGGATATATAAGTTGAATAATATTGTTAACTTCAGTTTTTTTTCACCGGAATTAAATCACTGCAATTCAATTATTTATTTGTCTTCATCAAATATTTGAAAACAATGTACAGTGTACATTTGAAGATCCAAGCGCCGTCCGACGCAGTAGATACCAAATTAGACAAACAAATTTTTTTCTTCTAGATTTCCGGGTTATAAAAGAAAACTTTAATATAGTCACCATCAATTATTATGTCACAGAAATCGCAAAAAAACACACAAATGTCCACCGTTTTATTATCGATCTATATCTACATACGTTTGTGGTTTTACATTGAAAACGAGTACAAACTATCATAATCTAAACGCTCTTTAATAGTTTATTACATACCACATTTCGGTGTAAACATGGACGCTCTTTATTAGAAGCGATAATTTGAATTTTTTTGCAAGACTGACAACAAGTGAGTTAAATGTATTCTCTTGAAAGCCGATATCTAGTCATCAAAAGCTCATATAATAAAAAGTTCTTTTGTACATATATTTACAGTATTCTCCGAAATTCGTTATCATTTCTACTGACAAGTACATCGTAAAATATTAACAATTCAAATCACAAGTCGACACATAATGGCTTACCCATTTGATTTCAAACGCCGATGCCGGACAAAATATATACGGTAATTGAATGTCCCGCTAAAAAAAAACACACACACACACACCACCACCAGATAATTTTCTGTAACTCCACCCATATTTGAAAATTGATTGATATGTGTACATGCAGTATGTAAAAATCGGCATGACCGCCAACGCAACAAACGCGGTCAAGTTGACCGTCAACGCAACAAACGCAGTAGAGATAACCGTCAACGAAATGGAATGTTTCCAAAATAATACAATGTTGTTTGCGTGACGAGAGTAATGCATTCTGATTAGTGTTAAATGTTTTACATACGGTACATGTATAGGCCCACATTTAGATATTTCCGGAAAAAAACTAATAAATAAATGTAGATCACGTTGATCACAACGCGGTCGAGTAAACCGTCACGCAACAAACGCAGTCGAGATAACCATCAACGAAATGGAACGTTTCCAAAATAATACAATGTTGTTGACGTGATGGGAGTAATGCATGATAGATTTGTGTTAAAATGTTTTACATATTGGCCCACATTTAGATTTTTTCCGGGAAAAAATAATAAATTAATGTAAATCACGTTGATCGCGCTGCACGAATTAATGGAAACGTAATCGAGACTGCTAACAAACAAAACATATTGATGTCACGTCGCTATGTACATGTACATGTATGTGTGTTATTTGAATATTTAATGTTCAGCGTCATATCCGTTTAAATGTCGATTACCTGTACGCTCATGTATAGACCAAGGGTATTGTGTCAGTTCCGATGTCGGCCGAAACTGTATGAAATAATAAAGCGCGTTTATATACGCCATAAACAAACGCCATGAAAAATTCCAGAAATGTTCACGACGCTCGTTATATATACCACTATACACGTGCATGTACATGTAGCATTAAATAAACCAATAATCATTGTAAAATAAACACGATTTGTGATTTATGTCGAAGAATACCATGACTTGATTATTCGGACTTTCATTAGCCTCTCGTCGGTAGTTCGTAAAATATTATCCAGATATCAGTGCCCCTTTAATACAAGGAAAACATAACTTCCCCATCGCGAACCTCTATTGGACCACGCACGCTGCTGAATGGTGACATTGTCTCGTTCTTTGAAGTTATTATTAAATTTAGATCAAAGGAATTTCTGCAAGATATTTTTATACCATGTAGCAACTTTGTGAAGATGACTCCTCCTACCAGCTTGTATTCTGTATTGATTGACTGTGATTCAAACACAGAATTCTCGACTGGACACGTGCAAGCATAACTTTGTCTGTTTTGATTGGCTAGCGGACATCGTGTGCCACAATGATCGCGCAATGAGGCCGAGTCACTTTCACGATGATGAAATAAACTTACTCAACGTGGCTTCGAAGAGACGTTACATGTTTCAGTAATTGTCCGCTATTGTATTGGCAAGCATACATGTACATGTATGGTAAATAACTAAATATTAACTTTTACTTTTTACAGTACTAGTAGTATATATAAGTTTAATAATTCAGTTAAATTCTGTTTTTCTCACCAGAATTAAATCACTGCAATTCAGTTTCTTTATGTGTCCTCATCAAATATTTAAAAACAAAACATATACATTTGAAAACGTGGTGCGCGACGGTGCGTTGATCATTAGCGCAACGTGTTTAACGTAAACGCGGTCTGCGTTAAACTTCAACGCAGTCCGTTGATGTTCAACGCGGTCGTAACGTATCAACAACGCGTTATCAACGCAAAAACCGCGTTACGTTGGCGTTACGACCGCGTTACGACCACGTTGAGGACCGCGTTAAAAGGGCCACTTATTTTGAGAAGGTCTGTACTTACCATTGCTCCTGGTGGAGGGCCCTGATGAGGTGGGGGCTGGAAGAAAGCTGGATTGACATGAGGGGCTGGAGGGATAGGATGTCCTGGTGGTGGTACTGATGTTGGTGGATGCTGCATAGGAGGCGGTCCTGTAAAACAAAACAAACTTATCAAGAATACGCTTACTAGTAATATGGAAACAAGCCTGGTTATACTATAGTGTCTGCCATTTGCAGAATGAGGTCCCCAGAGGAAGAATCTAGTCTCAAATTAACATTTTTTAAGTAACTTTTCCCCCTTCTGTTCAGTTTCTATATCCCCTAATTTGCTGAAGATAAATTGCATAATAAAGGTGACTAATGGCGAACATCAACTTCAACTGGGGAACTTCAATCTGATCCTAGGTCTCCCATAGCAGTTGAGGCCTAAGCATAATGCAGTCCCCAGAGGGTGAATTTGGTGATGCTATCCCGCACACTAAATTCATCCTCTGGGGACATCATTATACAAATGTCAGACACACTATATCCAGGCTTGTATGAAAAATCTATATTTATTGATGACTCAGAGCAAACTTGTAACATTAATATACTGTGAGACATTTTGGTGATGTCAATTCGCCATCATCAGTGTCTACTCTCTACCAATGAAGGCGAATTGACTTTGCCAAAATATCTCACAATGTATAGTTTATGCGGAGACGTGAATAAAACTCCAAATATATAGCACGAAACCAACTTATTTAGCTGAATAAAAATCTGGCTGCTTTGAATTCTTGATTATTATTTAAGAAAATCATAACTCCAATCACCCGAATATATCATTTTCTCTTGAATTTTTAAGTGTGGCTCAACTTTGTTACAACATGAACCGCTTAAAGGTACTCAACCCGATAAAACTCCTCTCAATTACTATTGCAATGGCTTCGGGGGTCAAAAATATTTGATTCGAGTCGAGGAAGTCACCCATCAAAGCTCAGATTTGTTAGATATCGATTTTAGAAATCTATTATTTTTCATTATCGGGAATACTATCTGGCCCAGAAATCAGTCAAAATTGCGTTAAAATTACCACTTGATTTTAGAGTTATTCATCCTTGTCTGTTTGAATAGATTTGGAGTACACATCCAGAGCAGATTACGGCAGTTATTAGTACTCATCTCGTGAACATAACAAATTTGAAAAATCAATATATAACTCTGAGCTTTGTTTGATGGGTTCCTCGACTCGAATCAAATATTTTTTACCCCCAAAGCCAAAGAAATAGTAATATAGGACCCTCTGATCGGATTGTTGTTGTTGGAATCTGTTGAGATGGGGACCCTCTTTACGGATTGAGTACCTTTAAATTATAGTGGGGGCAGGAGAAATATGTAATACACCTATAATAATCTGAGAACAGGAGTTTTAACTAATATTGATAGATGTGTTTTCCGACAGGTGTTTTCGACTCATCTATTATTCTATAGCCCGGAAACTATATAAAACGTATTTAGGAAGAGATAGACCATCTTTATACTTTAAGATTCTAAAGTTAAGTTGTATGCAAATCTGTGAAGCAACATCTCTGGTTATAATAGGTGGATCACTCTCGCATCATATTAGAATATATTAATACGATAGTCAAATGAGACAATTTATTATGTATAAATAGAGTTATCTCCTCATGCTAAGTGCCGAACGAATGCAAGTCGTAAAATGTCCCAAATTGATTAATTGATAGAAACAGTTCCGGACAGGGGTCTCCCATTAACATTTTTTATTTTATACCCAGGAAACTATATATAACTTGTTATAAGAAAGGTACACCATCTTTAAGTGAAGTCAATTTCTGATAACAGAAGCTTTTGTTCTATTCTACCAGACACTACCACTGGTCAGACAAATGCAAAGTCCCCCCCCCTCCCAATAGAAAAAATTCAAACATTCGCTGCTTGACTTACCTGCGTTTGGTAGTCTAAGTCCTGGAGGGGGAACTGCTGTTGGTGGGGGAACACCTGGTGGAAATGGTGCTGAAAGAAGATGCACACAAATGCAAGTAAACCCATGTTTTGTAAATTACTGGTCAAATAAATTTTTGGCCAAATAAATAAAAATAGTGTCTTCTCACTGTTCTGAGGTACTTATAACCCATTATGATAGTTTCACATCTCATTTATTAATTTTAGTATGTTTTATGGAGGTTTTGGATCAAGTAATGAATAGAATTTACAACAAGCCACAGTTTATAGCAAAATTTACAAAACCAGTCCTTTTAAATTAGGTCTGGACCAAGCCTTTCCGATAGACTTGGGACAAGTTGTAGATTCTATTTATTACTTGATCCAAAACCTCCATAAAACATACTTAAATCAATAATTGAGATGTAAAACGGCGGTTTCTAGTTTTCATTACTATGTGTTAATAGAATTCAAATGTATCAGTCTGTTGTACAACACAAGTACATAGTTTAAATTAACCAAAACGAACAATTTATTTTAAACAGGAAATATCAAATACAAGTTGAAATATTTATAGCCAGTAGTGAACAGAGAGTGGATATCGTGTTGTGATGACGATAATTCGGTGGGCCACAAAAAGTACCTTTTGTTTTGCCTTGCATTTTAGTTTATATTTGCACTGCAATATATACACAAAGATTAAAGACAGAAAACAGACAAGATAAAAGAAAAAGATTAAATGAACAATTAATCTGAAGGGAAAATAAAATAGGATACCTGGAAACACCAGAAATCTAAGGAAAAATATCAGGGCTATAATCATACATCTTCAAAGATATATTGTTTCTATTCTTTCAGCCTTTCTATACTGAATGAATTCTCCCATTCATTTATAAATGTATACATTGGCATGGTCTATTAATCATTTGGAGGGGTGTTCCAGGTGTTCAGGTAAAAAAAATCAGACAGACAGAAAATGTTTGTTTGTTGAACTTATTATCTGAACATTTGCTAAGGGAACTACTCGTCAATGAGTATATTGTATAGAATGGGTAAACATATCAAAGTAAGACAACACTGGATCTAGACCGAATATTACTGTTGATTGAATCAAATCTATAGATTTTGAGATTTGAAACCAAAGGAAGAAAATGCGCACTGAGGCACAAATTTAAATCTTAGGGAGAAACGTTGGCATTCTATTAAATTATATTTAATTAAATCAATTGTGTTTGGAGATGCAGGATAGCAGCCTATATAAATCCACCACCATCAGCCACCGGAATTAAATATTAGTTATCATACTTGCTGTTAGGGGTAGTGATAATAACTGAGGCTCAATAATAACAACTAAAACATAATCAACAGTCAGTCATTGTTATGAAAAAAAGACTTAAAATTAAAATAAATAATAAATCAACAGGTGGATACAGAAAATTGCCTTAACACTTTACCCAACAAACCGGCCAAAACAGGCCAGATAAAGCTTCAACAGCCTAAAATATCTTCGGTCTGTCTCAATAGAACCATACAAATATGGATATCATTTGAACCGGCTCCTTGACCACATTGTGATAGTTACAGTTATACCCTGTGCCAATGCATTCTCTTATATATGCGAGTCGACCATAGGTCGCCTCGCATATATAAGAGAATGCATTGGCCTAAAAAAAATATTTTTTTAACACTTTTTACCATTTTTTCTTACATTCTTTAACAATTTTATAATTTTTAATGTGTTAAGCCAATGCATTCTCTTATATATGCGAGGCGACCTATGGTCGACTAGCATATATAAGAGAATGCATTGGCACAGGGCCCTTCTGTTGGGTAAAGGGTTAACACTTTCATGACAGGAGCTGCGGTTGTGCAGCATTAACCCTTTACTCAACAAAACGGCCAAAACCGGCCAAATAAAGCTTCAACAGCCTAAAATATCTTCGGTCTGTCTCAGTAGAACCATACAAATATGGATATCATTGGAACCGGCTCCTTGACCACATTGTGATAGTTACAGTTATGCCCTGTGCCAATGCATTCTCTTATATATGCGAGTCGACCATAGGTCGCCTCGCATATATAAGAGAATGCATTGGCCTAAAAAAAATCTGTTTTTTAACACTTTTTACCATTTTTTCTTACATTCTTTAACAATTTTATAATTTTTAATGTGTTAAGCCAATGCATTCTCTTATATATGCGAGGCGACCTATGGTCGACTCGCATATATAAGAGAATGCATTGGCACAGGGCCGTTCTGTTGGGTAAAGGGTTAAAACATCCTGTGACAGTGCATTGTTATATATGAGAGTCTCCCATGCAATGGGTTACAGGTCAAGGTAAATATTGTTAAGCCAATATTCTCTTATATATGAGAGGTTCCCTATGTGAGACTTGCATATATAAGAGAATACATTGGCACAGGGCTTTGTCAAAATTTCAGGAAGCTCCAGTCATGGCATGGTTAAGCAGGTCAGGCGCATCCTGAATTTATATTAAACTGAAGAGCTTGACCCAAGCGAAATCAGACCCACTTATCATTAAAACAATTAAGTATACGTATAACATATACCTAATATTTATCATATTTACCAAGCAACTTATGAGAATTCATATCGAATTACGCTATATTAAGACAGTTAGGCTTCCCTTGCTAAACTATAATCTTTTAAACTATTATAGTTGAATTAGGCAGTACCAAATCCACTTTTTCCATTTTTTTTTGTGTAGAAACTTTGGAATCGTGCATCGCAGTGCGCAGCCAAAATGTACTCATTAAAATTTTTTCAACAAATCAACAGCCCCAGATCAAATTTGTTTTGCAAGGTTAAGCCAGCTTATTTGATACGACACAAGTATGCCTTTCTGAAGGAAAGGATGACATATTCGTTTCTTTTTAAATTTTTTTTAAACCAATCAAATGTTAATTGACTTCCTGTTATTTCATCGCAAAAACTAACCGAATTGGTTTGACTCTCATTTTAATCATTTTTGTGAAATATGATTTTGGATTATACCTCTTATACTGAATTCACAAAACAGCATTATTCGTATTCAACTATAATAGTTATATATACTCCGCTGAACAAAACAAGTGTCCATTGGCACCGCGGTGTATTTGCCGTTTGGCTGCGGTGTCAGAGTTTGTAACTGCAGTGCCGAACGGCAAGTACACTGCAGCCGAACGGAAGTACACCATGGCCGAAAATCAACTACAACGGGGCCGAATGGCATGTCAACCATGGTTAGATTTCTGGTTTGTATCGTCTTTTTTCAGTTTAATGAACGCACACTGAGGCAACTGCACCATGGCCGAAAGGCAAGTACACCGCGCTCCAACTGTAGTTAGCCAGTGGAGCCGCGGTGTAGTTGCATTTCAGCCGTGGTACCGCGGTTAAGTGGACACTTGTTTTGTCCAGCAGGGTAATTACAATAGTTGAATTCAGGATGTGCCTGACCTGTTAACCCTTTACCCAACAGAAGGGCCCTGTGCCAATGCATTCTCTTAACACATTAAAAATTATAAAATTGTTAAAGAATGTAAGAAAAAATGGTAAAAAAAAGGATTTTTTTTAGGCCAATGCATTCTCTTATATATGCGAGGCGACCTATGGTCGACTCGCATATATAAGAGAATGCATTGGCACAGGACATAACTGTAACTATCACAATGTGGTCAAGGAGCCGGTTCCAATGATATCCATATTTGTATGGTTCTATTGAGACAGACCGAAGATATTTTAGGCTGTTGAAGCTTTATTTGGCCGGTTTTGGTCGTTTTGTTGGGTAAATGGTTAACAGGGGTGTGCTCACGCAGGGCGGCACCGGGCGGGGGCGCCCACCACTCAAAACGATCGCCTGGGAGTCACTACGTTTTCAAACCGGTGCGCCCGGCACATTTTTACGATCACAACTGTACTCGCATTGTAAATTGTGCCGAGTTCGCTTGATGAAAATGACATCTTGCATGTCTGATAGCGACGATGTTGCCGTCTGTGGCATTTTAATGCCTCCTATAAAGCACGTGGGGAGCCTTGATTAATGAGGTGTCAAAAGGTCTGCGATGACCGGTGAATTTTATTACAAAGAGCCGACATAATCAAATACTTTCCGCGCGTGCTGACCTGAAGTCACGCGCTGGAGTTAAAAGTCCCGGGTTGAATTTGGAACGTTCAGTTTCAATGATCCTAAGCCAAAACGATGACGTTATTGAAATTTTTCACTCAAACTTCGAAAAGTAAAAAGCTCAAATCATGTCTCAGAAACCGCATGGCGGAGGAAACGTTAGACGCGGTCATGCGTATAGTAATTGAAGGACCGCCCCTTCCATGGCGCGGTTAAACTGTGAGCAGACGGAAAGAATAGGCGATTAAAAGTCCATTCCATGAAAGTGTGACGTAACAGAAGTTGTATAAACATTGTAAATATACATCACTGTGTACAGAAAAAAGAAGGAAATCACGTGGGAAATATGACATGACGCGATTAGTACTCAGGCGATGATTGGCACGTGTTCGTGTGACGCTGTTAGTTCTCTCCCAGAAAGCCTTTGATATAATGCCGCCGGTTCAGTTTACTGTACCGGATTAACTTGTTAAATAATTGGATTTATATAAAGAATATGCAGAGGATACTTATACCGGGTGAGTTACACTGACTTTCAAATTATGTTCGCCCAAATTTAAAATATGAAATGTCCCTATTTTATGATAATTTGTCAGAGACCTTGTGGTGTATTTTACACCTGAAATGCAAGGAAAACGCGTTTGCGGGCGCTAATAATCCAAATTTTCTTCCGATTAGGCGAACCATGGTCGCCCAATCAAACCGATGACCCTCCCGCCCGGGACTATTTTGGGAATTGGCACATCCCTGGGTTAAGGAATAAAATCAGGTGTTAAAACTCAATCAAAAGATAGCAAAGATCCAATAAAAGAAACATTAAATCAAGCCATGAAATAGTGTGTCTGACAATTGCAGAATGAGGTCCCCAGAGGGTTAATTTAGTAATGCTTCCCCGAACAGTGGGTCTAGCATCACCAAATTCACCCTGTTGGGACTTCATTCTGTTTAGGTCTCATCTTCTTGAAAGTATCTATAGTCTAAAATTAACATTGTTTTAAGTTAATTATTCCCTTCTGTTCAGTTTCTATATCCCCTAATTTGCAGAAGATAAAATGCATAATCGATGTGACTAATGTGTGAACATCATCAACTTCAACTGGGTAAATTCCATGCTGATCCCAGGTCTCCAATAGCAGTTAAGACCTATTAAGCAAAATGAGGTTCCCAGAGGGTAAATTCACACTTTGGGGACCTCATTCCGCAAATGTTAGAAACACTACTCAAGCTTGTTTAGTTCCATCACAGATTAGATTGCCTCCTAAATTAGTCTGGTCATAAAGCTCAGTATTTTATTTCATTCATTAGGTCGAGATATGAAAGTGAGTTTTTCTGCTGAATATTGGAGATTCGTTGCCCAGGTTCAACATAAACCTGTATTATGACTACAATATTTTTGAACTGATTTGAACAGGTCTGGCATTAAGAGTTAAAACGCTTATTAGTTGAGTGAAAGTATGCATGAGGTGTCTCATTTCTTGAATTTGGCTTTATTTTTACTTAGTTCATTCATTTGCATGCTTCATATAATATATATTAGATATGGTTAATTGTGAAATGGCCAATATTAGGTTGTATATACATATTATGAATGTTAACAGCAAGAGAATTATTATCTGCCACTCACCTGGGGGCCTTTCCCATCTTGGTGGTCCAGCCATTCGTAGTTCCGGTGGAGGACCTCGCATGTCTGGTGGTGGAACGTTCGGGGGCTGTAAATACATCACATGTCTTTATAATTCACTTGCATAAACATCTGTTTGCGAACATATCATAATATGGGGCAATCATATCCTGTATTTGTATATGAATTATATGTTCATCTGGTACGTGAAATGTTTTAGTCTGTGTAAACACAAGCCTTGAAATAGTGTCTGTCATTTGCAGAATGAGGTCACCAGAGGGTGAATTTAGTGATGCTACCCCGCATAGCGGGCTAGCATCACCAAATTCACCCTCTGGGGGCCTCATTCTGCTTACACCTCAGCTGTAATGCATAAATACAAGATACTTAACCATTTCATGCTGGGAACTGTGGTGGTGCTGCATTAAAGACCATGTGCCAGTGCATTCTCTTATATATGCGAGTCCCCCTTTGAGTGCATTGCATATATAACAGAATGCACTGGCCTACAAGGTCACGGTAAATATTGTCAGGACAATGCATTCTCTTATATATGTGAGGCGCTCTATGGAAGACTCGCATATATAAGAGAATGCATTGGCACAGGGTTTACGCAAAATTTCAGGAAGCTCCAGCGATGAAAGGGTTAAACTAGACAAATCAGGCCAAATTAACAGCACCATTTTAAATGAATCCTTTGGGAGATGCAAATTCTGCGTTTCTCAGACCCGCAAGCATGGTCTTGAAACCCCTCACATGCAAACTTTTTATTTACGTTCATATCATCAAGATACATTTCTTCAAAATATGCTTTAGTTATCAGAATTGATTAATTCCAACAAAATAATGCTAACCACTGTCAACTTTTTTATATCAAATTTCCCAAAACGTGTTATTTATCAACATTTCGTTCAATGAAATATGGCTGTATTATCACTTGAGTATTCAAGAAATTTGGACATATTACCACTTGTTTTTAGAGTTATCCATCTTCAGCTGCAATTTTGACCAAGACGGACGGTGTGTTTCTGGGCCACAAATAATTGAACATCTCAAGAAATAACAAACTTCAAAAATCGATATCTGATCACTTTGAGCTTTGATGGGTGGGTTCCTGGACTCGAATAAAATATTTTTTACCCCCGAAGTCAAAGAAATAGTAATTTAGGAGCGTTAATTCGGATAATGCATCTTAATTGGTATGTGATAATTGCAGTATGTTTTTTCTTTATAAACAAATATGCATTTATGGAACCATACAGATTTTAAAATTAAATTATGTGATAATATCACAACAATAATTTTAAATTTATTTAAAATAGGGAATTGGAGATGAATTGTAAAGTGTATTGAATATGTCATGAAATGGATAATGACATTGAATCGAAGAATGAACCATGATGCTTTGAAATTTTTATGAATCGTTAGAGGCCTGAGCTTTATACATACCATTCGCATGGGCGGCATGCCAGGTCTCATTGGTGGACCTCCTGGAAGACCAGGGGGAGGAATGTTCATCGGGGGCGGTCCTGGAGGTGGTGGACCATTAGGTCTAGGAGGACCTGAAATTAATAGTGGTACTGAGATAAAAACAGTTTACACACCTGTTATCTAGAGATTATAAATTCACATGCATTCCACCAAAAAAATTAATAAAAAAACATCAACAAATTGGCAATGAAGTGACAAGCTAGAAAACAACGACTTGATATGTATATAGGTTTGCTGGCAGTAACAGAATTCAAAGGAATGATTTGATAATTGATTAATGATCAATATTTGCACAAGTTTACCAATGAAAGTGTCAATGACACTGTAGCTCAACTTAGGTAGGGGAATAATTTAATGGTTGACAGTAAATGGAGGAATAGGAAAGGTGCTAATTGAAATGTCTAACCTGCGCCAAAGGATTTAGTGATGCAAAGAGTAAAATACAAGATGGCTGCTGGTGGCCATTTTTTTTGGCCAATTGACCCCAAAAGGACTCGTTCCCATCTACGTATAATTGTTAACATCCATGACAAATTTTATGAAGATCTGACCAAAGCTACAACCTACAAATTTCATGATGATCAGACAAACAGTACGACCTGTAGACCGCGCCAATGGATTGAATTTTGAAATCCAAGATGGCCGCTGGCAGCCATGTTTTTTGACCGATTGACCCCACAATGATTCGTTCCCATCTACATGTCAACATTCATGACAAATTTCATAAAGATTAGACCAAAGGTACAACCTGTAGCCCGTGCCAAAGGATTTAGTCATGCAAAGAGTAAAATCCAAGATGGCTGCTGGCGGCCATGTTTTTTGGCCGAACGACTCCAAAATCACTCTTTCCCATCTACATGTCAGTGTTAACATCCATGACAAATTTAATAAAGATCAGTCCAAAGGTATGACCTGTAGCCCACGCCAAAGGATTTAGTCATGCAAAGAGTAAAATGCTGGTGGCCATGTTTTTTGACCGAATGACCCCAAAACGACTCGTTCCCATCTACATGTCATTGTTATAATTCATGACAAATTTCATGACCATCTGTCCAAAGCTACGACCTGTAGCCCGCACCAAAGGATTTAGTCATGCAAAGAGTAAAATCCAAGATGGCTGCTGGCGGCCATGTTTTTTGACCGAATGACCCCAATATCACTCGTTCCCATCTACATGTCAGTGTTAACATCCATGACAAATTTCATAAACTTCCGACCAACACAACGACCTGTAGCCCGCGCCAAAGGATTTAGTCATGCAAAGAGTAAAATCCAAGATGGCTGCTGGCAGCCATGTTTTTTGGCCGAAAGACCCCAAAATCACTCGTTCCCATCTACATGTCATTATTAACATCAATGACAAATTTCATGATGATCAGGCGAACAGTACGATATGTAGCCCGCGCCAATGGATTGAATTTTGAAATCCAAGATGGCTGCCAGCGGCCATGTCAACATTCATGACAAATTTCATGAAGATCAGACCAAAGGTACAACCTGTAGCCCGCGCCAAAGGAAATTGTTGACGGACACACAAACACACGCACACACGGACGACGACGCCAAACCATGGCAATAGCTCAAACTTACAAAAGTAAGTTGAGCTAATAAAAAATGGAATAAATATATTAAAGGCCATCAAGGAGTTTCCAATGTGAATATAAATTATTGAAATTTTGACAATTAAATAACAACTTTCGCATATAATACAATATTATTACATGCTTTTGAGATTAAAAATTTGATTTGATCTATTCCTATAAAATAAACTCATGTAACTTGTATCTTTCAAGCTATGTTAAAGACAATGAAAGTGACAATGTAGCTCAACATGGGAAGGAGTTATTTGCAGAGCAATGAATAGAAGGATAAAGGAGGAAAGTCAAAAAATTACAGTAAAGGGCTTGCATTGTGATGACGAAATTATTTTCATTTCAAACATTTCACCAATAAATGTGGGCTGCAGGGTGCGCCGATGGATTAAAAATTAAACCCAAAATGACTACTGGCAGCCATGTTTTATAACGAATTCCGGAAATAATTTATGGCTCCCATCTGGAGGTCATCCGAAGATCCATATGAAGTTTGGTGACAATTGGATGAGGAATGTGGCCTGTAGGGTGTTCGGAAGGATTTAGTCATATACATAGAGTAAAATGATTACCCAAGATGGCCACTGACAGCAATGTTGTTCTACGAATTAAAAAAAAATAGATGGCTCCCATCTAGAATTCATCCTGAAAATACATTTTACAATGAAATTTGGAAATTTTTTATGGCTCCCATCTAGTGGTCACCAAAAAGATCCAAATTAAGTTTGACGATGATCAGATGAGAATTGTTGTCTGCAGGGTGTGCCAAAGGAGTTAGACATGCAAAGAGTAAAATCCAAGATGCCTGCGGGCAGCTATGTTTTTCACTGAAAAACGTTTAAATTCAAACTCATCTGGAGGTGATCCTACTCATGTCTGTAAATTTACAAAACATTTCTTCGATATATGTGGCCTGCAGGGTGTACCGATGGATTCAAATTTGAAATCCAAAATGGCTGCTGATGGCAATGTTTTTTTAAACAATTTTCAGAAAAAATCGCTGGCTCCCATCTAGAGGTCAACCCAAAGATCCATATCAAGTTTGGTGATGATCGGATGAGGGATGCGGCCTGCAGAGAGAGCCAAAGGAAATTGTTGACGCACCCACGTGTGCAGATGTACGGCGGATGCCAACCCATGACAATAGCTCAAGCTTGTCTTCATAAAGTTGAACTAATAAAAAGGTTTTCAATCGATTTCATATATTCTATTCATGTGTTTATCATCTCGATAATAAAACAAATATTCTCTGGGAAACCAATAAAATATTTTGAGTAGGGAGTTTTTTTTTAGGATAGGCAGGGTTAGGGGGGGGGGGGGGGGGGGGGGGGGGGGGGGGGAAACAAACAATATTTTAAATATTGACCTCAGCACACACAGGATATATCAAAGATGGACCTAATGATTTAAATAGCCCACCATTAAATCTGTGAACACCTCCAAAGTTAGCGGGAGGTGGACCAGGAGGAGGAGGTCCACTAGGTGAATGTCCCGGCAGGACATGTGCATTTGGCGGTGCTCCAGCTGGTGGTCTCGCATCCCGACCTGGTTTACTGCTGTTATTGATATTCTGTGGTGCACCCTTCTCTTTGTCTAAAATTGAAGATATTAATATTTAATATATGCTTGCCTATAATATAGCAGAAAATTACCGAAATGTAGATCATCGTATGTATCTCTTAGAAGCCAGTCAGGAGTGAATAGATTAACCCTTCCATGACTGGAGCTTCCTGAAATTTTGTGACAACCCTGTGCCAATGCTTTCTCATATATATGCGAGTCTCCCATAGCGAGCCTCGCATATATAAGAGAATAAATGACATAACAATATTGACCTTGTAAGCCAGTGCATTTTCTTATATATCCGAGGCTCCCTATGGAAGACTCGCATATATAAGAGAATGCATTGGCACAGGATATTTAATGCTGCACCAGCACAGCTCCCGTCATGAAAGGGTTAAAACTCTACTTACTGGCAGTGGGTGGCTCAGATTTTCTGGCTTGCGCTTCAAACTGACTGAGCGTTTGTCTGTTGCAAGGTGTCACAACTGGAGCTTGGTCGTGTAATAAAATCTTTGGCAATTTCTCAAACATACTTCTTGAAGATGATTCTGATCCAATGACTACTGTCGCAAACCTGGAGAAGAATTTTAACAATCAAACTCAAAAGACTCAACAGTATTAGGGATGGAATCATTAATCAAAGTATCAACTGTTAACCCTTTACCCAACAGAACGGCCCTGTGCCAATGCATTCTCTTATATATGCGAGTCTGATATTAAAAATGATAAAATTGTCAAAGAATGTAGAAAAATATTATAAAAATTGTTAAAAAATGTAAGAAAAAATTATAAAATTGTTAAAGAATGTAAGAAAAAATGGTAAAAAGTGTTTAAAAAAGATTTTTTTTTTAGGCCAATGCATTGTCATATATGCGAGGCGACCTATGGTCGACTCGCATATATAAGAGAATGCATTGGCACAGGGCATAACTGTAACCATCACAATGTGGTCAATGAACCGGTTCCAATGATATCCATATTTGTATGGTTTTATTGAGACAGACCGAAGATATTTTAGGCTGTTGAAGCTTTATTTGGGCGTTTTTGGCCGTTTTGTTGGGTAAAGGGTTAATCAAAGTATCAACTGTTAAATAGTTTAATAATCTAAATAATTAAACAACCAATACATGTACTTTTAATAATCATAAAATTAAGTGAAATATTATTGGCCAATATTTGCTTGTAGGTTACAAGGCTTAAAATGTTCACCCGTCACCAACAGATCACACCTGTGACAAGTAGATTGTAATGCGACATGTCAGCTATGAAAGGTGAGCTTAATCTGATTAACTTATGCCAGTTTGACCTACAGTTCAAAATACATGTTTATTATTTTCGTTAAAATTATCCACCCTGCACATTGCTTCTATGGGTCTGTGTGCTTAATTTATTTGCTTCCTCCTTTCTTTACTAAATAATCAGTGATAAGTAGTTCCTTAACCCTTTACCCAACAAACCGGCCAAATAAAGCTTCAACAGCCTAAAATATCTTCGGTCTGTCTCAATAGAACCATACAAATATGGATATCATTGGAACCGGCTCCTTGACCACATTGTGATAGTTACAGTTGTGCCCTGTGCCAATGCATTCTCTTATATATGCGAGTCGACCATAGGTCGCCTCGCATATATAAGAGATTGCATTGGCCTACAAAAAATCTTTTTTTAACACTTTTTACCATTTTTTCTTACATTCTTTAACAATTTTATAATTTTTAATGTGTTAAGCCAATGCATTCTCTTATACATGCGAGGCGACCTATGGTCGACTCGCATATATAAGAGAATGCATTGGCACAGGGCCATTCTGTTGGGTAAAGGGTTAATGAAAAGGAAACCTCTGCACTTGTATTATCAGTTTGTACGCTTATACTTCAAGAACAACCCTCCATAAGAATAATCGATCATTCCAATGTATACTTTTTATAACTAAGTGGGATAATTCAAGTAAAAGGATAGGAATAATATGTGCGAGAGTAATATAAAGGAATCTAATATGGTTGATGCCTTACCCTTTTGATTGCCCGTTTGCTCTGTTTTCATAGAATTTTATCTCTATTATGTCGTTTACTCCAATTGTATGTAGCGCATCTGTGACATCTTGGTCAGTTGTCCACTACAAATAATTCAAATAACAACTGTCAGATGTACACATGACTAAAGCGACTTCTGAGACAAGATTACAAGGACTACACAATGGTTAGGTCTAAAAACAAATAGTGATATTTCTGGTAATCAGGGATTCCGCTATACCGGCAGGGGGTCCCTTTGACAGCCCCGTTCCCCAAGTTTTCCCCTAGCAAAGTTTTTCTCTGATTTTCCCCTGACGCATTCCCCTCCCAGGGCCCTTGAACCCTTTGTTTTAATGCAAACTCCTTGAAAACCCTGGAATTTCGTGTAACCGTAAAACCTTCAGTATATCGATTCGTAATATATAGCCGGAAACGATATATTTTGTGTACGATGCGAATGCGATATTTGTGACGTAACTCTACCAATGAAGCGTCATAGCTTCGTTGGTTACCAAGTACAAATCTTTATATAGCAATTATCTCGAGTCAATATCAATTGTGTGACCCCCCTCTCCCGCCCAATGAAGCATCATAGCCAACACTTTCCCGCCGATAGCAGCAATTCTCTCGAGGTAATTTCAATTGTGTGACCCCAAATGATTGAATGCAACAACAAAATAGTTCCGAGCTTTTTAAACCAGTGTTCGTAGATCGAATGAATTTTTAAAAGACGAGTGAATGTTACTGTTGGTCATGAACTTCCCTTGATGACTTGGCGAGGCACCTCCTCAAGAGTATAGTTGACTTTTAACTGGTACGAAATATCATAGTACATTTAATTATTCTACCCACCGGAAATAAAAAATAAATCTAAATTTAGTCTCAGTTAAAAGTTTGTTTTTATTTCACTCAGTTCAACCACAATAATGTGGTTAATCAACTTAATTGACTGACTGTTGTATCACATAAATTGTTACATTTCTTGTTTTAATTTTGAGAATGTATACATACCAGAATTATAATCGTAATTCGCGTTCTGCTGGACAATGCATTTCTAGTGTTGCACTTTTCTAAATTTTCGAAGCAGGTGTTCGTGTTTTCCCCTATCTACAAACCGGCCCCATTCCCCTACCCCCTAGCGGAAACACTGTGGTAATGGATGGAAAAAAGTTGGGGCTGGTGGGCAGACTTTTTTGTTGAAATCTCCATATATGGAATATATTCTTCTGTCCCTGGCAGCACATATGATAGAAGATGACACAATGAGCAGGTTACTGTATGTATTGGAAGAGATAATGACGCCTTCATAGTATTTTAAATCAAAAATCACAATCGCAACATCAACCGCCAGTTGAACTGGTCGTACACACAAGGGTGCTGCCATCTAAAAACAGTTTTATTTATTACTATGATAGAGATTGATAAACCTTTGTTTTTGTTTATAAATTTTGTTTCGGTCTTTGCATTTATTATTGTTATATATATATATAAGTACATATCAGTTGTCCTACACATAACTTGTACGTGGTCCATTAAAAAAAAAATGACAGTCTTTTTATTTAAATGCAAAAAAGGAAAATCTGACTTTAGTTTACAGATCGCAATAAAATGTATAGACTAGGCCCTAGGGTCAGTCAGGTTAGCAGAAACAAAGGTCTTTTTTATAGTCCTAATGATGAAATGAAGAGAATTAAATTCTGAAAGCAATATGACATATATGATGTAAAAAGATCATTGTTAAATCTGTAGTACACCACCGACATAGCCACATACACAAATCACACAATCTGAATTGATGCTAGATGAAGGCATGTTAATAAAAATAATTAAACCAACCCAAGTGAGGTTTCCAACATAGAGAGCTATTCGTCGTCCTCCAGATGTGCTAACTGTTGTCAAGGATGTGTTGTTTTTATCGATGTGAGATCCAGAACCAACACTTTCAGATCGCTGAAAATCAAAATTAGATTGTATTAGCTATTAATTAGGCCAAAACAAATTGAATGCGTGTTTCCCGTAACCCGACCGACCGTCTTCAAAACCCCCCGACCCAAGTTCATTTTATTGGTTTTAAATAAAAAAAATCAATCTATAAACCGATCGACCGCACTGTTAACCAAACTGTGTACGTGTGGTTCCATTTTATCTGATTCGCCTCGCGAGATAAATGATATCTTTTATATATTTTTCGCAAAGCCACATCGTCACTCTTCAAACGGAAAGTCAAATTACGACCGGACGCTATACCGGAAGATCACGAGCTATCGTTCCTCTTCGCTGACCGGAAGCACGTGTTTGTGTTGATATGGGAGTATTTATAACATGGATGTTCTCAGAGGTTGATTCGAACCGAAATTCGAACGCGGGAACAAGTTCTTTTCAACGATGGCTGTCGCACATGGGTTGATTCCCATGTGCATAATTCACGACTGCTGTGGGGAAAAAAAAACCCGCAATTTAAAGATAATAGAAATCAAAGCAATTACCAATGTAATAGCCGATGCTCACGGAGCCGACACCAGGTCCAAGATGAAATGGTTAGGCATGGCCCACACGAGACCATAAGAAAATAAAATGAAAAAATAAAATGAAAAGCCTACCTACCGCCCGCCCCTATTTTTTTTGGGCTCGTTACGGGAAACACGCATTCAATTTGTTTTGGCCTTATACATATACAGATAGTATTGCTCCCAATCAGAAAAAAATTAAATATAAGATTGACCTTTTTATGACGGGAGCCACGCTGGTGCAGCATTAAAGATCCTGTGCCAGCGCATTTTCTAATACATGTATATGCGAGTCTCCCATAGAGAGCCTTGCATATTATATGTACAAGAGAATGCACTGGCTTACAAGGGCAAGGTAAATATTGTTAGGCCAATGTATTCTCTTATATATGAAAGGCTACCTAAAGGGCGACTCGCATATACCGCTATTCTCAAAGTAATTGACCAGAAAAACGGGGCAATACCCCGGTCTTGACCGCGGTGATACCGGTAATAAACGGTAGTGGTATCAAGACGGTCATGGCGGCGGAGTTACGGTATTGGGCGATAATGATACCGCGGTCTTTTAGCGGGCACCGCATTAATTTTGTTGAATACCGCGGTGATTTTCATGGAACTGTTTGAGGGGAGGTATTTACTCACACATACTTGTTCGCGTTAACAAGCGGTATCAGTACCGCAGTATTGGAGGATACAGCGGTATAGTACCGCCATATTAACGGGGTGACACCACGTTATTGGTGGTCAATTACTTTAAGTATAGCGGTAGAAGACAATGCATGGACACAGGGTTTTCGCAAAATTTCAAGAAGCTCCAGTCATGGAAGGGTTAACACTTGAAATAGTGTGTCTGTCATTTGCAGAATGAGGTCCCCAGAGGGTGAATTTAGTGATGCTAGACCGTAGGGTGAATTTAGTGATGCTATGCGGGCTAGCATCACCAAATTCACCCTCTGGGGACCTCATTCTGCAAATGACAGGCACACTATTTCAAGGCTTGCTTGGAATGAAATTTTCAGAGAATAAAAAAACCAAGATGTGGTCAATTCCCCTCAAATTAAAAATTGAGTGGCCAAAATATGGAATTTAATCGAAATTTAGAGTAGATGAAGATATGCCCTTTCTGTGTATATGAAGGGAAATACTTCTCATTTGAGCAGAAAATTGGAGTCAGGTTGGCTCTGGGTCCAATAACAACAAATAGCATGCCTTCTGAAAAGTGTAGATTTCTTACACTTGACATTTTGATGCATGGACCACCCAATATTAATGATATGATTTCATTTGATCAAAAAATATTATCGATAAACTGAATGATAAATGAAAGTGTCAATGACACTGTAGCTCAACTTGGAAAGGGAATAATTTAATATATTACAGTCAATGGAGCGATTAGGAATGTGGAAAGTTTAATGTCTGATACTAGTTTATAGACATGAAGAGAAAAGTTAAATCCAAGATGGCTGCTGGCGGCCATGTTTTCGGCCGAATGACCCCAAAATGAGTCGTTCCCATCTACATGTCATCGTTAACATCAATGACAAATTTTATGACGATCAGACTAAAGGTACAGACCTTCTCAAAAGTAATGGCCCTCCCGACCGCGTTACGACCGCGTTGGAGTAACGTTACGACCGCGTTGATCCAACGCGGTCATGATTTTTTCTCAACGCGGTCGAGGAAACCGTCAACGCAACATAACGCGGTCGGCATGACCACCAACGCAACAAACGCGGTCGAGATAACCGTCAACACAACAAAACGAGGTCGGGAGAATAGCTTATCAACTGTAATAATAATTATTGAATAACATTGTAAACAAGAACTTTGAGACATGAACTCATTTTATTAAAAAAACATTAAATTGAAAAGAGAAAATGAACGACGGCCACCAATTTTAGTTTCATACAATTTTCTGATAGGAAACAGAACGAAGTGTTGTAATCAATCGAGACGGTGACCGTGTGTTTGGCTTGGGTTATGCATGATTTAATGGTGATGTTTTACATTTACATTTAGAATTTTTCTGGAGAAAAAAATAATAAATAAATGCAGATCACATCGATCGCGCTGCACGAATTAATAGAGATGCAATTGAGATTTCTAACAAACAAAAAACTTTTGTTCACGTCACAATGTACATGTACATGTACTCTTTGAATATTTAATTTTCAGCGTCACCTCCTAATAAAGGTCAATAACCTGTACGCCAAGGGTCCGATGTCATTTGAAATCTTCGTGAGGGTACGATAAAACACACATCTACATTTACACGCACGTTCGTAATTGACACATGGATATACATGTACAGTGATGCAAATAATTTAGAATATTAATTATCCATGTGTTGTGAAATACATGTAAAACAAACAGCGCTCAGATATTGGTTACCAGTGATTTGTCACTTTAACCAACAGACCGCGGATCAAAAGCATGCCGCGAATTATTGACAGCGGTGTCAATAGACGCAAATACAATACGGGGCGCGTCTTCGGTAAAGTTGAAAGTGATACCATGTGACTCAAACGGAATTCTCGATTGAAAACGTGCTGTCATAACTTCGTCGGTTTTGATTGGCTAGTGACCACTCGATGAAGTCTTGTTCAGGTGTTACTTAATTCATTGATGATGAAATAACGAAATCATTCGTATTCAATGGTGCTTCGAAGAGACCAACAATGTATAATCCGCTATTGTGTAGGCAAGCATATGATAAATATTAACTTTCTTTTTACCGTAGGATATATAAGTTGAATAATTTTGTTAAATTCAGTTTTTTTTTCACCGGAATTAAATCACTGCAATTCAATTATTTATTTGTCTTCATCAAATATTTGAAAACAATGTACAATGTACATTTGAAGATCCAAGCGCCATCCGACGCAGTAGATACCAAATTAGACAAAATTGTTTTTTTTCTAGATTTCCGGGTTATAAAAGAAAACTTTAATATAGTCACCATCAATTATTATGTCACAGAAATCGCAAAAAAAAACAACACACAAATGTCCACCGTTTTATTATCGATCTATATCTACATACGTTTGTGGTTTTACATTGAAAACGAGTACAAACTATCATAATTTAAACGCTCTTTATTACATACCACATTTCGGTGTAAACATGGACGCTCTTTATTAGAAGCGATAATTTGAATTTTTTTGCAAGACTGACAACAAGTGAGTTAAATGTATTCTCTTTAAAGCCGATATCTAGTCATCAAAACCTCATATAATAAAAAGTTCTTTTGCACATATATTTACAGTATTCTCCGAAATTCGTTATCATTTCTACTGACAAGTACGTCGTAAAATATTAACAATTCAAATCACAAGTCTACAGTCGACACATAATGGCTTACCTATTTGATTTCAAACGCCGATGCCGGACAAAATATATACGGTAATTTAATGTCCCGCTAAAAAAAAAACACACACACCACCACCAGATAATTTTCTGTAACTCCACCCATATTTGAAAATCGATTGATATGTGTACATGCATTAGGTAAAAATCGGCATGACCGCCAACGCAACAAACGCGGTCAAGTTAACCGTCAACGCAACAAACGCAGTCGAGATAACCGTCAACGAAATGGAATGTTTCCAAAATAATACAATGTTGTTTGCGTGACGAGAGTAATGCATTCTGATTAGTGTTAAATGTTTTACATATAGGCCCACATTTAGATTTTTCCAGCAAAAAAACTAATAAATAAATGTAGATCACGTTGATCACAACGCGGTCGAGTAAACCGTCACGCAACAAACGCAGTCGAGATAACCATCAACGAAATGGAACGTTTCCAAAATAATACAATGTTGTTAACGTGATGGGAGTAATGCATGATAGATTTGTGTTAAAATGTTTTACATATTGGCCCACATTTAGATTTTTTCCGGGAAAAAATAATAAATTAATGTAAATCACGTTGATCGCGCTGCACGAATTAATGGAAACGTAATCGAGACTGCTAACAAACAAAACATATTGATGTCACTTTGCTATGTACATGTACATGTATGTGTGTTATTTGAATATTTAATATTCAGCGTCATATCCTATTAAATGTCGATTACCTGTACGCTCATGTATAGACCAAGGGTATTGTGTCAGTTCCGATGTCGACCTAAACTGTATGAAACAAGTGCACCGCTGGGCGGAGGTAACGCCCCCCACTGTACAATCAGAGAAACTTTCTGGTTAAGCGCTATAAAATTGCCACATGTTGTTCTATATTAGCTTCAAATTTGGTCTGGTGCCACAAAAATAGAAGGAAAACTGAATTTTCTAAAAAAAACAACTGAATTTTTTAAGTCGAAAAAGGGTCAATAACTCTCACAAAAATTATCTGATTGAACCGAAATTTTACCTTGACCTGTATTGCGATATAGGTAATACACAAAAAAATAAACAATCCAAAATCAAGTTATCATCTGGAAACCAAAAAAAGTAGCAGAAAAGCTGAATTTTCCAAGTCCAAAAACGGGCGTAACTCTGGAAAAAATGGGCGGACGAAACGACGGCTATGGGGAAATCTTGTCCCCCCAGCTGGTCTATTGGCATACCAAAGATCAACTGAATTGAGTTAGCGAAACCAAAGTTATGAGTTGAAACGTTCGTATGGACGGAAGGACGGACGGAAGGACAGAGGGCTCCACTATATACCCCCAAATCTCCATCGGAGATCGGGGGCATAACAATAAAGCGCGTTTATATATGCCATAAACAAACGCCATGAAAAATTCCAGAAATGTTCACGACGCTCGTTATGTATACCACTATACACGTGCATATACATGTAGCATTAAATAAACCAATAATCATTATAAAATAAACACGATTTGTGATTTATGTCGAAGAATTCCATGACTTGATTATTCGGGCTTTCATTAGCCTCTCGTCGGCAGTTCGTAAAATATTATCCAGATATCAGTGCCCCTTTAATACAAGGAAACCATAACTTCCTCATCGCGAACCTCTATTGGACCACGCACGCTGCTGAATGGTGACATTGTCTCATTCTTTGAAGTTATTATTAAATTTAGATCAAAGGAATTTCTGCAATATATTTTTATACCATGTAGCAACTTTGTGAAGACGACTCCTCCTACCAGCTTGTATTCTGTATTGATTGACTGTGATTCAAACACAGAATTCTCGACTGGACACGTGCAAGCATAACTTTGTCTGTTTTGATTGGCTGGCGGACATCGTGTGCCACAATGATCACTCAATGAGGCTGTGTCGCTGTCATGATGATGAAATAAACTTACTCAACGTGGCTTCGAAGAGACGTTACATGTTTCAGTAATTGTCCGCTATTGTATTGGCAAGCATACATGTATGGTAAATATTAACTTACTTTTTAACGTACTAGTAGTATATATAAGTTTAATAATTCAGTTAATTTCTGTTTTTCTCACCAGAATTAAATCACTGCAATTCAGTTTATTTATGTGTCCTCATCAAATATTTAAAAACAAAACATATACATTTGAAAACGTGTGTGCGACTGTGCGTTGATCCTTAGCGCAACGGGTTTAACGTAAACGCGGTCTGCGTTAAACTTCAACGCGGTCCGTTGATTTTCAACGCGGTCGTAACGTATCACCAACGCATTATCAACGCAAAAACCGCGTTACGTTGACGTTACGACCGCGTTGAGGACCGCGTTAAAAGGGCCACTTATTTTGAGAAGGTGTGTACGACCTGTAGCCCATGCTAAAGAATTTAGTCATACAAAGAGTAAAATCCAAGATGGCTGCTGGCGGCCATGTTTTTTGTCCGAATGACCCCAAAATGACTCGTTCCCATTAGTGATGAGCCGATAATCGGGAACGACAATCGGAATCGGCCGATTGTGGCCCATCGGATGACAATCGGTACTCGGGTTTGAACATCGGGATTTCCGATTGTCTAAATAATAAATGAGTGCTTGTTTTTCTTCAATAAACTGTTTTATATATGACGATGTTTTGTTGAATAAATGACCAGTAAACGTGGGGAAAGTGATACCAAACACAAACTTGATATACATACATGTCCTCTGCAATACCCCGGCCGTACCTGGCTCTATGTTTAAACAATATATTAGTGGGGATCGCCGGGAAGCACGTGACACTTTGGGTTAGAGTGAGGCAACAAGCATGACGCCGTGATTGCGCATAATAATTCATTAATTATTGACATACCAGAACAGTCGTTTCAGTCGATTGATTTCTTTAGCATTGTGATGTACACAACATACATATCATGGGACTCATGTACGCCCATAGGTAACTTTATTGTTCGTCAACATGTAGACATTTTGATTTATGTATGTCAAAATGTATGCATACGCGCAGTACAACAAAGCTATCTATATAGTACAGCGTAACAGGTATAAACACTACTATATAAACCGAAAGTGCATGTCACGTGACTTTAGATAGTTGAAGACAATGTCAATCCATCCAGTCAGCCTCGTGTGACGTCACGTATATGTCACCACAAATGATTATTATGATGACCACGCCAAAATCAAATCGTGTCTGTGAAATTGACATGAACATGGTGTAACTTGCAACTAGTTCAGTCCGCTCATTTCCTTTGATGTGATGTCTTTGAATTGGGATCAAAGTAAAATGCCGTTTGATGAATTGTTATCAAAAACGGACCATGGACATGTCGTCATGCACGTGGCTACATCAAACTTTCAAAATTGTTTTTGTGGAATAGCCTAGAATACATGGGTATGTTGCCTGTATTCGATCACTAGTCTGCCCATACCCACCTATCTACTTACCCAAACATATACTTATGTATACAATGTACTGGCATATTACTATGTTTGTTGCTTGCTTCTAATTCTAAGTATTATATAACACATATCACATATTCTGCTATAATTATTTAAATAATCGGAATCGGCACCTGAATCGGCCGATTGTGATCTCAAATAATCGGCAATCGGCGCACGGCTCTATTTGACAATCGGCTCATCACTAGTTCCCATTTACATTCCAATTTCAACAGCCATGAACATTTTTATGATGATCAGACTAAAGATACCGCTATTCTCAAAGTAATTGACCAGAAAAACGGGGTGATACCCCGGTCATGACCTTGGTGATACCGGTAATAAACGGTAGCGGTATCGAGACGGTCATGGCGGTGGAGTTACGGTATTGGGCGATAATGATACCGCGGTCTTTTAGCGGGCACCGCATTAATTTTGTTGAATACTGCGGTGATTTTCATGGAACTCTTTGAGGGGAGGTATTTACTCACACATACTTATTCGCGTTAACAAGCAGTATCAGTACCGCGGTATTGGAGGATACCACGGTATAGTACCGCCATATTAACGGGGTGACACCACGTTACTGGTGGTCAATTACTTTAAGTATAGCGGTACAACCTGTAGCCCGTGATAAAGGATTTAGTCATACAAAGAGTAAAATCCAAGATGGCTGCTGGCGGCCATTACTCGTTCCCATCTACATGTCATTGTTAACATCCATGACAAATTTTATGTTGATCAGACTAAAGGTACGACCTGAAGCCCGTGCTAAAGGATTTAGTCATACAAAGAGTAAAATCCAAGATGGCTGCTGGCGGCCATGTTTTTCGGCCGATTGACCCCAAAATTACTCGTTCCCATCTACATGTCAATATTATCATCCATGACAAATTTCATGATGATCAGACAAACAGTACGACCTGTGGCCCGTGCTATTTAAATGGATTAAATTTTGAAATCCAAGATGTTTTTTGTCCGATTGACCCCAAAATGACTCGTTCCCATCTACATTCCAATATCAACAGCCATGACAAATTTTATGATGATCAGAATCTAGGTACGACCTGTAGCCCGTGCTAAAGGATTTAGTCATCAAAGAGTAAAATCCAAGATGGCTGCTGGCGGCCATGTTTTTTGGCCGAATGACCCCAAAATGACTCGTTCCAATCTACATGTCATTGTTAACATCCATGACAAATTTTATGATGATCAGACTAAAGGTACGACCTGTAGCCCGTGCTAAAGGATTTAGTCATACAAAGAGTAAAATCCAAGATGGCTGCTGGCGGCCATGTTTTTGGGCCGAATGACCCCAAAATGCTTCGTTCCCATCTACATGTCAATATTAACATCCATGACAAATTTCATGATGATCAAACGAACAGTACGACCTGTAGCCCGCGCCAATGGCTTGAATTTTGAAATCCAAGATGGCCACCAGCGGCCATGTTTTTTGGCCGAATGACCCCAAAATGACTCGTTCCCATCTACATGTCAATGTCAACATTCATGCAAAATTTCATAAAGATCAGACCAAAGGTACGACATGTAGCCCGCGCCAAAGGAAATTGTTGAAGGACACACGCACACACGGACGACAGGCACCAAGCCATGGCAATAGCTCAAACTTACAAAAGTAAGTTGAGCTAAAAATGTTGATGAGCACATGCTTTAGTTTTTTTTTAGTTTCAAGCCTTTCAAATTTACACATTTCTAGGATAAGACTAAGTAAGTTAACACAGTTGAGTAATTAATTGTTTAAATAATCTCACTAATTTGCAACTCGGATGATCTCTGACGATAATAATACTTATTAAAATTTAACCCCAACTGTTACCTCATTAAATCTATTGAACTCATACACAAACTTACTGTGCTCTGCGCATACAGTAATGTCCTAATTAATCGACACCTTAACCACAGCAGAATTATGGGTAATTTTTCAGGATTTGTTGCCATTCATCGGAAAGCTCTCAGTGAGAGCTTTCCGATAAATGGCAACAAGCCATATTTCCGACTAAATCCTGAAAAATAACCCATAATTCTGCTGTGGTTAAGGAGTCGATTAATTAGGACATTACTGTACTTAACTGGTTTACCATTTAACCCTTTCTATACTGAATACTCAATAAGTAGTTATCACTTAAGAAATGTTCAAAAATAGGTTTAACAAACAAAATTATTATCTGAACATCCAATAAATGGGACTCCTACAGTCCTACTGGACTTTTACCATCTGCAAAATCTATGCAGTGCGGCAAAATGCTATGTAAATTAAAAAAATTTAAACCAACCCCTGACTTTTATTTATGAGTTGGAGAATCCATTTACTATAGAAAGGGTTACATGCAAAAATAAGAATTTACCGATATGGACTTTACCCTTTCTGTATCTTGAGTTGACCTTGTAGTAATTATGTCATCAAATAAATCAACACCGCCGCTAGAACCTCCTCCACCAGATGTACCATTATTGAATTCATGCTCCTATAGATTAAAAGTAAAATGATTGTCAATAACATGTAGCATTGGATTGTGTATTAAGCCTGCGTGATTGTTTAGCAGGGGGAGCTTGGCCAGTTTTACAAACCATAATTGTAGTGATGTTCCGATAATGAAAAAGCCCATCGGACCGATTTCCGATAACTGGAGGCACAATCGGCCGATTTCCGATGTTTATATATTTTGTGCGTTTGTTCCCATATGGACCTATATACTGTACCCATTGCACTCCATATCCCGTTTCAAAGCCAAATACATAAAAATATATATATTATAGTATTTCTGCCGACGTCAGTTGTGCGCTGCCTTTGATGTACCGGTATGCCAGTAGTTGTTTTGACAAAGAGATCAAAGGTGCCAAATCAGAGTGACGTTATCACCGTAATGGGAACCCTTGCACGCAGTATAAAGGTCTTGATTGAATACTTGATTATTAACTAAATTTAGAATGATGGATAATAATTGGCGTCATATTTTTCTGAGATTTCCCAAATTCTCATTGGTCACACCTTTTGTCATTTAATAACCGGGAAGCTTTTATAGTTCCGCCTACTAAAATTTTCTTTTGCTAGACCGCCTCCAAGTTAGTGATGGGCGGTTAACCGAGAAAACAACTCGGTTTCGTTTTTTAACAATAAACCGAAAACCGACCGATAGTGTTCAAACGATTAGTCGACAAATAATCGTCGACGCTGGTTTTTCGGGTAATCGACTCTAACTTCCACAGTCGACTAGTCGAAATACAGTATCTAATCTCATCAGCTGGCCTTGACAATGCATGGTTTCACTAAATGTGGGTCAGAAAAGCAGCAAAGATAGCTAGTCTATGTTCAAGAAGCTTTCCAAAGTCCAAACATATGTCCTAATGTCGAGCTTGACATGGAACTACGCCGAAATTCGCCAATGCGATAATTCAAGTTAACCATTATCATTACAAGAGCAGTAACTCTATATTTGACTTCTAAAAAGTACGTGGTCCATAAACAGTAAATATTAGGTCGCGGCGTACTTGACCGACGTCTCACGCATGTTCCAGGTTAATGCCACGTGGTCTTTGCATTGCGTCATTTAGTTTCTACGCTCGCGCACATTTCATACTCCCTATACCGCGGATGCAAAAATTCGTAGTGCGCATTTCTAACCAACACAGGTAAAGAGGGAGGGGCTTCCACAAAAGTGTTCGTCGACACTAACTGAGTCTAACTCTCTGCTTGCTACGTACGCCTTACGGAAGTTATGGCAACTTACAAAGTAGGCCTATGTACACATCGTATATATAATCATTAATAATTATAATATGTGTCACACAGTGTGTGTGCCACACAGTGTGTGCACGTTTTCTTTTGTTTTGTTTTTTATTTTGAGCTGACTCTGAGACTGAGTATCGTTTATTTTCTATACACTGGCAGGGAAGTATTTATTTGATTTCATGATTAACAGAAAATCCCTCAATTATTTCCTCAATTATTTATTCTCATTATCATCGTAGATTCGTAGGGAACTTATTTGCGATCGGTGGGTTTCTAGAGCACCGGTTCATTTGCAACAAAACCACGTGACGTGTCACGTGATTCAATTCTCCGATCACAGTAGAGTGTAAATAGTGTGATGATGGCACGGAATTTGTAATTTTCTTTCACATGTGCTTCATTAGTATAAGGTTGGTGATGTATTTGGCCGACTAGTCGACGTCGACTCGACTTTTGATGTTCGACTAGTCGACTCCAGAATCCCAGAGTCGTTTGAACACTACCGACCGACGCGATTCTGCTCAAACCGACATTAACGGTTTTTTTTATATGTTTATTTTTCACTTAAATCGACTTATTATACCTCCCCAGGTACTTATTAGTTGATATTGTTATCAAATTATCAGCCTCTCTGATCAATATTATATCGGAATGTGTCCATTTCGTCTCAGATATGTGTTGTTATATTAATATCATAGGCGACTGTTTTTGTTCTTTTTCAAACATGGCCGAACAAAATAACGAACATGGTTCAATAAAAAGCCCTGTTTGGAGCTATTTTATGCGTCTAACTGGAGACGACTCCAAGAAATGTCGCTGCTTAATATGTCATAAAAACGTCGCTTAAGCCAGAGTCTGGCTAACTATATGAATGCCGAACACAAGTCCAAATAAGGCGATAATCGCCAACCAAAAAAATGGAAGCATCTGCTAACTCGAAAACTAAACCAAGTAAATGGTATGAACACTTTGATCGTCTGGACATTCCGATGTGACATAATCTGGTAGAAGTTTGCAGCCATGTGTAGCTTGTAAACTATGTCGCAACATCAAAGCAATCACACCGCAGTCATTGAATGTGGGTCAATCACGCACATGTCAAGAATTGTTACAATCAGGTCAAGGACGCCCACTGGTTGTGATTTTGCTGCTGTTTGCGGTTGAATTCTCAGATACTAATGCATATAATATGATAAATATGTTTTAAACATGTCAGAAAGGGATAAATAGTGATTAGTGAAGATGGGGGCGTTTATTTTTTTAAATACTGAATTGTATCATCTTATCGCGTTGGATTCAGTTTACGTCGGCATTTTGTCCCGTTGTTATTCAACGTTATTGGGACATTATTGACTCTAATTACGGTTACTTTGAAAGTAATATACTCAAATTGTATGTATTTCAGTCTAATTTCACTATCTAGTAAAAAAAAACGAAAACCGAACCGAAACAGAGGTTTTTTCTCCAAGAAAACCGAAACCGAACGTAAAAAATCAAAACCGCCCATCTCTACTCCAAGTTCAACGTGGAGCTAAGCATATTTCATAGCATACGCCGTAATTTGTAATGAGAGCCAAATTATAACAATGGCGACTCGTGGAGCAACAAAAACACAAGCAATTTGGGACTACTTCACCATATTGTCCCTTACAGACGAAAAAGCTAATTATGCCCCTCCTCACGTTGGTCATTATTGAAGACAGTTCTGATCGCGACTAGGGCTGCAACGATTCATCGCGATACGCTTGTAACGTGATACGGTGTCACACGATATGCGTATCGTATCGTGCGAAGTGTATCACGATACAAAATGTCACCCTTTTTTTGTCTTCGAATGGAAAAATAACCCATATTTACTGTTTTTGTTAATGCAATTTAGGTAGAAAATCTTTGCAAAACATGGTTTTTGCGTATCGTGATACGTATCGTATCGTTGGTCATGTATCGTGATATGTATCGTATCGTGAAAACGTTTATCGTTGCAGCCCTAATCGCTACTCTCGTGTCTGGAATAAAAGTGCAGTCTGGAATATAAGTGCAGGGTGGAAAAACCGACCAGAATTAATATAAGTGCAGACTTGAATATAAGTGCAGGGTGGAAATTTTTATGGAAATACAGGATATCAAAATTGTGTTAATATAATTTAATTAGCAAATTGGCCGGTTTCACATCGCAATATGCGATACAAAATCCCGGTACTGCAAACAACAATCATATGTTCATTAGCAATACACCGATAGCTGGTCGGTATTAGCAGATTTAATAGTAGGGCCCTGCGAACCGTTCGAGGTTCGGTTCGAAACCGCTGTGATGATTCGGTCCGGTTCCAAACCTTAGACGGGATTCGTTTATATCGAACCTTTTCTTTAGTCCCGCAAAATGGGCAAATTTTGCGTACTGGGAATTGTTTATTGATTATATACCGTATATTAATTGGTTAAACTTTACATACAACTGTGTGATACTATGATTTTATGTTTACATTGGACATAATTACTTTGATCATTACTCGGGCGGGGTAACTGGGTGATATTTCATTGAACGGGTCTTTTGGCATAACTTTATTCCGCTCCCGCTAAACGGTCCAGTCGGACATGTCAAATTCGTGATAATTAATTAGTAAAACTATAACATTTCTATCTCAGTCAAAGTTCTACCTCGTCAAAGTTTGTTTTATTCTCCATATTACTTTACTAATAGACATAATTATACCTAACAAACGAAACAATAAGTTATGATTATTGATGAATACAGATCGAACAAGCTTTTTTTAATTCCGTAAACTGGCTGAAAGTGAATAGGTATTTCCGGCAGCCTTCTGTGTCAACAATTGGAGTCAACCAATCACAGTGAGGAGAAGGTGTGGCCATTGTTTATCAGCATAAATGATTGACATGATTATGTAACCCGATGTGCTTTGTCTTATGACACTTAATTGCTACAACGCGACGTCGGCACGCTTTGATCTTTGTCATGTGTTGTCGCAGTTACAGATTGACGAGTCTGTTAATAGTTACCGAGTTATGCCACGTGGCGCGTTCATGCCGTCAGTGTGTTAGGAGTTCAATGCGTCGTTTATCGCGTTGTTTACATTGTACATATTTACTATTGGAAGCTTGACCGATGATTCAATCAGACATCTGTCTCACTTACTGTTAGAATAAGTCATAAGTTATGATTTTTCATGAGTGAAGCTCAGTGAGCGGACGCGGGTATATACGGACACTGATAATCGGATATTTGTTTTAATCGGGGTTATGTAATATAATGTATGGACATAAACGGAACATAAAATCAACGTTTTATCGGATTGTCATTCATATCCAATATAAAATAATTCTTCAACATGTAATTATCTTATATCGTATACGATAAATTTGTATATAACATGTTGATTGTACTATTATAATGATCCACATACGTTCTAACTGGCTACTAGTATTATGAGTACGTCGCTTGGACTCTCTTCAATGACACGGTCGGTAATTGGGTTCGAGGTTCGAGATTCGGTTCGATTCGAAACCAAGACGATGATTCGGTTTCAAGGTTCGGTTCGACCTAAATTATAAGGTTCGCAGGGCCCTATTTAATAGCACAATTTGGATTACCCCCCCTGGATTGCATTGCTAAGGTCGTATCTACATAATGACGTAGTGTCACGTGGCTCATGGGATTCCGGCACGTGGTTATCGATTTTTCTGTATGACGTATGTGCGCGCGGTACAAATGCATACTTCCATTGGTTAATTTATAGCGGAATCCCGGTTCCTGCATATTGATTTGTTTTGGTCCTTCACATGGGCATGGCTGAGATTAAATATACCGATTAGGATCGGAATTTAATCCCCGTGGTAATTCATAGCAAGCTCTGAATTGCTGCGTGATTTATCTTCAAAAATACTGCAAATGTATTTGTAATCGAGAGCATTGCGCTCTGCATGTTTTAAATCCATGTTCCCACCGGCAACGGTGTTTCGGGGGTCCCGCAGAACTTCGACTCATTCAATCGGCTCCCTGTCAACAATATTACTATTCTGTTGACACTTACTAGTACCGTGCAGAGATTTTATAAACAACACTCGATCAAGATTTGTTGTGGGGGAAAACAAAATCGCCTGTCAAGACCTGTCTTCCAAAATCACAATAGACACAATACACAAAATTTAATAAACGTGCAGACTGGAATAAGCTTCGTGCAGGGTGGAAAATCTCCCGAAATTTAATAAACGTGCATGCACGTTTATTCCAGACACGAGAGTACTGTACTAATTCATTCAGTGCGTGCTTCAAATTATTGACATAGCATGTGACGTCAGCATGGCACGTGCTCAACCGGAAACTACATGTGCATTGTAATGAGGTCAGTTGTTGAATCTATTTCGTATGGATCCACGCGATTGAACTTCATGTTACACGGGATATATCGGACAGGTGTATTGCCATGCTTTTATATAGGTTATATTTTAGGTTGTTACAACTGCATTTTACATTCAATACTACGGTTGTAATGTGTACGTTTATTAAAGCATGCATATAGCGCTTAAATACTAGAATGTTTTTGTTTGTTTTGACAATCGGTAAAAGCCGATGTTCAACTGAGAGGTACGATTAATATGTGATGGGCTATTATCGGCCGATGGCCGATTCCGATTATCGGAACATCACTACAGAATTGCTTCCGCGTTGGCCGCTTATGATCTAATCTGTAGAATCTTGTGACGGGGAATAAAATAAAAATTTATCGCGGAATCTGGTGTCAAAATTCACGTAAATAATGTCATCTCGAGCTGGGAACTTCACATACTAGTACCGGTGAATAAATCATTAAGCAACAGGTATTAACAAAGAAATACATTCCCCGCATTATTTTTTCGACTTTATAAAACTTTTAAAAGTTCCCGGGTTTTGTACTGGACCTGGTGGAATATGATCTCTACGGGCTTTAGACAGAGTAGAGATTCGTGGCATGATCTAGGAACTACTGTAACTTTGGAAATGTTTATTTGGGATATGAGTATACCAGCATTCTCCTGTCGATGTTCAATTGTTGTCATCATGGTATATCACCGTATGTGATGGAGGCAGCCTTCATAATTCAATTAATTGGCTACGGCAATCAGCATTGCCGAAGCAATTTGCTGAAGCAATCTGGGCCACGGCATACTGTTGCCGTAGTGGATTGCCGAAGCCAAACAATCTGAATTAAGAGGGCTGTGGAGGGATGACCCGTGCGTAAAATAGTTGCTATTTTTTTTGGAAATCCCCATCAAATTCAATGGCATCATTTATTTAATATTAAAGTAGGAATTAGTGTAACAACGTTCACAAAGGAAGCGACATGTATCGTTGATGATATCGTCGGGAGACTAAATTTTGCTGATACCGTTATCTTGCCGATACCACATTTATCGGCCCGATCCGATACTGCGATAGCGATATTTAAATCTGTACATCACTGAGTTGACTAACTTTCACTTTGTTATTCGTCATCGCAAAACGATTTTTCAGTAGCTAGATCGTGCAATAATAGGCATTTTTGGCTATAATAGACATATTTCAGATTGACATGTTATGCTATTTTGATAAAATTAAAAAACTCTAAAAAAAAAAAAGCCCCAGACAAAGTCAGCGGGGGAAAAAATGGCGTCGCCGCCCTTATCTCGGAATGTAGTGGTTTTATTGAAGGCAATTTCAACCGGATAAAAGAAATGTTATGCTGTGATAACACTTCAAGCAAACATCGGATATCTAAGAGATTCGTGTCAGAGTATTTGATGGCGTAAAATCTGATCATTACCTGGTTAAATTCGTTTTCAATATCGCCGTACAAATCTATCTCATCTGCCATTTTTAACACGAGAACGCTTGAGACGCGCCACCTGTCGAGAGAAACTAGGGCGCCTACATTTCGTAAAAATCCAATTTCCCGCTCGCACACATACCGGTGATCGATTCCGGACAACTCACACAAAACAAAAAAACGTTGCCTGTGTCCCATAATTTTGTGATATAAATATGAATACATCTACATTATACTCCATATCCTTACTTAACTGAGGAATATTGGAGCGCATGAATAAAATTTTATTTATATTATATGAATATTTTTTTTAAAAGGCCCACTTAATTTTCGAATCACCAGATCACATTATATACAACATAATTTATTCCATGTTATAATTATAGTCTGGTAGTTGAGACTCGATTTTGAGGTGAACCTAGAACAAATTGTTTACAAGCTGTTTTCGGTGTCATTCGACGCGGAAAAGAACCAGGAACAACATATCCAAAATCCGCAAACATCCGCGTTGGGGAAACTTTGTTATCCACGATGGCGTCCAACATGGTTGTCTATACTACATCAGTTCTCGATATAAGTCATTATCTCATATATATTTTGAAGACCTCTGTCTGTATGTATGTTTGTTTGTTTGTTTGTTTGTCTGTCTGTCTGTCATTTATACAAATCTACGATTCTCGACATATCGGGACGAAACTTGGTACGTGTGTGTAGTTTGACCAGGCGGTGAACGTTGTCGTATTGGCGAGCCCGTGCGGCGCCCGCTTCGCGCATGCGCAGACGAGATCTCGGAAACGGGTGGAGCTATCGACTTGAAATTTGCTATGTGAATGTATCTTGCCCCGGATACGAATTTTATCGGGTCGCCGAGCCCGTGCGACGCCAGCTTCGCGCATGCGCAGACCAGATATCGGAAACGGGTAGAGCTATCGACTTGAAATTTTGTTTTTGAATAGCCCGGACAACGTCGGGCTCATCGGCTAGTCTCATATATATTTTGAAGACCTCTGTCTGTTTGTCTGTATGTCTGTCTGTATGTTTGTCATTAATACAAATCTACGATTCTCGACCGATCGGGACGAAACTTGGTACGTGTGTGTAGTTTGACCAGGCGGTGGACGTTGTCGTATTGGCGAGCCCGTGCGGCGCCCGCTTCGCGCATGCGCAGACGAGATCTCGAAACTGGTGGAGCTATCGACTTTAAATTTGGTATGTGAATGTATCTTGCCCCGGATACGAATTTTATCGGGTCGCCGAGCCCGTGCGACGCCATCTTCGCGCATGCGCAGACGAAATCTCGGAAACGGGTGGAGCTATCGACTTGAAATTTGGTATGTGAATGTATCTTGCCCCGGATACGAATTTTATCGGGTCGCCGAGCCCGTGCGACGCCAGCTTCGCGCATGCGCAGACCAGATCTCGGAAACGGGTGGAGCTATCGACTTGAAATTTCGGGCTGGGTAGAGCTATCGACTTGAAATTTGGTTTTTGAATAGCCCGGACAACGTCGGGCTCATCGGCTAGTCTCATATATATTTTGAAGACCTCTGTCTGTCTGTCTGTCTGTCTGTATGTCATTTATACAAATCTACGATTCTCGACCGATCGGGACGAAACTTGGTACGTGTGTGTAGTTTGACCAGGCGGTGGACGTTGTCGTATTGGTGAGCCCGCGCGGCGCCCGCTTCGCGCATGCGCAGACGAGATCTCGGAAACGGGTGGAGCTATCGACTTGAAATTTGGTATGTGAATGTATCTTGCCCCGGATACGAATTTTATCGGGTCGCCGAGCCCGTGCGACGCCAGCTTCGCGCATGCGCAGACGAGATCTCGGAAACTGGTGGAGCTATCGACTTGAAATTTGGTATGTGAATGTATCTTGCCCCGGATACGAATTTTATCGGGTCGCCGAGCCCGTGCGACGCCAGCTTCGCGCATGCGCAGACCAGATCTCGGAAACGGGTGGAGCTATCGACTTGAAATTTGCTATGTGAATGTATCTTGCCCCGGATACGAATTTTATCGGATCGCCGAGCCCGTGCGACGCCAGCTTCGCGCATGCGCAGACCAGATCTCGGAAACTGGTGGAGCTATCGACTTGAAATTTGGTATGTGAATGTATCTTGCCCCGGATACGAATTTTATCGGGTCGGCGATCACGTGCGGCGCCAGCTTGGCGCATGCGCAGACCAGATCTCGGAAACGGGTGGAGCTATCGACATGAAATTTGGTTTTTGAATAGTCCGGACAACGTCGGGCTCATCGGCTAGTTTCATATATATTTTGAAGACCTCTGTCTGTCTGTCTGTCATTTATACAAATCTACGATTCTCGACCGATCGGGACGAAACTTGGTACGTGTGTGTAGTTTGAACAGGCGGTCGTCGTTGTCGCATTGGCGAGCCCGTGCGACGCCAGCTTCGCGCATGCGCAGACGAGATCTCGGAAACGGGTGGAGCTATCGACTTGAAATTTGCTATGTGAATGGATCTTGCCCCGGATACGGCCTGAATTAATGTAAATTAAGACGCGCGTTCATTTTGTTGGCGCGATGCCAAGTGATATATAACAGGGGTTCGTGTGATATCTCATATATATTTCGAAGACCTCTGTCTGTCTGTCTGTTTGTCTGTTTGTCTGTTTTTCTGTCATTTATACAAATCTACGATTCTCGACCGATCGGGACGAAACTTGGTACGTGTGTGTAGTTTGACCAGGCGGTGGACGTTGTCGTATTGGCGAGCCCGTGCGGCGCCCTCTTCGCGCATGCGCAGACCAGATCTCGGAAACGGGTGGAGCTATCGACTTGAAATTTGGTATGTGAATGTATCTTGCCCCGGATACGAATTTGATCGGGTCGCCGAGCCCGTGCGACGCCAGCTTCGCGCATGCGCAGACGAGATTTCGGAAACGGGTGGAGCTATCGACTTGAAATTTGCTATGTGAATGGATCTTGCCCCGGATACGAATTTTATCGGGTCGCCGAGCCCGTGCGACGCAAGCTTCGCGCATGCGCAGACCAGATCTCGGAAACGGGTGGAGCTATCGACTTGAAATTTGCTATGTGAATGTATCTTGCCCCGGATACGAATTTTATCGGGTCGCCGAGCCCGTGCGACGCCAGCTTAGCGAATGCGCAGAGCAGATCTCGGAAACGGGTGGAGCTATCGACTTGAAATTTGGTTTTTGAATAGCCCGGACAACGTCGGGCTCATCGGCTAGTCTCATATATATTTTGAAGACCTCTGTCTGTTTGTCTGTTTGTCTGTCTGTCATTTATACAAATCTACGATTCTCGACCGATCGGGACGAAACTTGGTACGTGTGTGTAGTTTGACCAGGCGGTAGATCTTGTCGTGTTGCCGAGCACGTGCGGCGCCCGCTTCGCGCATGCGCAGACCAGATCTTAGAAACGGGTAGAGCTATCGACTTGAAATTTGGTTTTTGAATAGCCCGGACAACGTCGGGGTCATCGGCTAGTTTCATATATATTTTGAAGACCTCTGTCTGTTTGTCTGTCTGTCTGTCTGTCCTTAATACAAATCTACGATTCTCGACCGATCGGGACGAAACTTGGTACGTGTGTGTAGTTTGACCAGGCGGTGGACGTTTTTGTATTGGCGAGCCCGTGCGGCGCCCGCTTCGCGCATGCGCAGACGAGATCTCGGAAACGGGTGGAGCTATCGACTTTAAATTTGGTATGTGAATGTATCTTGCCCCGGATACGAATTTTATCGGGTCGCCGAGCCCGTGCGACGCCAGCTTCGCGCATGCGCAGACGAGATCTCGGAAACGGGTGGAGCTATCGACTTGAAATGCATGCGAACACCAGATCTCGGAAACGGGTGGAGATATCGACTTGAACTTTGGTTTTTGAATAGCCAGGACAACGTCGGGCTCATCGGCTAGTCTCTTATATATTTTGAAACAATCTGTCTGTCTGTTTGTCTGTCTGTCTGTCTGTCCTTTATACAAATCTACGTTTCTCGACCGATCGGGGCGAAACTTGGTACGTGTGTGTCGTTTGACCAGGCGCAGACGAGATCTCGGAAACGGGTGGAGCTATCGACTTGAAATTTGCTATGTGAATGTATCTTCCGCCGGGTACAAATTGTATCGGATCGCCGAGGCCGTGCGACGCCAGCTTCGCGCATGCGCAGACCAGATCTCGGAAACGGGTGGAGCTATCGATTTGAAATTTGGGTTTTGAATAGCCCGGACAACGTCGGGCTCATCGGCTAGTCTCATATATATTTTGAAGACCTCTGTATGTTTGTCTGTATGTTTGTTTGTCATTTATACAAATCTACGATTCTCGACCGATCGGGACGAAACTTGGTACGTGTGTGTAGTTTGACCAGGCGGTGGACGTTTTTGTATTGGCGAGCCCGTGCGGCGCCCGCTTCGCGCATGCGCAGACCAGATCTCGGAAACGGGTGGAGCTATCGACTTTAAATTTGCTATGTGAATGTATCTTGCCCCGGATACGAATTTTATCGGGTCGCCGAGCCCGTGCGACGCCAGCTTCGCGCATGCGCAGACCAGATCTCGGAAACGGGTGGAGCTATCGACTTGAAATTTGCTATGTGAATGTATCTTGCCCCGTATACGAATTTTATCGGGTCGCCGAGCCCGTGCGACGCCAGCTTCGCGCATGCGCAGACCAGATCTCGGAAACGGGTGGAGCTATCGACTTGAAATTTGCTATGTGAATGTATCTTGCCCCGGATACGAATTTTATCGGGTCGGCGATCACGTGCGACGCCAGCTTGGCGCATGCGCAGACCAGATCTCGGAAACGGGTGGAGCTATCGACATGAAATTTGGTTTTTGAATAGTCCGGACAACGTCGGGCTCATCGGCTAGTTTCATATATATTTTGAAGACCTCTGTCTGTCTGTCTGTCATTTATACAAATCTACGATTCTCGACCGATCGGGACGAAACTTGGTACGTGTGTGTAGTTTGAACAGGCGGTCGTCGTTGTCGCATTGGCGAGCCCGTGCGACGCCAGCTTCGCGCATGCGCAGACGAGATCTCGGAAACGGGTGGAGCTATCGACTTGAAATTTGCTATGTGAATGGATCTTGCCCCGGATACGGCCTGAATCAATGTAAATTAAGACGCGCGTTCATTTTGTTGGCGCGATGCCAAGTGATATATAACAGGGGTTCGTGTGATATCTCATATATATTTCGAAGACCTCTGTCTGTCTGTCTGTTTGTCTGTTTGTCTGTTTTTCTGTCATTTATACAAATCTACGATTCTCGACCGATCGGGACGAAACTTGGTACGTGTGTGTAGTTTGACCAGGCGGTGGACGTTGTCGTATTGGCGAGCCCGTGCGGCGCCCTCTTCGCGCATGCGCAGACCAGATCTCGGAAACGGGTGGAGCTATCGACTTGAAATTTGGTATGTGAATGTATCTTGCCCCGGATACGAATTTGATCGGGTCGCCGAGCCCGTGCGACGCCAGCTTCGCGCATGCGCAGACGAGATCTCGGAAACGGGTGGAGCTATCGACTTGAAATTTGCTATGTGAATGGATCTTGCCCCGGATACGAATTTTATCGGGTCGCCGAGCCCGTGCGACGCAAGCTTCGCGCATGCGCAGACCAGATCTCGGAAACGGGTGGAGCTATCGACTTGAAATTTGCTATGTGAATGTATCTTGCCCCGGATACGAATTTTATCGGGTCGCCGAGCCCGTGCGACGCCAGCTTAGCGAATGCGCAGAGCAGATCTCGGAAACGGGTGGAGCTATCGACTTGAAATTTGGTTTTTGAATAGCCCGGACAACGTCGGGCTCATCGGCTAGTCTCATATATATTTTGAAGACCTCTGTCTGTTTGTCTGTTTGTCTGTCTGTCATTTATACAAATCTACGATTCTCGACCGATCGGGACGAAACTTGGTACGTGTGTGTAGTTTGACCAGGCGGTAGATCTTGTCGTGTTGCCGAGCACGTGCGGCGCCCGCTTCGCGCATGCGCAGACCAGATCTTAGAAACGGGTAGAGCTATCGACTTGAAATTTGGTTTTTGAATAGCCCGGACAACGTCGGGCTCATCGGCTAGTCTCATATATATTTTGAAGACCTCTGTCTGTTTGTCTGTCTGTCTGTCTGTCCTTAATACAAATCTACGATTCTCGACCGATCGGGACGAAACTTGGTACGTGTGTGTAGTTTGACCAGGCGGTGGACGTTTTTGTATTGGCGAGCCCGTGCGGCGCCCGCTTCGCGCATGCGCAGACGAGATCTCGGAAACGGGTGGAGCTATCGACTTTAAATTTGGTATGTGAATGTATCTTGCCCCGGATACGAATTTTATCGGGTCGCCGAGCCCGTGCGACGCCAGCTTCGCGCATGCGCAGACGAGATCTCGGAAACGGGTGGAGCTATCGACTTGAAATGCATGCGAACACCAGATCTCGGAAACGGGTGGAGATATCGACTTGAACTTTGGTTTTTGAATAGCCAGGACAACGTCGGGCTCATCGGCTAGTCTCTTATATATTTTGAAACAATATGTCTGTCTGTTTGTCTGTCTGTCTGTCTGTCCTTTATACAAATCTACGTTTCTCGACCGATCGGGACGAAACTTGGTACGTGTGTGTCGTTTGACCAGGCGCAGACGAGATCTCGGAAACGGGTGGAGCTATCGACTTGAAATTTGCTATGTGAATGTATCTTCCGCCGGGTACAAATTGTATCGGATCGCCGAGGCCGTGCGACGCCAGCTTCGCGCATGCGCAGACCAGATCTCGGAAACGGGTGGAGCTATCGACTTGAAATTTGGGTTTTGAATAGCCCGGACAACATCGGGCTCATCGGCTAGTCTCATATATATTTTGAAGACCTCTGTATGTTTGTCTGTATGTTTGTTTGTCATTTATACAAATCTACGATTCTCGACCGATCGGGACGAAACTTGGTACGTGTGTGTAGTTTGACCAGGCGGTGGACGTTTTTGTATTGGCGAGCCCGTGCGGCGCCCGCTTCGCGCATGCGCAGACGAGATCTCGGAAACGGGTGGAGCTATCGACTTTAAATTTGCTATGTGAATGTATCTTGCCCCGGATACGAATTTTATCGGGTCGCCGAACCCGTGCGACGCAAGCTTCGCGCATGCGCAGACCAGATCTCGGAAACGGGTGGAGCTATCGACTTGAAATTTGGTTTTTGAATAGCCCGGTCAACGTCGGGCTCATCGGCTAGTATATATATATATCTCATATATATTTTGAAGACCTCTGTTTGTTTGTTTGTTTGTCTGTCTGTCTGTCTGTCTGTATGTCATTAATACAAATCTACGATTCTTGACCGATCGGGACGAAACTTGGTACGTGAGTGTAGTTTGACCAGGCGGTCGTCGTTGTCGTATTGGCGAGCCCGTGCGGCGCCCGCTTCGCGCATGCGCAGACGAGATCTCGGAAACGGGTGGAGCTATCGACTTGAAATTTGCTATGTGAATGTATCTTGCCCCGGATACGAATTTTATCGGGTCGCCGAGCCCGTGCGACACCAGCTTCGCGCATGCGCAGACGAGATCTCGGAAACGGGTGGAGCTATCGACTTGAAATTTGGTATGTGAATGTATCTTGCCCCGGATACGAATCTTATCGGGTCGCCGAGCCCGTGCGACACCAGTTTCGCGCATGCGCAGACCAGATCTCGGAAACGGGTGGAGCTATCGACTTGAAATTTGTTTTTTGAATAGCCCGGACAACGTCGGGCTCATCGGCTAGTATCATATATATTTTGAAGACCTCTGTTTGTCTGTCTGTCTGTATGTCATTAATACAAATCTACGATTCTTGACCGATCGGGACGAAACTTGGTACGTGAGTGTAGTTTGACCAGGCGGTCGTCGTTGTCGTATTAGCGAGCCCGTGCGACGCCCGTGCAGCGCATGCGCAGACGAGATCTCGGAAACGGGTGGAGCTATCGACTTGAAATTTGCTATGTGAATGTATCTTGCCCCGGATACGAATTTTATCGGGTCGGCGATCACGTGCGACACCAGCTTGGCGCATGCGCAGACCAGATCTCGGAAACGGGTGGAGCTATCGACATGAAATTTGGTTTTTGAATAGTCCGGACAACGTCGGGCTCATCGGCTAGTCTCATATATATTTTGAAGACCTCTGTCTGTCTGTCATTTATACAAATCTACGATTCTCGACCGATCGGGACGAAACTTGGTACGTGTGTGTAGTTTGAACAGGCGGTCGTCGTTGTCGCATTAACGAACCCATGCGACGCCCGTGCAGCGCATGCGCAGACGATATCTCGGAAACGGGTAGAGCTATCGACTTGAAATTTGCTATGTGAATGGATCTTGCCCCGGATACGAATTTTATCGGGTCGCCGAGCCCGTGCGACGCAAGCTTCGCGCATGCGCAGACCAGATCTCGGAAACGGGTAGAGCTATCGACTTGAAATTTGCTATGTGAATGTATCTTGCCCCGGATACGAATTTTATCGGGTCGCCGAGCCCGTGCGACGCCAGCTTAGCGAATGCGCAGAGCAGATCTCGGAAACGGGTGGAGCTATCGACTTGAAATTTGGTTTTTGAATAGCCCGGACAACGTCGGGCTCATCGGCTAGTCTCATATATATTTTGAAGACCTCTGTCTGTTTGTCTGTTTGTCTGTCTGTCATTTATACAAATCTACGATTCTCGACCGATCGGGACGAAACTTGGTACGTGTGTGTAGTTTGACCAGGCGGTAGATCTTGTCGTGTTGCCGAGCACGTGCGGCGCCCGCTTCGCGCATGCGCAGACGAGATCTCGGAAACGGGTGGAGCTATCGACTTGAAATTTGGTATGTGAATGTATCTTGCCCCGGATACAAATGTTATCGGGTCTCCGAGCCCGTGCGACGCCAGCTTCGCGCATGCGCAGACCAGATCTCGGAAACTGGTGGAGCTATCGACTTGAAATTTGGTTTTTGAATAGCCCGGACAACGTCGGGCTCATCGGCTAATACGATATATATTGGCATCAGAATTATGCCGTTATATCAGTTTGTGTTAAATTAGAATGCGGGAGCGAGTAGAGTGACACGGACAGAAAATTATACAATCGTGGCCATGAAATGGCTGTCAAAATGGCCGCAACTCCAAACCATACCACGTAGAAAGCAACATATTGGGTAACTACATAAGAGTGAAATACGTATTGGCAATATACAAGTCGGTTGTTAAATACCTTTAAAGGTACACACATCATTAAAACAGATCAATCTGAAGGATCATCGGTCACTGCACAGCAAGTCAACCCCCAATGATTTACGTCTTTAACGTTTGGGTGTTCTGCTTATCCAACATCCAACTGTTGGGCAAAACAGAAATAGCTCGTGCATGCAAAACACGAACTAATGTTTCGCCTCACAGTGCATGGTAGTTTCATTCGACATGGTGATTAAATATTGAATGCAACGCCGAAATTTAAGTGCATACTCTAGAGGTATAAATACTAGTTATATTTCCGGAATTGTCAACACTCCCGGTGATAATAAACGATACACGTATGTCGCAATGGTTATTATACTTTAAAGAAACACTCATATCTTCAATGGATTAGCATCGAATCTCACCAGGTCAATGAGACTGTACATAGTACATTGTATGTAAAACAAATTTTCATTCTGCTATCAACCCGGCTTCTTAGTAGACAATTTTGTTAAAATTACTTCAGTGGCCACTTTACAACTAGAATAAGCTACAGCGCAGTGCACACTATTAGTTTTCAGTATATTTTTGTTTGAAAATATATTACCATTACCACCCACGTAATCGTGCTAAATATCAGGTGATCATCGTTTAAGATGTTATTCCATCGTTGAACATTCACCCAATAGTGTTAGTTGTGGTTCTGTGTGCAACAGACATGTGTAACATTATGGAAAATGGGTAAACGCGGTGATGCGGTTGAAGACAACGTAGTAACCAACCAAATATATTTTCCAGGTATACAAACACAGTCTCTGTCACAGATTATGAAGGCAATTTTGATCAAGTTTTGAATTTATTGAAGACAGTCTATGGTACTCATTTGTGATTTAATAAATTTAGTTCATGGTACACCATCACGCATTCTTGTGATAAAAGCGAAATATTCGTGTTTTATCACTTGATCTGAGGCAACTATAACTACTATTTTGAGAAACGTACAATAGGATCTAGGCATTCTCCCCAGTACAATATGAACATAATTCATACCGTTTTATAGCAATGAATTTTTTAAGGTTTTATACCGTAGATATCAAAATAAATGGTGATCGGTCTCATTCGTGAGACTGCTCTGAATACATATATTTCTGCTTCTAGAGAAAGGCCGCATAGTCAATACATCCATCCCTACTAAATCCCGTTTAGCTGTTTAATTACACATATATCACACGATTCAAGATTAGCGGTACAGATAAAACTGCGTCATTTTTCCGTTTCTGGACACCCAAAAGTCCAGATTTAACCGTTCCACAAGACCCTGATTTCGCTTGCTCTCTCGTGAGATACATCAGAGAGAATTCGTACATCTCTAATCAAAAGTTTCTCTTATACTTGTAGTCATTCTTCCTCGCAATATTCGAGCGTTTGTTCACTCGTATAGGACTAGCTATTCAATTTTGCACTAAATGTAAATTTCATTCGATTTTGTTCATTTTGGGAAAAATATTCTACATATATGGTTTACGACTAAGCAATGTTTGTGTATATTTCAATTTATTACGAATTTGGCATTAATTGGAGCACCTGCAGCAGAATTCAGTATTTTCCGATAACAACAGACATTATGGACGCCATCTTCAATAGAGAATTTTCCCCAAAGCGGATTTTAGCGGATTTTGGATTTGTTGTTCCCTACATTCTGCCCGACTATATGACACAAAAAACAGCTTGTAAACAATTTGTTCTAGGTCCAATGCTTCAACGACCAGACTATTATACCATTTGAAAGAGGAAGCTCCAAAACATTATATTATTTGTTGTTGTTGTGTTGGACACCCCCCCCCCCCTTTATTTATGAGGAGCACCCCACGTGTGGGTTAAAATAAATATAAAACCTAGTCTTGGTTGTGATACAGTAAAATGTGAGGTTAAAATGTAATGGTTAAAATAAAATGTAATGGTTAAGATTGCATTACATATGTACATTATTAACTGATCCGGTCGAATAAACTGGGAACATGTTGTTTTTGTCGAGGTACCAATGTGTGTCCTATATTTAATTTTTATCCGGACTGTACTATAAAGTCTATTATACTCAATGGAAGGGGAATAACTCTATCTCTTAGTTTGAATTCTGATGCATTCTTGGTTGACAATTAAGGGGGGAGTCTTGGAATGAATCTCTATCACTTGGTGGATAATCCTAGGCCACAGCTGCTTCGTATTCTGGTGGAATATATAAAGGCCCACTTAATTTCCTAAACCCACAGATAATTTTATATAAAATATATGCCACATTATATACCATTTGAAATAGGAAGCTCCAAAAACATAGTATTATCAACTTAATCGGTGTAATAAAATGTGAACATGTTGTTTTTGTTGAGATCAAGCTTGTGTTCTGTGCTCAAGTTTCATTATTTTCAATGGAAGGGGAATAACTCTACATGTTGAGATATAGTTATTCAACTTCCATAGAAAATACATTTTAGTTTGAATTCTGTTGCATTCTGGGGGCCATAACGGCGGAAATCTTTCTATGATTTCAGCTGTTGTCTATTTCTCTATGGGCATCTTCTGAGACACCGACGTTTCAAATGGTGCTGAAATATAGTATTTTAATAATATTTTATGGCATAGATTGTTAATAAAACCGTACATCAAGGCACTATAACAAAATTAATCGGTGACTCTAAAATTAAATTGGCTTTAAACTATACAATGGAGAATTATGGAGTGGTCTATATTATCGTTTGGAAATATGTTAAGGATATATGAGCAAACGACAGACAGGCGAAATGATAATACAAGTGCGGCAAAATTGATATTCATTTGTAGGAAATGCTTAGGTAATAAGTTCAACAAACTAACTTAAATTATTATCTGAACATTTCCTAGAGGAACTTCTCTACAATGAGTATATAGTATTGAATGGGTTAACTTAAATAAATATCCCTCATAATCAGCAACGAATTGTCTCAAATTGATTCAATTTTATGGTTCGGAACACAAATTGCAGTCCCGCGGTGTTCACAAATTGTGTTGTTAAGATAAATAAGATATTTTATTTTAAAGTCGGCGGTAAAAACATTGTACAAACACATGACGAGTTTTTGGCCGACGGTAAAGCAATTCATATGTAAATTAAACTCACAATCATTTCGAATTTATACAAGTTAAAAATAAATTATCCCATATTATTACATAATTGCATGATGAATGTTAAATTTTAATTTCAAGAAATTAAAATAGCTATTAAATTTTTTTTTTTTAAACAAGCTTCAAGTGTGATTATCTAATATTCAATTGGATGTTGGCTGCCTATATATGTAATGTATATATAGGCCTAGTGGCCTACCGGTACGCATAAATTGTAAAAAATTACTCCTAAATTCGGAACGAATTAATCACCGTTAAAGAACGGCAATGATTCAGCCGGTAGAAATTTATGAGCATAACTGTAACCTACTTTGATATTTTCGTTGTTGTTTCAGACAGAAAGAAGAGTCGCAAATGACATAATTATATTGTAACCTACGTTTTTTTTTGTCCCCCGAATTTTTTTTTCGGGGACTATTAAAATAGCCGGTGTCCGTCCGTCCGTGTGTGCGTCCAGAAATGGTTTCCGGATGATAACTTTAGTTTCGGTTATTAGATCAAAAAAGCTAATTTCATAGGTGAGTTTATCAGATCAAAATACAGGTCAAGTTCGAATATGGGTTTGCTGACTTTGCTCCGCCCATTTTTGCGAGAGTTATGGCCCTATTTTACTTAGAATCTTGTAATTTTCGGGTTTCCGGATGATAACTTCAGATTGTGTGATCATATCTGAACCAAATTTGGTATGTGAGTTTATCAGCCCTATATACAGATCAAGTTCGAATATGGGTTTGCTCCGCCCATTTTTGCTAGAGTTATGGCCCTTTTTCGACTTAGAATCCTGTCAATTTCGGGTTTCCGGATGATAACTTTAGTTTGTGTGATCATATCTGAATCAAATTTAGTATGATAGTTTATCAGCCCAAAATACAGGTCAGGTTCGAATATGGGTTTGCTCTGCCGGTTTTTGTGAGAGTTATGGCCCTTTTACGATTTAGAATCCTGTCAATTTCTGGTTTCCGGATGATAACTTTAGTTTGTGTGATCATATCTGAATCAAATTTGGTATATGAGTTTATCAGCTCGAAATACAGATCAAGTTCGAATATGGGTACGATCCACCCATTTATGTCTGGTTGCTTCGGATTTAGGGTCCTCGTTATTTTTTTCAGAAAAGCTGATGCCGCCAATGAAGCCACTTTTTCGGGGGACACTGTGGCCGGTCGACCTTTTATTAGACCTAGTTTTGTGGAGTCACATGGGAGACCAATCACATAATTTATTAATCAATTACGCTTAATGGTATTGAATTTTGTTATGAAAAAAAATTGTCGACAGAAATTCAACTTCGCTTAAGCTTTTAGATCTAATTTAAGTCTCGAATTTAAGTCTTGAAATTCAACAATGAAATACTGTAGGCCTACTAGTATGTTTTGTTAATAGAAATTGACTTTTCTACTAGAATGAATTTTGTTTTGTTAAGAAAAATTTAATTAATTTTAAGGGAGATTTAATACGTCTTAAAATGCATGAATTTAATTTATTTTAACAAAAAATTAATATTGTTAGCTACTGTACAGTTTATTTATAAAATAAAGTGAAGTCATGCATATAAATTTTTGAATTTTTTTATTTCCCGAGATATGTAATTTTTGGCGGCTTGGCAAATATTTGTTATGCCGACGGTCTCGGACCAAATTGCGGATGAAGGTGTATAACTCTAAAATCAAGTGGATTTGGGTGTTTTATATATGACAAAGCGACCACATTTCGTTTAACAAAATGTTGATAAATAACACGTTTACCAATTACGGGCAATATTATACCATAGTTGACTGTGGCAAGTATTGTTTTTGGGCAATTGTTGGTGTTGTTGGAATCTGATGATATAGGGACCATCGAATAGGATTGGGTACCTTTAATCATAAGGAAAACATATATGTTAAGAGAAATATGATACTGAGATAATACTTATAATGCATAGTATTTGGGCTGAATTAGACAAGTGTAATTTCATGTTTCAAATTATCGAATAGGAGCCATGCAGGATCTGAAGGAAAAAAGAAATACTGCATGGGTACTTTATAATCAACGTTTCCGAGATCACGGGCACCCATGCATATATATTTTTTTATCGTGCGCGTGTACCGGCGTAATGTGCAAACTTGATCAAGTAAGTGGTATTTTTTATTTTTAATTAAAGTTACTCAATCCGATTCGATGGTCCCCATATATAGTAAGATTCCAACAACTATATATTTTTACATGCCGCTTCAGTTATTAGAATCGATTAATTGCCCAAAAATAATACTAACAACTGTTACAGTCAACCATAGTATAAAATTGCCCAAAACATGCTATTAAATTTATCAACATTTTGTTCAACGAAATATGGCCGGATATTCAAATTTATAATATCCAAAGCCACTTGATTTCAGAGTTATCCATCCAATTTTGTCCGAGATCGTCGTCTTGACGATTTTTTTCTAGGCCACCAATAAGTACATATATATCGAGAAATAACAAATTTCAAAAATCGATATCTGATCACTCTGAGCTTTGGTGTGTGGGTTCCTCCACTCGAATCAGCCCTGAAGCCAAAGAAATATTAATTTGGGAGCGTTAATTCGGATTCGGATTTAACATGGATGACTTCACTTTATTTTATAAATAAACTGCAGCTAACAATATTATATTTTTTTGTTAAAATAAATAAAATTTGTATTAAGACGAATTAAATCGCTCTTATAAATGAATTCAATTGTGCATTTTTATGTTTAAAAATGGATATCGACAATCACGGTCACAGTTCTTGAGTTATTTTTGACTGGCCGTTTTTCGAGTGCTTATAGATATATATACCGGTGTTGGAATATCGATGCATAAGTCTGTGATATACAATAGTGGTGCATGGAACAGTTTTTAGCCGGGACCTGGCAATAATTATGTGGAACATTTGTTGGAAAATATCAGAGCAACCAGCTATAGTGATGTGACTGGAGGGTCTCCGGGTGTCCATCTTGAAATTTTCAATTGAACTTCACCCAATGTATATGTCCACCCCCTGTCCACGAGAAAAATCTCCACCTTTGTTTATCCTACCAAAAAAAAGACCTATGTTATATATGACTATATAAGGAATATACCTGCCCGCGTTTGTTCGTATATACGTGTAAGTCCAGATGATTTTCGTGTGCATGATTTTAGTAATTAATATTTGGTGCTTGAACTTATTGTCTTGGGTGTATTTATGAGATCTTATCGATCTTTATGGCGCATTATGTGGTTCCCTTCCTCAACTTATATCTCACACCTTGATCGCAGTATAGTCAGCCAAATTGACAGCTTGTGATCACGATGTTTTCGATCGGAAGGTATTATAATCAAACTGATCTGAGTCGAAGATATTTTGAATAACTTAATGGATGAAAATTGTGCGTCTATAACGCGTCGAGTCAATGACTGTGTCGAAAGTGTATATAGGTCAATCTCGCTTTGGATTTGGGCGCGAATTCTTCAATTGTTAGCTACCTTATGAGTATTTTTGTTTTCCACACACAATGGGCCACATCATTCAACGATTAAAAACCACAGGCAGCTCTAGTGCCCTTCGCACACGAGGCCCAAACGGACCACAGTGCTATCCACCCATGATATATTTGTTGTAATTTTATGTCCGCATATAGCGAATCCTCGTTGACAATCATAATACCTCCGCGTTGACATTTGTGTCTACCCCCAGCCTCACGTCTTCTACACAATTATGTCGGATATTCCAGCGTGTTATGAGTTGAAAATCACATTAGTCCTACGATTTGGCAAGATATCCGGCTATACGCACATGTCTTAGATATATAATGCAAAAATGTGACAATTTAATTGGAATTATCGAGGGTTCTCACAGTAAATGTTAAATGCCACTTAATTTTCGAATCACCAGATAACATTATATACAACATATTCCATATTATATACCGGTACCACTTGAAAGAGGAAGCTCCAAAACATTGTATTAATATATCAACTGATCCGGTTGAATAAACTGGGAACATGTATAGAATAGATTTGTTTTTAGGTACCGAGGTGTGTTCTGTGCTTAATTTTTCTGAGGACTGTACTGCAAAGTATATTATTCTCAATGGAATGGGAATAACTCCATCTCTTATTTGGAATTATGATTCATTCTTGGTTGACAGCGGGGGAAGTCTTGGAATTAATCTGAAAATCACTTGGTGCATTATCCAAGTTATATACAACTAATCATTTAGCAGATCGATTACGCCGTGAAATTAATTATATAATACTAGCCGATGAGCCCGACGTTGTCCGGGCTATTCAAAAACCAAATTTCAAGTCGATAGCTCTACCCGTTTCCGAGATATGGTATGCGCATGCGCGAAGATGGTGTCGCACGGGCTCGGCGACCCGATAAAATTCGTATCCGGGGCAAGATACATTCACATACCAAATTTCAAGTCGATAGCTCCACCCGTTTCCGAGATCTGGTCTGCGCATGCGCGAAGAGGGCGCCGCACGGGCTCGCCAATACGACAACGTCCACCGCCTGGTCAAACTACACACACGTACCAAGTTTCGTCCCGATCGGTCGAGAATCGTAGATTTGTATAAATGACAGAAAAACAGACAAACAGACAAACAGACAGACAGACAGAGGTCTTCGAAATATATATGAGATATCACACGAACCCCTGTTATATATCACTTGGCATCGCGCCAACAAAATGAACGCGCGTCTTAATTTACATTGATTCAGGCCGATTAATACTATTTAGATAACCCGCGCATGACACCAACAACAGACAATGCAAAAATTATTGCTTTGTTAATTAAAGATAAATTATTCTCTAACATCGGACTTACGAATATATATAGACACAAAAACAAAGAGGTATACATGTAAGTTGTGGGACTATATTTTCCGTCGCCAACTCCAGAGCGCACAATACTATCGTATATCATGAATTCCACGAAAAGGCGGCCATGGATACCGATAATGGGTATTTGCATCATTGTCATGTCATCGGGGAATGTTGTTGCTTCTTCTGTATTTCATTATTACTATCCAATGAATATATTTTGGAATGGTCATTGCCCTCACTATACAATCTCTTAAACACCAGATATTGTGTGACTGGGGATCAATGATGCGCGCATGCGCAGTCAGCGCATATTTTCATGTTTTGCCAAATAAGGTCAAATGAACCAAAATATCATTTTCAAGCAGCTCAATGGTCATTCTAGGTTAATAGTGGGGCATGTGTGGAAATGTTATTTTTGTCACATTTCCCATATCACAATCTGCCTCAATTACCATAGTATCCCCTTTTTGCACATATATTTTAGTAAAATGACGGTTTAACCCCTACCAACAATCCGTTTCTAAGGTAAAAACAGTCGCATAGCAACCGTTGCCATGGAAAGTATTTTCGTGATTACCCCCATATCTGAAAATAATACGTGGGACCTAATATACAAATGTGCCAAGTTTTATGCTTTTATGACAATGTCCGCATTTGTTACACAAAAAACTATACCTAAAAAAATCGCACGGTGATTCCGTCACGCCCGTTGTGTGATTCCGTCACGGCGAACAAACCGAGTTAACTAGTAATATACACATAAGTGTGTGACAATGCGGCTTTTTTCTGCAAGTATAATGTATCTACTTTACTAATTTGGAACTTTTTCCAGGTCAGCTTGGCTGAATGAGCAGGGTTCTTCAATAGTACGGACCTACCCTCATATTGATGGCACTTTTTTGGTGATTCCGTCACGGACACAATTTGACCCAGAGTGAGATGAAACTTAAATACACATATAGTTGTATATAATCAAACAACGTTGTATAGTATGTACAATGTTTTTTATTTTAAGCGGTACCCTACTGGTCATAATTTTAGATTTTATAGGCCACAGAAAAGTGAAATTCCGTAAAATTTTGTGATTCCGTCACGCTGGAATTCATGATATACTCGCTGTGCAGCGTCTCAGCCAATTGAAATCTTGATGCTGTAAATGTATGCATTATGCAGCTTCTTTTAAGTATTTTGATTTGTTAAAAAGGCATAATTAAGCTCTAGTTTTGTTCATATGTGATACAATATCTTCAACTCGTTTATAAATATGTTGGGATATAAGATTGAAACATCAAATAACCATCTGTTGAAAAGTTTGCTAATTTCATTGAGGTGATCCAAGACATTCTAAAAAGTTGCTAGCACGACATTGTGTACCGTACCGATCCAAATATCGGACAAAAGGGTGTGCACAATGCTCGATCGATGCATATGTAGGCCTATAAATTATCCCAAGTTGTGCACATGGAGTTTCGGCGCGTGCAACATTTGACATCATGCCTGTTTAAATAGTTTGGCAAATGTATCATAGCTGCCAATTTCAAAAAGCCCCTTTCAACTAAAATGGTTGTGACATCTTATAAACAAAAATACACGAGATTAAATAAAATAAAAGGTCAGCCGACCACAGTGTCCCCCGAAAACGTGGCAAGTCGATGCCGCTTTGTTAAAGAAATGAAAATTAAAGTTGATTACACCATGAAGGTACCCTCATACAGAACATTATAATTTTTCGAATTGTAATATATAGTCGAAAAGGGTTAACTCCGTAAAAAAAATAATTCCGTCATCTATATACATGTTGCACATCTCCAATATGTGGTTAACAATACTCTGAAGTTTCAAATATCTATGATAAAAAACTGTAGGAGGAGTTGATTACACCATGAAGGTACCCTCATACAGAAAATTATAAAATATGTTGAAATTTTCTAAGTCGAAAAGGGTTAATAACTTTGTCAAAAAATAATTTTTCCGTCATCTATATACATGTTGCACATCTTCAATATATGGGCAACAATATTCTGAAGTTTCAAATCTCTAGGATGAAAACTGTAGGAGGAGATTAGTACACCATGAAGGTACTCAACGGTGTGACGGGCGAACGAACGGTAAGACGGACGGACGAACGCACGGACGGACGGAGCCCGTTTCTATAGTCCCCCGAAAATTAATTTTTCGGGGGACAAAAAACAAACAGTGTCACTGTTAAAGTTAGTACAATTATCGCTGCACTGTGTTGGAATACGTGCACGCAAATTTACCAGTACGTAAAGTTTATGAAAATTTACTTGCAGCTGACCTAGTTATAACATTGATAGTTTATTGCTGTTTTGCGATCAATATTTGATTGGAGGTTGAATGTGTTGATTAGAATACGTCATTATGCTTACAATTATAGTGGGCATTACTTTTAGAACATATTGTTATAAATAAAGAAATTATTAATCACCGAAAACGAGGCTGCTAAATAACTGCTCATTTGCATGTAAAATGGTATCCATATATAGGTCCCGATTTTTATGAATAACATCTCCTGATATTTGCGACAAATATTCTGAATTAACACGTAAATCTAATTGACAATTACACGTGGGACTGTCTGAACATTTTCTAAAGCCATTATATCTCACGAGCTTCATCTATGAATGTTTAAAATATTAATATTCATGCGCGTGATGAGGTCAGACGTCAGCTAAGGCAAATGGCTCGTGCAGGTGTGATAAATATGGAAAATTGTTTTGATTCAATACTTCAGGAACTGTTAATTTTATCATGATGGTTGACAGATTAAATTCACATCGCATTCTGTGTCATTCACCACAGTGATTTGTGCCACGAAACTGTCAAATAACTACTCATCTTACCATGTAAATGACAAATAGTTGACCCTATCTTGGTAACATTGAACACTTTTGTTGAGTAAAATGACAACAAAATGGAATTGGAACTCTTGAAATGCACATGTATATTGTATCTAGTCACAGGAGCCATACAGCTATGAACCTAGTTGTTATTGCATGATGTCATTTGGTTGACTTATTCCAATAAGATGGAATGCGCATCCGAAGAGTGGAATCATGGAATGCAAGAACCACCAGAAAATGGGCAAATTTCCCAAGAAATACAGATGGAAGTCAATAATAGTGATACCACACATGGTTTTCCTGACTATGAGAATGAACTGGGAACCTGTTTCTTTGCCGAAGAAAGCTCATATCTTCCCATGAGTTCAATAGAAATGACAGACCAAAGTCAAAACAGAGCGTCATCACCCAGTGACACAACCGACATGCCGGAGCCCACAACCCCCATATCAGAGACATCAAAACCCGAAGAACCAGTCTTGGACGACGAACTGATGCAGGGCTATAGAATACTTAAAGGGTTAATGGCTGATACTAACAAAAGTGTCAATTGGCCCTTCATGGAGCCTGTTGATTCAAGTATCCCAGGTCTTGAGGATTACTACGAGAAAGTTAACCACCCCACTTGCTTGAAGAGAAGTAAGTGGAAAGTATATATAATAAAATAATATTAATAGAAGCCTAATAATAGTGTAACTTCTGTAAGCACGATTATTAAATTTGGAGAAAATTTCCAATGATCACTATTATTTGGTATTGAGACATCGAGTGAAATTAAGGGGGAGAGTCAAGTGAATCATACCAAATTGGTTATACTTGGACGTATTTATCCGGAACAATTTTGAATGGGGATTAAATCCATGCAAATCTGTAACTTTTGCTCCGCAGATACTTCTGAGTGCGACCAGGGGCGCCGGAAGCATCCAAGGGCAGGGGGGGGCGCAGACCCTACAAAAAGGGCACTTTTTCGCAAAAAGGGGCATTTTCTTCGCAAACTCGGGGAAATAACCATAAATTCATTGTAGCAAAAATCCCTATTTTAATGGTAAAGTCGGTTTTTATGGCCGTTTTGTGATAAAATTGACAAAAAATTAATATTCCTTGTGAAATTGGTGGTATTTGGACCAAAAAAGTCACATTTTGCTATAAAAACACGAGATTAAACACACAAAAAGCATTTTCTGTATCCAGAAAAAGGGCAAGTCCTGCCCCCGCTCGCCCCCCTTGGTCAAGGGCAGGGGTGGTCCTCTGCCCCCCTCTTCCGGCGCCCCTGAGTGCGACTTTATGTGGTATTGGAAACAACAGGTATTTATCTGGCGGGTCCGCTTGGTAAATTTTAAATAAATATATTTTTGAGAAATTTTTTCTGGAATTACATCACTTAACCCTTTACCCAACAAACCGGCCAAAACCGGCCAAATAAAGCTTCAACAGCCTAAAATATCTTCGGTCTGTCTCAATAGAACCATACAAATATGGATATCATTGGAACCGGCTCCTTGACCATATTGTGATAGTTACAGTTATGCCCTGTGCCAATGCATTCTCTTATATATGCGAGTCGACCATAGGTCGCCTCGCATATATAAGAGAATGCATTGGCCTAAAAAATATCTTTTTTTAACACTTTTTACCATTTTTTCTTACATTCTTTAACAATTTTATAATTTTTAATGTGTTAAGCCAATGCATTCTCTTATATATGCGAGGCGACCTATGGTTGACTCGCATATATAAGAGAATGCATTGGCACAGGGCCCTTCTGTTGGGTAAAGGGTTAATGTACATTTGAAAAATCAATATAAAATCAAAAAAATAAATACACCAACTTTATAATGGAACAAGTTCCACTTGAGCAGACCCACCAGATAAATACCTGTTTTATCCAATTTTGTTTCTGTGATGTTATGTTATAGGAACCAGTTCTGTCGTGTCAAGTCACACTCAGAAGTATGTGCAACTCTGTAACTTTTGCTTCGCAGATATGCATGGAATCCCCATTCAAAACTGATCACTTGACCTCCCCCTTAAGGCCATCACTATTATTAATCTCAGCCTAGAAATTCCCACGGGGTCCATCACTATTATTAGGCCATCACGATTACTAGTATTATAGGTACGGACCATTGACGCTAATGGGGTCGTTGTCGTAACTTTTATACATAAATGCACACGGTTTGCATTTATGTATATACAGTCTCAGTCGGCGCGAGAATTAAATGTTGCGGTAAATAATTGCTGTCTGCTTCAATTCAGACTATATTTTCTTCCGTAGTTCTGATAAAGGCATTGTTTTATCACAATGACGAAACTGCAATAAAATTGATCATCGGTCGCATATTGATCTTATATAGTACCGGTATTAAACAGGGACAGAAAGAACTGCATGGTTGTTTGATCGATGAACGGTAGAAAATGAACTTACAAAAAATATCAACACGTGTGCATTTATGCAGAAATCACTACGACAATGACCCTGTCACGTGACACTACGCGAGACTGGTGTGCATTGAGCCCTCTCCCAGCCTCCCACTCCCTTATGAACATTGAGCCACCCACCTCTCCATTCTCGAGGTTGAGCTGACCATCTCCCCCTTCCGAAGGTTGAGACCCCCCTTGCCCATCTGAAGGTTGAGCCTCCCCCTTGCTTTTCAGTGTTTCCGCCACCCCTTTTTGTCCCTCCTCTCCCTAATTTTTCAACTGCCATGCATCCTTGAGGATCAACCAAATTTATAATATAAATGGCCAGGATATCTTTACCGACCACTCTCTGTGGATTGCAACTTTTCCAAATCATTTGAGCGCACCTGCATCTACATGTATATGTATTAATCTCATTAAATTTAACTCTTGATTTTAAATATATTCTGACTGAACCAATAGGTAGTGGTACACTACTGTAAGTAATGCCCTAAATAATCAACTTTTTATCCACAGCAGAATTATGGGTAATTTTTCAGGATTTAGTCGGAAATATGGCTTGTTTTCATTCATCGGAAAGCTCTCACGGAGAGCTTTCCGATGAATGGCAACAAACCATATTTCCGACTAAATCCTGAAAAATTACCCATAATTCTGCTGTGGTTAACTGGTCCAGTGCTGGAAGCCCATATTTGGACCCTATGTAAGAGTGCTGGAAGGCAGTGGAAGCCCATGCAGATCTGGGCTTCGGCAGCGTCACTGTATTCTTTGTTTTGTTAATCATTTAAATCATATTTGTCATGTAATATTTTTTAAATATTGTTACATATATAATTAAATTGTGACCTTGTGAAGTTTGATTGGATGCCGACCGATAAAATTGTCAGAAAGAGTAGTTTTATTGCGAAAAGTTAGAGGAAAATGACAAATTGTTTTGCAAAATGGCGTCCGACAACCAGGCTGATATCCATAACCTAATCCAACAACCAGGCTCATGACCTTTATAACCTAATCCGACATCCAGTCTTATAACCATAACCCAATAAGACATCCAGGCTCATATCCTAATGTGACAGCCAGGCTCATAACCATAACCTAATCTGACAACCCGTCTTCTAACCATAACCCAATAAGACACCCAGGCTCACAACATAATGCAATCGGACAACCAGGCTCATAATCTAATGAGATATCCAGGCTCATAACCATACCCCAATCAGACAACCAGACTCCTAACCATAACATAATCAGACAACCAGACTCATAACCTTATCCCAAATGCATATATGTGTGGGGCTCAAGTTCGAGAAAAAGAGTGCAAACATAGTAATTTACATAATCCAAGCATAAATTTCAATGAATTTCTGTTTACTGAAATAAATATACGCATTTCATTATGTGTATGTAGGATATTTAGCAGCGAACCAGTTAAGGAGTAGATTATTTAGGACATTACTTTATAATGTCTTAGTCAAAATACTGACTCTTGTCAAATTGTTCGCCATCTATACTTGATATCATAAGGAACATAATATAGCTGAAGGGGTCATTGTCTCCACATTTTAGTGTGTTGGGTGCCCAGCTTTACGAAAAGATGTTTTGGTTACCCAGCTTGACCTTTGCTGTGTTTTCAGCACAGATTTGACACCAAAATATTTCATCGGATGACATGGCACATGGGTAGCTTTAAAAATGTTATTGCTCCGTCACATTTGCTTTTTATTGGCAATATCATATAACCCGAAGATATATGATAATTTCTATAGCATAAACCCGCAAAGGTCAAGCTGGGTACCCAAAACATCTTTTCGTAAAGCTGGATAACCAACACACCAAAATGTGGCGATAATGACCCCTTCAGCTATATTATGCCATAACACTTGATGTAATTTTTTTTTCAGTTAAGGAAAAATTCTTCAACAATGAATATGAAACTATAACTGAGTTTGTAGCAGAATTCAGAATTATGTTGGAAAACTGCTACCGATATAACGGGCCTGACCACTTTGTTTCAAGGAAAGGACAGAAGTTAGAAACTATGATGGAGCAGAAGTTAACCCTTCTACCAAGGTATGATCATTATCATTTTTATGACAACTACAGTAATGCCCTAAATAATCGACTCCTTAACCACAGCAGCATTATGGGTAACTTTTCAGGATTTAGTCGGAAATATGGCTTGTTGCCATTCATCGGACAGCTCTCAGTGAGAGCTTTCCGATGAATGGCAACAAGCCATATTTCCGACTAAATCCTGAAAAGTTACCCATAATTCTGCTGTCGTTAAGGGGTCGATTATTTCAAGCATTACTGTAAATTTCTCACTGTAAATTTTAAATTATGTCTCTATATAAATTTACATGTACATGTATACTTTGCATGTGGCAATTCACTTCTTACATCTGCCGTCAACATCAATCCTAACTCCAAGGCACCAGATTCTTGTAGTCTGCATTTGTATCTTGAGATGACCGGCCATCCATCTGTATACATGTAATAGAATGACATTGAGGGAAAATCTATTAGAAGGCCAACTGACCAAAGCGGCGGAAGAAATTGTGAAAAAGAAATACATGAACTCTTTTGAAGAAAAATGTTCAGAACTGTCTTGGCCGCTACTACACTGTAGATCTAGGTAAAACATAACTGTCTTGGCCGCTACTACACTGTAGATCTAGGTAAAACAACTGTCTTGGCCGCTACTACACTGTATATCTAGGTAAAACATAACTGTCTTGGCCGCTACTACACTGTAGATCTAGGTAAAACATAATTGTCTTGGCCGCTACTACACTGTAGATCTAGGTAAAACATAACTGTCTTGGCCGCTACTACGCTGAAGATCTAGGTAAATCATAACTGAAGTTAGATCATTTTCTTTAATAATAGCATACAGCCCACGAAATTAGGAAAAATATCCCATGCCAAATTGAATTCTGTGGCATGTTCGATTCCAAATGTTGCCACACCATTTCCCACAGCATTGCTTCTAATTCTAGTTCTACATATTACTCTGACTCCTTCAATTTACTGAAGATTATGCTGAGGTGCAGGTGACTCCAGTAGCATTTACACTGGTCACGCCCGATTGGACAGCGTACTGCATACACCACAACATACCTGGACAAATGTTGTAATTGGGGAAGTCAGCATTTTTTTATTGGGATCTTTATTCAATGACCTCGAATGAGATTTTTCAGCCTGACAAACTTGGTATCTGAACAAGTTCTGATTTTTGTCAGAATACCCTGACCAGGTTTCGTTCCCGAGAGACTGATAGACCAGTACGCTACCTCTCGGCTACTGGCTTTTGGATTTCCCAGATACTTGTTTTGTTTGTTGTAAAAACAAAGAACTGAAATTAGATTAGTACACTAGCTTTGTATTTGTTTGTTTGCGGATAATTGTTTTCGGACAAATGACCCCAAAATGACTCGTTCCTATCTACATGTCAATGTCAACATCCATGACAAATTTCATAATAATCGAACCAAAGGTACGAACTGTAGCCCGTGCTAAAGGAAATTGTTGACGAATCACGCACACACACACACACGCACGACGGATACCAAGCCATGGCAATAGCTCAAACTTTACACAGGACATCATGGGTCTTTATTGGAAGTAATTATTGATGTTACTTATAATGGCTACGATAATGATAAATGTGAATGATAAATGCAATCTATTAATACTCTTATAACCACAATCGTACTAGTAGTGCACCCTGCTGGACAAACCAAGTGTCCACTTAACACTCCGGTTAACCACCTCTGGATTTATTCAATTAAATTTCAATGTAATTTCTCTGATCACCAGGTTAAGGTATTACAGTGTATATTTACTGAAATTTAGAGCAGCGGCCATTTTGGATTTCAAAATTCAATCCATTAGCACGGGCTACATGCCGTACTGTTTGTCTTATTGTCATGAAATTTGTCATGGATGTTAATATTGACATGTAGATGGGAACGAGTAATTTTGGGGTCATTCGGCCAAAAAACATGGCCGCCGGCAGCCATCTTAGATTTTACTCTTTGTATGACTAAATTCTTTAGCACGGGCTACAGGTCGTAATTTTAGTCTGATCATCATTAAATTTGTCAAGAATGTTAATAATGACATGTAGATGGGAACGAGTCATTTTGGGGTCATTCGGCCAAAAAACATGGCCGCCAGCCATCTTGGATTTTACTCTTTGTATGACTAAATCCTTTAGCACGGGCTACAGGTCGTACCTTTAGTCTGATCATCATAAAATTTATCATGGCTGTTAAAATTGGAATGTAGATGGGAACGAGTCATTTTGGGGTCATTCAGACAAAAAACATGGCCGCCAGTGGCCATCTTGGATTTCAAAATTTAATCCATTAGCACGGGCCACAGGTCGTACTGTTTGTTTGATCATCATGAAATTTGTCATGGATGATAATATTGACATGTAGATGGGAACGAGTAATTTTGGGGTCATTCGGCCAAAAAACATGGCCGTCAGCAGCCATCTTGGATTTTACTCTTTGTATGACTAAATTGTTTAGCACGGGCTGCAGGTCGTACCTTTAGTCTGATCATTATAAAATTTGTCATGGTTATTAACAATGACATGTAGATGGGAACGAGTAATTTTGGGGTCATTCGGCCAAAAAACATGGTCGCCAGCAGCCATCTTGGATTTTACTCTTTGTATGACTAAATCCTTTAGCACGGGCTACAGGTCCTACTTTTAGTCTGATCATCATAAAATTTGTCAAGAATGTTAATAAGGACATGTAGATGGGAACGAATCATTTTGGGGTCATTCGGCCAAAAAACATGGCCGCCAGCAGCCATCTTGGATTTTACTCTTTGTATGACTAAATCCTTTAGCACGGGCTACAGGTCGTACCTTTAGTCTGATCATCATAAAATTTGTCATGGATGATAATATTGACATGTAGATGGGAATGAGTCATTTTGGGGTCATTCGGCCAAAAAACATGGCGTCAGCAGCCATCTTGGATTTTACTCTTTGTATGACTAAATTCTTTAGCACGGGCTGCAGGTCGTACCTTTAGTCTGATCATTATAAAATTCGTCATGGTTATTAACAATGACATGTAGATGGGAACGAGTAATTTTGGGGTCATTCGGCCAAAAAACATGGTCGCCAGCAGCCATCTTGGATTTTACTCTTTGTATGACTAAATCCTTTAGCACGGGCTACAGGTCCTACTTTTAGTCTGATCATCATAAAATTTGTCAAGAATGTTAATAAGGACATGTAGATGGGAACGAATCATTTTGGGGTCATTCGGCCAAAAAACATGGCCGCCAGCAGCCATCTTGGATTTTACTCTTTGTATGACTAAATCCTTTAGCACGGGCTACAGGTCGTACCTTTAGTCTGATCATCATAAAATTTGTCATGGCTGTTGAAATTGGAATGTAGATGGGAATGAGTCATTTTTGGGTCATTCGGCCAAAAAACATGGCCACCAGCAGCCATCTTGGATTTTACTCTTTGTATGACTAAATTCTTTAGCACGGGCTGCAGGTCGTACCTTTAGTCTGATCATCATAAAATTTGTCATGGATGTTAAATGGGACGAGTAATTTTGGGGGCATTCGGACAAAAAACATGGCCGCCAGCGGCCATATTGGATTTCAAAATTTAATCCATTAGCATGGGCCACAGGTTGTACTGATCGTCTGATCATCATGAAATTTGTCATGGATGTTAATATTGACATGTAGATGGGAACGAGTAATTTTGGAGTCATTTGGCCAAAAAACATGGCCGCCAGCAGCCATCTTGGATTTTACTCTTTGTATGACTAAATTCTTTAGCATGGGCTACAGGTAATACCTTTAGTCTTATCGTCATAAAATTTGACATGGATGTTAACGATGACATGTAGATGGGAACGACTCATTTTGGGGTCATTCGGCCAAAAACATGGCCACCAGCAGCCATCTTGGATTTTACTTTTCTCTTCATGTCTATAAACTAGTATTAGACATTCAACTTTCCACATTCCTAATCGTTCCATTGACTGTAATACATTATTCCCTTTCCAAGTTGAGCTACAGTGTCATTGACACTTTCATTTTATGATATGGTAGGGGGAGGCCAAAAAAATAATAAAATTGGTTCTTGAATATATTTTATAAAAAAAAATTGGGTAACAAAAATTGTAAATTGAATGTAATGCATATCAATTTTAAATGTACTGCTGAAATGAGTCTGTTATATAGATGCCAAAGAAGGCTATCAGGGAGTACATTTAAATATTGCCAAAGAATGCTAGTGTTTCTATTAGAAATCTCATTCATGGCATGATCTAGCCTCATCACTATAACCAGAACATCTCTGTTGCAACAGACTCTACCTAGTTCTCGTGTGTAACAAATTTGTACATGATATGAATGAAACTGTCTTTTTCAGGAGTCTTAAAGAAAAAACTTCAATAGGAGTAACATCTGGTTTCAATTCAGATGAACCATCTTTCAGTGGTAAGGCATAATATATACAGTAATGCCCTAAATAATCAACTCCTTAACCACAGCAGAATTATGGGTAACTTTTCAGGATTTAGTCGGAAATATGGCTTGTTGCCATTTATTGGAAAGCTCTCCAAAGGAGTCGATTATTTAGAGCATTATTGTACGGTACCAGTATTTGAGAAAAAGCTATCTATTGACAAATTTTGAGCACATCAATAATTGGTGCGAAGATGGGATGAAGTGGTTTGGGGTAGAAGTGTGTATTTAATAGGCAGCTAATTAGTAATTTGGGAATGAGGTGGTAGAAGGACATGTGGGTTTTATTTGAGTGTGGGCATATTCTGCATTTATATAATTTAGTCGGGGATTGAGACCAATTTTATGAGTTTATTCAACCCTTTCTTAACAAAATACTCATTGACGAGTCATTTTCCCTTAGGAAATGTTCAAATAATAAGTTCAACTTACAATCTAAACATTTGCCACATATGAATCATTCTGCTCTGGTATTATCTGTTTTTCTGACTGTTGTCTGCTTTTATTACCTGAACATCCCTTCAAATAATTAATATCATAACTACCAATATTGGTCAGAATTCAATGAAGTTTAGAATACAATTCACATTTGAGAACGCGGAATGGATGATAACATAAAAATATTCAACAGAACGCCATTATATTTGGTAAATCGTTAAAATTCAAGTTGAAGCCCCCAAAAAGCCACCTTTTTCTTGGACGTGGGGTCAGTGATTTTTTTTTATTTATTTAACAAGGCACTCGGAGGCGAGTCAGGTCTAGCCTTCGACATGATTCATCAGTGCTGCTGAATCAGTTACGAGAAGCAGAAATCCAGCGGGGGAAAGATGTCAGAAAACAAGTTATAGCTGAAAGAAAGGCCACCCAGGAAGCTTATCTAAATGAGTTGGTCGAGTGGGAGAAGGAGATTATCTCTGAACCGAACAGTACATACCTCAAGGCAATGTGGGAGGTAAGTCCATCTGCAGTCTCTCAATGTTATGTGTAAGGCAAAATAAATAACATAAATTATATTGTTTTCTCAGGCACCTCCCTCGACATTGCAATTTACTTTCAAAAAGACTTGTCAAACATTTTTTTTCAATATTGGATTTGAACAATGAAAATGAAGTTTTGTTTGTTTCTGGAGTATGTTTTCCAGATTTTGAGAAAAAAATTTAATAAATAGCTTCCCTATCTCATCTCAAATTTGAGACCTACTTTAGGGTCCTGCGAATTGGAGATTTTGATCGAATCGAATTGAAGAATTCGAATCGAATGCCGAATCGAATTATTCATGTGTGTTGCATTCTCAATTAGGCATGTTTTGCCAACGATTAGATGATGTTTGAAACGTTCTATGATCTTCCATGAAGTTCCATCATAACTTATGTGGCGATCAACCGTCGATCGCGATACTATTAACTTCAATTGATTATTGTCAAGAAGAAAAAAAAACAGATCAAAACGTCCATGCGGACGTCACGACGATTAATATATAACCGGCCTATCGGAACTAAAATCACGCAAAGTTTGTACAGTTTGCATGTACATGCAAAATTACAAATGGGCATTCGGAAACACCCGTTGTTGTAAACTTGAAGATGCAACAACAGTCGCAGGGTAGCCTGTTTATGTAGTACTGGGTGCTTCTGGAACTGATGATTCCATAGATGGGTCGTTGTCCCAGATGCTTGCGATTTATACACCATGTTGTATTCATCACACGTGTAAGTTCTTGCACTGCCTGAGAAGCTTATCATGTTTAAAATAAACATGAATAATGGACGACTTATTGTCAAGTGCCAAAGGAACGCTCCGAAACTGACAGTCAACTTCAAAAGAAAACTCCACCAACATGCACTTTTCAACCCCTGAAACACGTGAAGTTTACATCATCAACGATGTCACATACAAATAACGCGGAACCTGAGATAGACAGTCGGCGGATAACGCTAGCAGTTGCTCAGTCTCATAGTTATTATAATTTACGTGCGTCGTCGGTCCAACGGCGATTTCAGAGCTTTTGGCAACCATGTTCAAAGCTAGAATTCAGACATATTTAGTGGTCCTAATCTGGTGGCTAATTACTGGCCATAAATATATTTAATATCATGCATACATTCGTGATGTACAATAATTATAAAGCGCACATATTCATAATTTTAGGGAATTAAATGGCACAGAAACAGCTAAGATCGACGTGTGTACGTGTTCGTAAGCAGCTAATAATTTCATCCATATATATTCGAAATTTCGAGTTGGAAATTTCGACTCGAATTCGAATCGAATTTGACTTTCGAATCGAATCGAATATTCTCAGGACCCTAACCTATATATTTTAATGGCCTAAATCCAGTCTTGGTCAAAAGCTTAGACCATTTAAAATCAATGTTCAACAGTCTCACAAAGCTCATATTCCCATATTCCCATATTTTCTTGGATTTTCATAAATATCTATTTTTTGTAGAAATTTGAAAATAAATAAATGGAAGAATATGGGAACTATATAGGCCACGGTGGGCAGTGTTGTTGGCTTTGAAGTTAAATGTGTGAACATTTATCATCGTAAATGGCGAATTTCTTTGGAAATGTGTACAATAAAAAGAATAGCTAGTGTTTTTGAGTGGATAATGAAAATGGTGTCATAAGCGAGCAAGACAAATAAACTGTTTATTTTCACGAGTGGCTTGCCACTAGCGAAATTAAACATTTGTCTCATTCACGAATATCCTCTACATGTATATATTCATGAATATCCTCTATATACATTGTATATTCATGAATATCCTCTATATATTTTCATGAATATCCTCTATATATTCTAATGAATATCCTCTATATATTCTCATGAATATCCTCTATATATTCTCATGAATATCCTCTATATATTCTAATGAATATCCTCTATATATTCTCATGAATATCCTCTATATATTCTCATGAATATCCTCTATATATCATATGGAATTTTTATTTTGCAGCTTCCCCAAATTGGTTTATTCTTATATCTTTGCCAAGCCCAATTGAATGTTGGAGAAATCTCACAATTTGAACTTGAGCGCAGCTTCATTGTTCCAAGGGAAAGTTCGACTCTGCATAAAGCTATGGCAGCTCTCCTCAGCACACCTCATCAAAGGACGAAGTAAGTTGTCAATTAATGAGATGTTAAAGGCATTTTATTCATGTATTGCAGGGTTTAAATGAGATGTTAAATGCATTTTATTCATGTATTGCAGGGTTTATAACTAAAAGAAATTTCCCACGATCACCAGTGCGATCACTACTATTTGGCAAAGAAACATAGGATGAAATTACCAAATTACCATCACTACATCTCACATGTCCTTATAATAACAGAGCGAGCAACCGGCTAGAATATGTAGTTAGCATATGCAAAGAATGTACCTCAGTGGTGTCAGAGACAATATCTTCCTGGATATAGGGCAGTTAGACTTTGTGTTTTAATGCTAAGACAACAATTCCCTTTCAATGTGTTTGTGATTTGAAGTTTGATTTGAATCTCAAGTTGAGGCACAGTAAACTCAGGCTTGACTGGATATTGTGATGTACACCCATTGGGAACCTCGATTATGTATCATATCGTCTGCCAATTTGGGGATATAGAGAAACTAAATAAAAAAAGAAATAGAATCTGTGTAAAGAAGATTCTGTAGAAATTTGATAATAAATGAACTTTCTTTCAAGAGAAGATGAGACCTAAGCAGAATGAGGTCCTGATACAGGGGGGATTTTTTCCGGGCATCTATGCCGGGGTGGGTTGGTGGTTGATGGGACCAACAAACAATTTTTTCCGTAACTAAAAAAAAAATTTCCGGCAAGTTTTTTGACTGTTTTTACAATGAGTATGGCTTAAAACACCTTAGAATGTCAATATTAACAGAAATGAAAAATTTCATGACGATCAGACAGACAGTATAGCCTGTAGCCCATGCTAATGGATTGAATTTTGAAGCAGCCATGTTTTTTTGGCCAAATGACCCCAAAATGACTCGTTCGTATTTACATGTCAATGTTAACATCCATGACAAATAGTATGCACAGAAATTCATATACAGCTGTTTACAGTGAATTCCCCCCGCAAATCTCTGTTTTAGTGTTAAAAGGGGGGTGGGTGTCCAAAAATGGGTGGGTCCCAACAAGGGTCGAAAGGAAAAAATCAGCATACGTGCCTGAATTGTTTTTCTGACCCCCCCTTACCCGATAGGGTGAATTTAATGATGCGTCACTAAATTCACCCTCTGGGGACCTCACTCTGCAAATGACAGGCACACTAAACTCAGACTTGGCTGGAGCCTGGAAATAATTACCGTTTTCCTTGATGTTTGAAATGATTCTTATCCACACTGGCAAAATGTTAATTGCAGATTTGATAAGAACAGTTTTATGCCGTACCGGATATGGGATGAAAAGCTCCGAGTGAGACTGAGGGAATGGTACAAAACTTATAAAGATCTTAACTGCAGTGCTGAGTTGGTGAGTATTTATTTTAATCTTCGAAGCTGCTCACCCGTGTATGTGCTCCAAAATACACCTGATAATATTAACTTTTGAATTTTTCCCGGTATCCAAATACAGTAATGCTCTAAGTAATCGACTTCTTAACCACAGCAGAATTATGGGTAACTTTTCAGGATTTAGTCAGAAATATGGCTTGTTGCAGGGCATATATTTCATCTGATTTTGCGAGAATCCATATATACTTTTTCACGAGAATCCAGGGTAATTTGCGAGAATATTTACAAGAATCTAGATTTGGATTCTCGCCGAAATATAAGCCCTGCTTGTTGTCACGCATAAATCCACGTCGAACTTAGCCGCACCATATCTTGTGAACTCATTGACTATTGATCCCTTGATTGACTTTTATCCAAACCACTTATAATTTATATATATATAATTCCCATCCATGTTGGTAATTCAAACATGAGCACTTGATATTCCCTAATGTAATCACCACCTGAGATAATTATAATAATTTGTATTTCTCATTGACGAGTGATTACAATATTTAATTTCTAGATGAAGTTGGATAACTCTAAAATCAAGTGGCTTTCCGATGAATGGCAACAAGCCATATTTCCGACTAAATCCTGAAAAGTTACCCATAATTCTGCTGTGGTTAAGAAGTCGATTACTTAGAGCATTAATGTAGGTCGATATTAACCTTTCTACGAGTATTATATGTCACCAGAAAGACACATTTAAGTTTTTAAAAATACAACTTTTGACGACAAAAACAAACACTGAGCAAAAACTGTGCCGTTAGTATTCATTGGAATTTTGGAATCCCAAACTAAATACTTGCGACTTTATGGAAAAGTTATATTTCATTATCTTAACATGGATTTAGAAACTTCACGCACTGCTTTCACTTTGTTTTTATCATCAAAATTATGGAGTAATGTACCTTAATCGTTTCCAAGCGGCGAAACAATCTCAAATTTATGTTGTATGTTTTGACCAAATTTTACCAAATTATGTTCACATAATTTTGGGGTTCAAACCAGTCATGTCCTATAACACTTTCTTTACTAAATACTCATCGATGAGTAGTTTTATGGGTTAACCAATACAGGTAAGTGGGTGCCTGGCAAGGTGACACATCTGCCCGGGTCAACGAAAATCACACCTAGCCCTCCGGAATGACAATAACAAGTCAGAATGGAGCACTGGCTGACTGACCTTACAGCCTTTCTGTTTGTCAAAATAAGTATAGTGAAAGAAATAATGGCTTACAACCTATCCGTCATATAATTTCCCCACATAATGAAGGGATGTATGGATGTCAATAGGAAGGAGAGGTTGTCTGCTAGGCATATTAAAGAAGATTCGAGGCTAAATATGATGATGACCAAGGTCACAATTTCTTGCAGACAATTTGCTCCTCGTTCTGTCGACATGAATTTTGAGGTGGAAGCTGGATCCTGGAGCGGTTTATTGGAATTTTGAAAATAGTTTTAGAACGTACCCCACAAAAACATTGATTTCATTTTATGCCAAAGTAGATTTTATACATTTTTGGAAAATGCTCCCAATGAGTTACAAATATGCCAATATGTTTTGATAAGATCATCATCAGTTGCAGATTGCTGACTATATGCCATGCTAAGCGCATGTCACATAACGTTTCGAACCCTTAACCCTTTCTTTACTAAATACTCACCGATGAGTAGTTCCTTTAGGAAAAGTTCAGATAATAAGTTCAACAAACATTTGTTGAACTTATTATCTGAACATTTCCCACCAATGTATTAGAATCCTTCTGCACTTGCATTATCTTTTGGTCTCTGTCTGTCATCTGCTCATTTTCCATGAACACACTTCTAGATGAATAATAGACCATTCCAATGCATACTTTTATAACTGGATAGGAGAATCCATTTAGTCAAAAACGAGGTATACTTGTGGAAACAGGAAATGGTTGTGAAAATGTATCATTAGGTTCATAGTTACTAGATTGGTACCTAGTGCAGTGCCATTAAATATACTGGAAAGCCTAGACAGATACCGTAATGCCCAAAGTAATTGACCACTTAACCACAGCAGAAATATGGGTAATTTTTCAGGATTTAGTCGGAAATATGGCTTGTTGCCATTCATCGGAAAGCTCTCAGCGATCTGAAAAATTACCCATATTTCTGCTGTGGTTAAGTGGTCAATTACTTTGGGCATTACTGTATGTCTCATATAATCTTCCAAGTCTGGATATAGTGTGTCTGAAATTTGCAAAATTAGGTCCCCAGAGGGTGAATGTAGTGATAATAACCCGCTCAGTTAGCATCACCAAATTCATCCTCTGGGGTTCTCATTCTCTCTGATTAGGCCTCATCTTCTGGGAAGTTTCTATATCCCCTAAATTTGCAGAAGATAAAAACATAATCAAGGTGACTAATGAGTGAACATCACCAACTTCAACTGGGGAACTTCAATCTGATCCTAGGTCTCCCATAGCGGTTATGTCCTAAGCAGTATGAGGTTCACAGAGGGTGAATTTGGTGATGCTAGCCTGCTATGCGGGATAGCGTCACTAAATTTGCCCTCTGTGGACCTCATTCTGCAAATAATAGACACACTATTTCAAGGCTTGGATATAACTCATTAAGAATCCTGAGCTAATAAAGTTGGTCATGGCAATAATAAATGAGTTTAGTGTGCCTGTCATTTGCAGAATGAGGTCCCCAGAGGGTGAATTTAGTGAACCTATCTCGCATAGTGGGCTAGCATCACTAAATTCACCCTCTGGGGACCTCATTCTGCTTAGGCCTCATCTTCTCTGGAAAGTTTCTTTATTATCATGCAGAATGAGATCCCCAGAGGGTTAATTTGGAGATGCTAGACCACTATGCGGGATATCATCACTAAATTCACCCTCTGGGGAACTCATTCTGCAATGACAGACACACTATTCCATCTTAAGAATCCTGAGCTAATAAAGCTGGTCATTTCAATAATAAATGAGCAGGATTCTTCAATCGTTGATTTTGTTTTTCAGACTGGTGACAAGCTGGGTATCGATGCCAACTTCTTCAAGGTTGTAGGTAAGTTTTATCAACTTCAAGATCGCAGGTAAGTTTCATCAACTTCTTCAAAGTTGTAGGTAAGTTTCATCAATTTCTTTAAGGTCGTATGTAAGTTTCATCAATTTCTTCAAGGTCGTAGGTAAATTTCATCAACTTCTTCAAGGTCGTAGGTAAGTTTCATCAACTTCTTAAGATTGTAGGCAAGTTTCATAAATTTCATCAACTTCTTCAAGGTCGTAGGTAAGTTAAAAAAACTTCAAGATTGTACTCCGAATAATACTGCAGGCCAAATAATAGTGCAGGGCTGTATTTCCGGCTGAAATTAATAATAGTACAAGCAATTTCACTGTATGTCTCATAATCTCATTGCCTAATAATAGTGCAGGGTTGTCTTTTTGATTAAAATTAAATGATCATTCATGCACTTTTATTCGGCAGGTGAGAGTAGGTACGTTTCATCAACTTTTTCAAGGTCGTATGTAAGTTTCATCAACTTCTTCAAGGTTGTAGGTAAGTTTCATCAACTTCTTCAAGGTTGTAGGTATTTAATGTCTCAAAAGTATCGATAATGTATCTACATACACCGTATGAAATTTAATTAAATGTATGACTGTTCTTAATATTGCCACATCTTTTCTGTTTCTTGAGGATGGGGTCTTAAAAATACAATAAAATACTTGACTCTTCGTTGACCAATCATTAATTCAATTCACAGGCCTGAAATTATGGTGCCGGACATTTGAATTGTGAGGTCCCCAGAGGGTGAAATTAGTGACGCTACTCTGCATAGTGGACTAGCATCACCAAATTCATCCTCTGGGGACCTCATTCTGCTCTGGGAGACCTAGACACAGATATAAGTTCCCAGATAATGAGGATTTTGATGTGCACCCATTGGGAACCTCGATTATGCATTGTGTCTTCTGCTTTTGGGGATATAGCGAAATGAAACTAAAAAAAGAAAAAGAAACTTGCTGAAGAAGTTTCTAAAGAAACTAAAAAAACTTGTTAATTTGGTAATAAACATACTTTCCAGGGAAGATGAGGCCTAAGCAGAATGAGGTGAATTTGGTGATGCTAGCCTGTTGTGTGGGGTAACGTCACTAAATTCACCCTCTGGGGACTTCATTCTGCACCACTCGGCACCTTATTTTCAGGTCTGCTTGGAGTCTTCATTGCATCTTTGAACATTTTTTTTTTTGACAGAATAATTTGGGAGATATGCTCATTACTGTTCTTGATTTTAAATTTACAGGTAGGAAAAACCCTCTTGAGAAAAGAAGGTTTCATGATCTGAGTTTCTACAGAAAAGTATGGATAGTGAAAGCTCTCTGTGAGAACTTAGTGGTGAGTAACAGATTTTACATTTTATCACATATGTAATTTTTCTTACTACTTTTTCAAACTGAAAGGTCCAACCTTTTATCTTCATCCTTGGAGACTAAAAGACTAAAAAAGAATGTGGTAGCGGCTGTTCTGAAATTTGCCTTAATATCTCTTATTTGGATATATTATATCTCGCATGACTTTCTTGCGCCTGATGCATCTTTTGCGATAGTTCAAGTTTAACCCTTTGAGTGCCAGGTCCAATTTTTTGTATCAACCCATATACCCTGTGCCAATGCATTCTCTTATATAGGCGAGTCGACCATAGGTCGCCTCGCATATATAAGAGAATGCATTGGCCTAACAATTTTTCATCATTCGTTATTATTTTTTACAATTTTAATAATTGTTTCTTATATTCTTTAACAGGCTTATTTTGTAGGTTTAGGGCCAGGGAATCTTACGTTTTTCATGGGCATCAAAATTATTACTATGAATACTTGGTGATAGTTTTGAGTTATAACATGCCCTATAGCATGCTTAAGCATACTCAAAAAAAATTCAACCAAAAAAAAAAAAATCTAAAAAAAAATGTTTTTTTTAATTTTTTATTGTTTTTTAGGGCCGATTTTACAGAACGTAAATTAGGGCCGATGAGATCGGTCCGTGGCACTCAAAGGGTTAAGTTATGATTTACGATTTATGACAGCAGTATTGAGAAAACGGATGCCGCATGTAGCGGTGGAGCGAAGCCAGTTTTTATCATAGGTCGTTTGTTGAACTTATTAGATGCATATCTCCCACTTATGAATATGAATATGAATCCTTCGTGTATTATCTTTTCGTCTGACTGTCGACTGCTAATTTACCCTGAACACCGCTTCAAATGAATAATAGACCATTCCTATGTGTACATATATTACTGAATGTTGTAATACAGAGTTTGTGTTTTATAGCATTCGACTGAATTTCAGTGTATTTCTTTCATTGATGATTGGGATTCAGCATCAAGCCTGTGTTTAGTGTGTCTGTCATTTGCAGAATGAGGTCCCCAGAGGGTGAATTTAGTGATGCTATCCCACATAGTGGGCTAGCATCACCAAATTCACCCTCTGTGGACCTCATTCTGCTTAAGCCTCATCTTCTCTGGAAAGTTTCTTTATTATAAAATTTAGATGGAAACTTCTTCACATAGAATCTATTTCTTTTTAGCTCACCTGAGACGAAGTCTCCGGTGGAGCTATAGTCATCACTCCTCGTCCGTCGTCCGTCTGTCCGTCTGTCTGTCTGTCCGTCTGTCCGTCCGTCAACTTTTTTTAAAACATCTTCTCCTCTGAAACCATCATACCAAATTGGTTCATATTTGGTGTGGATGTTCCCTAGGTGACTCTCATTCAGATTTGTTCAAATGAGGTCACTGCCCTGGGTCAAATAGTTGCCAAACCAGGGTCATAACTCTATTCCTCCACAGTAATTCTTACAACAACTTCTTGTCCATAACCATTGTGCCGATTTAGCTAATATTTGGTATGGAGGGTCCTTGGGTGACTGGTGTTCAGATTTGTTCAAATGAGGTCACCCGGTCAATTAGTTGAGAAACCAGGGCCATAACTCATAGTAATTCTTACAATGACTTCATCTACAAAAATATTTGGCCGATTTAGCTTATATTTGGTACTGAGGGACCTTGGGTGACTGGGAATCAGATTTGTTCAAATTGGATCACTGGGTCATTAGGGGCAGAGCCAGGGACATAACTCTAAAAACCAAAAAATTACATTTTTGTATTTTGATCATATTTGGTGTGGATGTTCCCTAGGTGACTGTCATTCAGATTTGTTCAAATGAGGTCACTGTGTCAAACAGTTGCGAAACCAGGGCCATAACTATATTCCTCCTTGGTAATTCTTATAACGACTTCTTGTCTATAACCATTGTGCCGATTTAGTTTATATTTGGTATGTGGGGTCATTGAATGACTGGGGTTCAGATTTGTTCAAATGGGGTCACTGGGTCAAATTCGGGTGCAGGCAGGGCCATAATTCCCCAAAAAATAATAAAAAATTCAGGAACTCCTTGATCAATTTAACATACAAAAAAAATTATCACCCTCCCCCCACATGACCCAGAACCCCACCCTGCCCCCAACCAACAGCATTCCACCCTATCTCATTTCCTAACTCACAGGATCTCCCCCACCAGCATATTAAGTCAATTGTATTAGCTACAGACAGAGAGAGTTAATATAAATACACACACAGGCATCAATTGAGATGTTTATCAGGCTGACAGGTGTGAACTTAATGCACCAGACAGCACTCATGCCAATGTGTGTTATTAAAATAAAAACAAATTATTGTTCTCTAACCTGAATTTAGTGTGTCTGGCATTTGCAGAATGAGGTTCCCAGAGGGTGAATTTAGTTATGCTACCCTGCACAGCAGTCTAGCATCACCAAATACACTAGCCAGGGTCCTCATTCTGCTTAAGCCTCATCTTCTGGGAAGTATATAGACACTTAAATTGACATTTTTACTTACTTTTTCCCTTCTATTTAGTTTCTATATCCCCTAATTTGTGAATATAAAATGCATAATTGAGGTGCCCAGTGGGTGCACATCACCAACTTTAACTGGAGAACTTCAATCTAATGCTATGTCTCCCATAGCAGTTGAGGCCTACACAGAATGAGGTCCTCAGAGGGTGAATTTGGTGATGCTAGCCCGCATTGCAGGATTGTGTCATTAAATTCACCCTTATGGGACCTCATTGTGCAAATGTCAGACACTATGTTCAGGCTTGGCTGTTCGAATATTATGTCCTTAACCACCAGTATCCAATAGCGCTTGTACGCATTGAGCTCCCGAGTACGTCACGAATAATGATATCATATGCTAAAAATAGATTTTCGGACAAACTTTACCACGTGTTGGAGAACGCATGCATTTACTGTATGTGTGAGATTTAGAGTGGGTCTATAAAACTAATAATAACTTTGTTATTTTTCGTAGTTTTTACGTGAAAATTTAAACATACATCAGGGACATATACTTCTTGCAGAATGTTAAAAACATTTTCAGTTGCTCATTGTATTTTTTTTTATTGTATACGACAAAATAGTCGAAATCGGGAAATTCATAGAACTTTGGTAACCACCCAATGTTTGCAGTGTTAGAAAACGCCCAATCAAAATATAGTTCTTTAGTAATTGTTTACACCAATTTGTTTTTTCAACGAATATAGAGTAAACATAGTCCTCTCGGAATATCAAAATAATTAACCCCTAGACAGCCGACACCACCGGCAATTAATTCGCGCTTCACACCTCCGACTTTGCCAGAGTGTCGGACGAAAATGAAAGTTATCTGTCTAAATGTCCAATTTTCGTGTCGAATGGTGATATAAACCTCATTTGTCAGGTGCATGTATAAATATGATTATTATATACTATATACGGATTTTAAAACGCTCTTTAATAATTTCGTATCTGAGCTGTCATGAACAAACTATAAATTCTATTCGAAATGGCCCCGTTTTGTTTTTTTGTTAATTTGTGACTGGATGCATCGCTCGAAGTACGTTATTTTGCTATATAAAACTGCACGGTGTCGCTGAAAGTATGGGACCATCAATATATAAGGCATATCTTTTGCATGTATACGATAAACACCGGGTCATGCATTTCAATCCACCAGATCTGCACCAGAAACGATTTGACGATAACATTAGCACCAATATGTTCCCGAACATGAGGCATGCATGGTGACATTTCTGAAGGTAACAGATATTCTCCTGAAGGAAAATTGTTAACAAATAGATAACGAGTTATAAATAGTAACAGCATATTTGGTAACTCAGAATGATAACAAGAAACGCTCTTCATTTGTTCCGTTTAGAGTATCAATGGACCTCATTATATAAATATTTTGAAATGGAATAAGTTTTCAACATAAACTGCATTTAATCTCGCCATAAATTTTCTAATTTAACATTTTTGTTATGTGATTTATATTTACCTACCCATCAGAAGGCGGCAAAATTGTCCCCTTTATTGGGGGTGCTATAATTAGCCTGGAGAGACGATGTATGTATGATCGATGCATGACGTTAATTTAACATATCTTGAATAATAAATCCACGATCTACCATTTTATCACCCGGTTTGATCCAGAAAACCACTCCGCGCAACCACCTCCGTTAAAAAAAACCGTCATAAACAGAAGGAATAGTAAGATATAGACAACCTTGTTATTACGCCAATCAGAAATCTGGCATAGATAGTATGTTATTGTCAATTTTTTCCCTTATGTTATGTTATGTAAACAAAAGCAAAAAACATTATACGTTTCCTGGCTTTTGTTTAGATCCTGATATGGTAAACATAAAAGAGCATTATTAGTTACTCTTTTCCTGATATGGCAATAATAAAGAGCGTTTATGTCATTTTTGTATGATTAACCAATATAACTTGCGCTGTGTTATGTAAACAGAAGCACAACTTGTATGTAACACGAGCAGCCTCTTATTTGCGTACAGCATCGTACGTCTTGATGACAATATACTATTTACGCGCTGATTACGTTTTGGTGTTCCTTCTGTTGATGCCGATTTGAACTAATACAAATATTTCTGCAACGAACGCCGCCCGTTACAGAAGGCGCCATGTACACTTTATTGGGGGCGCTGATTAGCCTGGGTGACCCATGTACACCTGATTGTCGCGGAAGCGAGTTTGCGATATGATGTCATCACGCGTATGATCATATTGACCGCCTCGCAGCGTTATTCTCGACTCAATGGTTTTATGGTAGAATGTTATTCAACTAAGAATGATATAATTTACAACAGGAAGCATGGATCCGAATTTCTTACATGACAAACCACGAAAAATGACACTTGCGAAAATAATGTAATTTACAGTAGTGTTATATCGTAGTTCTCGGCGCTGTCAGGAAGACAATATTTTGGCCATGACACCGCCTGGATAAAGTATAAATTTCTATTTGAAAACCACTGCAATTTACAATGTAAAATGAATATATGTGTGTATACTTTTATCTAATAAATCATCATACATTCGTCACATCCACGCACATTCGTACACCGAGTAGCAGAACACATGGCAATGTTTGTCCGAATATCCAGCGCCTCGCTGTGAAATTAATTATTTTTAGAACAGATGACCAATGCGTACAAACGCTATTGAACTCATTATACCCTGAAAAGAAAACTTGGGGGGGGGGGGGTATATTGGATTGAATTTGTCAGTATCTATGTCAGACTGTTTTCCCATCCATCCATCTCTCATGTCTCTATCCGTCCATCAATTGTTTTCTTCTCCAGATACATATTAAAGACCAAATGGGTTTAAATATTTAGGTGTGGATGTAAATCCTTGTTTTGAACACAGCTGTAGGAGTAACACAATACATTGGTATCACTGGGCAAATGTTTGTGCCATCATTAATTATCTTCATGTCAACAGGTCTCCCAGACATTCTTGTTGCTGATAGTGGCTTTATGAATGGAATTTTATCCCATGTTTATCTCAGATACAAATTGCCTGTTTGAAAGATAAAGTTTATTTTTACTATTAATATTAACCATTTCATGACCAGAGTTGTGCTGGTGAGACCCTGTGCTTGTGCATTCTCTTATATATGCTCCCATGGGAAGCCTCCCATATAAAAGAGAATGCACTGGCTTTCCAGGTCATGGTAATTTTGTTAAGGCAATAGGCATCCAAATAAATGATGTATGTCATATTCTTGCAGGGATGTCGCCACTGTGTTGGGGGGGTGATTTACAGATTTGTTCAATGAAATGTAATTTTTGAGCTCACATCTTCTCTAGACTGAATGGGTTCATATTTGGTGTAGATGTTCCCTAGGTGACTTACATTCATATTTGTTTAAATGAGGTCACTCTATCAAATGGTTATGAAGGCAGGGCCATAACTCTTGCTCTCCATAGTAATTCTTAAAAACTACCTCTTCTGCTGTACCATCAGGTTGAACGGGTTCATATTTGGTATGAACAGTCCTTGGGTGACCTGGAGTTCAGATTTTTTTTCAAATGGGGTCATTGGTTTTAAATGGGGTCAACTTGTCAACTAGGGGTCAAGCAAAGGAAAGTTTTCCTCTTAATATGCTTCCTTCACACAGACCATCAGGTCTATTTTATTGATATTTAGTATGAAGGGTTCTTTGGTATCTGGGATTCAAATTTATTCAGATGGGGTCACCAGATTAAATAGACTGGGACCAGGGACATAACTGTATGTCTCTATAGTAATACTTAAAAATGTCTTCTCAAGAGAGGTTGGACTATTTAGCTTACATATAGTATGGAGGATCCTTTAGTGACTGAGATTCAGATTTGTTAACATGAGGTCAACCTGTCAAGAAATGACGGGGCTATGGGGACTTCACTTAAAACATCTACCTTGGAACTACCTGACTGATTAATCTTGACATATATATGTTGTTTTCGGGTTCATGGATAATTGGGCTTCAAACATGTCTAAATAGTTTATAAAACGGTGCTTGTGAGATTGGAAATTTCGAACAATTGAGAAAGTTTGAGACGTAAGTTGTGAAATTCTAACCTAAGACTTGGGAATCTGGAGCCCGGTCAGGAGGGGATATGTTTAGCTGGAGGGGGATCTGTAGTGTTCCATTGGTAATTTAAAGGTAGATATTCGCTGATCGACATGAAGCCTCTCTAGCCACATATCCTGTGTAGATCCGCTTCTTTTAAAGTGATTATGAAAAGTTCTGACTGTTATGGTCTCAAGAGTCCCAGTCTTATCAGTCTTTGCAGTCTGGTGAGCGACCCCACAGTCCTTGACTGTCTTGTTTAGTTTAGTTTCTCTATATCCCTCAAATTTGCAGACGACACATTGTATAATCGAGGTTCCCAATGGGTGTACATCACAATATTCACCATTTGGGAACTCCAATCTGAGTCCTATGTCTCCCATGCAGAATGAGGTTCCCAGAGGGTGAATTTAGTGATGCTAGCCCGCTATGCGGGATAGTGTCACTAAATTCACCCTCTGGGGACCTCATTCTGCTTAGGCCTCATCTTCTGGGAAGTATCTATTGTATCAAATTAACATTGTTATGTTTACCCATACCATAGTATGGGAAACATAATGTCGACGTCCGGATTGACCACTCGTCGTGTGTCCGTCCGTCCGTCCGTCCGTGTTTACTAATGACTACTTATGTGGCTAAGATTGTGTAAAATGGATATTTATGTGCATAACTTCCGTTGCGTGGCTAGCCACGTAACAGCTTTCAGATGGACGTTCTAAAATGATCTATTTGGCCTAATCAGCTTATTTAATTTTGTAGACACTCAAAATTTGGAGAAAAAAAAGTCCATCGACTTAGACATCCATGACCCGTCAATAGGAGATGTCGGACACTGACAAGACATTTATGTGGCTAGCCACCCAATCACGGACCTGTCAGTTTCTCTTATTCCACTGTCCCAGTTGCTGTGAGCAAGTTTTTGAGTTTTAATCAGCTTCTTCTGCTATAATTCCAACATGTTATGAATCCATAATCTGGAGTTTTATCACTATCTACTACTTGATAGCCACTTAAAATTTTATGGCTACTTGAGAAGCCACATAAAAACTAAAGCCACATTACCATTTCTAGCCACATAGGTCGAAGCCACATATCTACCCATTTGTTGGTACGTCCGTCCGTCCGTCCGTCTGTCTGTCTGTCTGTCCGTAGACACTTTACGCATGGTGCGATAACTCAAATATTTTCTATCCGATCGGAACTAAATTTTGTATATGAGTTTCTCAGACCAAAATACAGATCGAGTTCGAATATGGGTTTGATCTGAGTTTTTTTTTACGGAGTTATGGCCCTTTTTCGACTTCGAATTCACGCATGCTGTCATAACTCAAACAATTTTTATCTGATCGGAACCAAATTTGGTATGCGAGTTTCAGAGCCCAAAATACAGATCGAGTTCGAATATGGGTTTGATCCGAGTTTTTTTTACGGAGTTATGGCCCTTTTTCGACTTAGAATTCATGGATGCTACGATAACTAAAAAAAATATTATCTCATGAGAACCAAATTTGGTATGTGAGTTTCTCTATCTAAAATACAATTCGAGTTCGAATATGGGTTTGATCAGATTATTTTTAATGGAGTTATGGCCCTTTGATATAGAATTCATCCATGCTTCGATAGCTCAACCAGTTATCGTCTGATAGGAACCAAATTTGGTATGTGAGTTTCTCAACTCAAAATACAGATCAAGTTTGAATATGGGTTAGATCCTGTTTTTTATACCAGAGTTATGGCCCTTTTTAACTAAGGATTGAACAGATTCGATATTGTTATGCTTATCATGTAGAACCATAGCAGCTAACCCCTGTGATATCAGTTAGCACTGAGAGAGAGAATAGATTAACTTGTATTATTGGAAATTAGAGTTATTTTTAGCCACCATTGTCAGGGCACTGGAAGATGTAATTGGACAGAGGACCATCTGTTGTTTATTGTATTTCCATACAGCTCTCTGGTTTATCCTTGCAGTGTTCCAGTGACATACCTGTACCTAATTTTATTGAGTTAAAATTGTTAACCCTTGTCATCAATTTTATGCTTTTGTATATTTTTCATGTAATCATTCTCCTATTATATCCCTTTCACTTGTATGGATTTTTGTGGTTAAATGAACCCTTAATTCTCAACATTCCTTATACTTAGCAGAAATACCTTTCATCTGATATATCTCATTTTATTGAGATGTATGTAAATTTTGTATGTGAATTTCTCAGCCCAAAATACAGATAGATTTCGAATTTGGGTTTTATCTATTTTTTTATATTTTAAACAGAGTTATGGCTTATGAATTTTCGTGTCCGAACTGAAAATAGCTGATCACTATCGCCAAGGTATGGGTTAAACATCTGCCGATCGTGATCGGCCTCTCGTTTTTAGTTACATTTCCCTTTTGGGAAGTTTCTATATCCCCTAATTTGCAGAAGATAAAATACATAATCGAGGTGCACAATGGTTGATCATCACCAACTTCAACTGGGGAACTTCAATCTGATCCTAGGTCTACCATAGCAGTTGAGCGCCTGAGCAGAATGAGGTCCCCAGAGGGTGAATTTAGTGATGCTAGCCAGCTATGCTGGATAGCGTCACTAAATTCACCCTCTGGGGACCTCATTCTGCAAATGACAGTCACACTTTATAAAATCCATCAACAAATGTTTGTTGTCTATTGTAGGAAGCACAGGAGTTTGTACAAATATGGATATCATTGGAACCGGCTCCTTGACCACATTGTGATAGTTACAGTTATGCCCTGTGCCAATGCATTCTCTTATATATGCGAGTCGACCATAGGTCGCCTCGCATATATAAGAGAATGCATTGGCCTAAAAAAAATCTTTTTTTATCACTTTTTACCATTTTTTCTTACATTCTTTAACATTTTTATAATTTTTAATGTGTTAAGCCAATGCATTCTCTTATATATGCGAGGCGACCTATGGTCGACTCGCATATATAAGAGAATGCATTGGCACAGGAGCTGCGGGAAAACATCCTTGCGGGATATGACTCGAGGGTCCAACAAATGTTTGTTGTCTATTGTAGGAAGCACAGGAGTTTTTGAGAGATTCTATTGAATATCAGCCGAATGAAGACCAGAAGGAATATTTACTCGGGTATGATGAGAAAGGCACAGCCTATATTCATTTCCCACAGTTTTGTGGAGCAGATCTAAGAATATACAGACAAGCCAAGTTACCAGATCCAGCAGCGATACAAGTCAGAGAAGAACACAAGGTAACAATCCTGCAAACAGTGTAATTTGCAGAATGAGGTTCCCAGAGGGTGAATTTGGTGATGATAGCCTGCCATGAGGTGCTTTTTGAGGTGCATGATCGCACTTGCCCACCATGACTCATGCAAAATCAAAACAATCCGCGTTATTGACAGCTCGTGTGCATAAAATGCATACTGTGGCATTTGTGTGGTTAAAGTTTTCCGATGAAAAGTACATTTTACGAAGTGTATGCTTCACTACGTGCATATAACGAATTATAGAAACACAACTCGGATTAGCATGCGGCACGTCAATGTTGACATTTATTTCTATAGAGCCGGTGATTTGTCAAGAGTTGCTAACTTCAGTTTTCGATTAGCTATAGCATTGGTTGCTGATTGGTTAACCATTTTTGAATGGAGAACAGTGTTATTGACATATTCATACCTCATAGCATTTATTTAATACAGATAAAAAGCACATTTACTGCAGTTTCTTTCAAAATTTTGATGGATTAAATTACAATGGAGTTAAATTTACCCTGTTTTGTTGGATTTGGGGGATTCAAGTCTGAAAACAGATTGTGAACTTTCTGGCAAGCCTGCTCTTTCATAAACTGTTTTCAAGCTTGAATCTCCAAATATCCAACTCAATAGAGTATGCTTATTGTCCGCCGACCCAACGGGTTCGGAGGACTATTATAATCAGCATGTCCGTGCTTGCGTCCGTCCGTCTGTCCGTGTGTCCGAGGTTTCCGGATGATAACTTTAGTTAGAGTGAACCAAATTAAATTAAATTTGGTATGTGGGTTTATTAGCAGAAAAGACAGGTCAAGTTCGAATTCTGGTTCCGTCCGCCAATTTTCACCAGAGTTATGCCCCTTTTTTGACTTAGAAAACCCCTGAAAGTTGGTTTCCGGATGATAACTTTAGTAGAGTTAATCGGATTCAAACCAAATTTGGTATATTACTTTCTACCATCAAAACACAGGTCAAGTTCAAACTTGGGTTCTGCCTGACCATTTTTGGCAGAGTTATACCCCTTTTTCGACATAGAAAATTCATTTTTTCTTCTGTTTTTTGGTTTCCGGATGATAACTTGATTTTGGATTGTTTATTTGCAAAACCCGTTTTTTGTGGATTACTTATATCAAAATACAGCTCAAGTTCGAATTTCGGTTTAATCCGATAATTTTTGCGAGAGTTATGGCTCTTTTTTGTCCGCCGACCCAACATATAAAACCCCAAAAGTTGGTGTCCGGATGATAACTTCAGATTTAAACCAAATTTTGTATGTGTCTTTCTCCCAGCAAAACACAGGTCAAGTTCGAATTCGGGTTCCGCCCGCCAATTGTCACCAGAGTTATGTCCCTTTTTTACTTAGAATTTTTGCAAATTTGAGGTTTCCGGATGATAACTTTAGTAAATGTGTACTGAATGAAATTAAATTTGGTATATGTAGGTTTACTAGCACAAAAGACAGATCAAATTCGATTTCGTGTTCCGCCATGCCAATTTTTATGCGCAAACAACGGTCGTATCAAGCCGACACTTAGAGGCGGACATGAGGTCTACCGACCTTTTATTAGAATAGAATCAAATTCAGATGTTTGATATCAATAGGGATACAAGTAAAAGTACATTTTAAGGTGACATTTTATGATAATTTCCACCATTTTCCATGATGATTTATGTTGCAAAGCAAAAGGTGTAAACTTGACATTCTCAGCCTAATTTAAAAGAAGAATATAGGAATTTATTTATCTTGACTAAAGCTGGTGTGCTATGACATCTTCCTTCTGAATACTATTAGTTCAGCTCATACTTGCAGGAGGATGACAGGAAAATAAAGTCCCCAAAAAAGAAGAGAAGGAGGCGAGACCCTTATTCTATGGCACGGTCGTCCAGATCCAGAAAGGTATGTAGCCCTCTGATCACCAGATGCCCAGATCCTTATTCTATGGCACGGTCGTCCAGATCCAGAAAGGTATGTAGCCCTCTGATCACCAGATATCCAGATCATTATTCTATGGCACGGTCGCCCAGATCCAGAAAGGTATGTAGCCCTTTGATAACATGATACCAGGTCCTTATTCAATGGCACGGTCGTCCAGATCCAGAAAGGTATGTAGCCCTCTGATCACCAGATATCCAGATCTTTATTCTATGGCACAGTCATCCAGATCCAGAAAGGTATGTAGCCCTTTGATAACATGATAACAGGTCCTTATTCAATGGCACGGTCGCCCAGATCCAGAAAGGTATGTAGCCCTCTGATCACCAGATATCCAGATCTTTATTCTATGGCACAGTCATCCAGATCCAGAAAGGTATGTAGCCCTTTGATAACTTGATACCAGGTCCTTATGCTAGGGATGGTCGTTCAGATCCAGAAAGGTATGTAGCCCTTTGATAACATGATACCAGGTCCTTATTCAATGGCACGGTCGTCCAGATCCAGAAAGGTATGTAGCCCTCTGATCACCAGATATCCAGATCTTTATTCTATGGCACAGTCATCCAGATCCAGAAAGGTATGTAGCCCTTTGATAACTTGATACCAGGTCCTTATGCTAGGGGATGGTCGTTCAGATCCAGAAAGGTATGTAGACCTCTGAAAACTCGATACCCAAATCCTTATTCTATGGCAAGGTCATCCAGATCCATAAAAGTACGTAGCCCTTTGATAACTTGATACAAGACCCTTATTCTATGACATGGTCATCCAGATCCAGAAAGGTATTTATGTAGCAATTAAGATTTATCAGGTTGAAGGGGGTCTGAAAAATAGAAAAATAAGTATCATGGGGCATAACTGCCAGTGTAGCCTGTGCTAAATTTGATATTACTGGTTTGAAGGTTTAATTATTTTATAAAACTGGGAAAGTTCACTAAATAGCCTGATTTTTCTCCCCTGAATTATGTCATCTGCACTTGCAAGACATTTTTTGAAATTGCTACGATATCTTTTTCTATTTCAAATATTTCTCAGCTCTAACTTAGCTCCATCAGGTAGAAGAAGCTTATTTACTCACATTTTTTAGTTGAAAATAGTAAATTTTAGTAAAAAATGGGTAAAATTAAGCGTTTTAAGTGTGCAAACCAAGGGGCATAACTCAGTGACCAATTGTACGAAGAAGCTAAAGTACAGACATTTGATTACACATACCATTTCTGTTGAAAATAAAGAATGCTTGATGGGACCTATGCCAAAGATAATGGCTCAGCATAGATTTGCAGTAATGTACCCCCGCCGAGGTTGGCAAAAATTGCTGGAAATTGTGTATTTCTACCTTAATTGAAAGGTATTGTATAAAGGTATTATGATGTCGTCAATGACGTTGTTAATGTATTTGGTTTCTATTGTCCAAGGAAAAGACAAATAACATTTATTTGAACGCTGTATGCAAAACTTTGTTCGGGCTTTTATTCCTACATTTTTGTATTAATTTGTTTTAAACTTGGCACAGATATTTAGTACCATGGGATCCTGTGCACCTGTGATTATGACGGCTGTCCAACTTTTTTTGGTGGAGTTATCCCCCTTTTTTTTGCTTAGAACATTTTCACAACATGCATAATTTTGTCCCGAGTTTTATTCCTACATTTTTCGGTCAATAAATTGAGGGTTAGGGGTTAGTGTTAGGGAGTTTAGGGTTACCTGTTGACATAATTTCAGTGCCCAATATATCGTCGCATTAGAACTAAAGTGTTCTATCTCCATATTTTCATTTTTGTGGGATATCGAGTTTAAAGTTTTGACCCCCCGGTTCACATGGTCTCATTCTGTTTTGGAAGATAGTACACAGCAGGTATGATAGCTTTCTAAAAATATAAAAATACTATTATATGACAAGTATCGATACAAAACATGATATCTTAAGTGTAATCACGAAAAAACACTTTGGAGATAGAACAATTTGCTTGAAAATGATAGAACAATTTGCTTAAAATTTTCCTTTCTTTTTGTATTTTTTAATCACATAAACATGCAAAAATCCCAAATCATGCATTTTCTTTTTCTTTATCCTAGAAATAAGATGTTCATACATATGAGTGGGAAAAGGGGGGGGGGGGGGTATACCTTAGTCCCATCTTGGACAGGCCCATCTCTAGTTTATAGTTTGATGAGGGACGGTGGGCGGGGGGGGGGGGGGGGGGGGGGGGGGGGGGGGGGGGCGACGTGTTTTGCTTATAACTCAACCGTTTATTGACGGATTAAAGCTGCAGACAAAAAATCGGGTTTGTCCGCACATTTATTACAGAGTTATGGCCCTTTGCCATTTTTCACTGATTTTAGGCTCGTTAGCGCAACAACTTCAACAAACGTTATCTGATTCGATTGAAATTTGGGATATAGGTGTCTCCCAAGAATATCTCGGACGAGTTCGAAAACCGGCCTGGTCCGATAAAATTTAATAGAGTTATGGCCCTTAATTAGTCATTTTTCACGAATTTTCAGCTCGTTAGCGCGATAACTTCAACAAACGTTATCCGATTTGATTGAAATTTGGTATATATGTGTCTCCCAAGAATATCTCGGACGAGTTCGAATACCGGCCTGGTCCGATAAAATTTGATAGAGTTATGGCCCTTAATTAGTCATTTTTCACGAATTTTCAGCTCGTTAGGGCGATAACTTCAACAAACGTTATCCGATTTGATTGAAATTTGGTATATAGGTGTCTCCCAAGAATATCTCGGATGATTTCGAAAACCGGCCTGGTCCGATAAAATTTGATAGAGTTATGGCCCTTAATTAGTCATTTTTCACGAATTTTCAGCTCGTTAGCGCGATAACTTCAACAAACGTTATCCGATTTGATTGAAATTTGGTATATAGGTGTCTCCCAAGAATATCTCGGTCGAGTTCGAAAACCGGCCAGGTCCGATAAAATTTGGTAGAGTTATGGCCCTTAATTAGTCATTTTTTCACAAATTTTTAGCTCGTTAGGGCGATAATTTAACAAACATCATCCTATTTGATTGAAATTTTGATATATAGGTGTCTCCCAAGAATACCTCGGACGAGTTAGAAAACCGGCCCGGTCCGATAAAATTTGATAGAGTTATGGTCCTTAAGTAGTCATTTTGTACGAATTTTTAGCTCGTTAGCGCGATAACTTCAACAAACGTCACTGATTCAACTAAAATTTGGTATATAAGTGTCTTCCAATAATATCCTGGACGAGTTCGAAAACCAGCCTGGCCCAATAACATTTGATAGAGTTATGGCCCTTAATTAGTCATTTTTCGTGAATTTTTAGCTCGTTAGCGCGATAACTTCAACAAACGTCCTCCGATTTGTTTAAAATTTGGAATAGACATACTTGCCAAGAACATTTCGGATGAGTTCGAAAACCAGCCTGGCCCGATAAAATTTGATGGAGTTATGGCCCTTAATTAGTCATTTTTCGATTTTACCTATTAATTAGTCTACCGATACTGATGCACACCAATTGGCGGTAGCCACCGGCGGTAAGCCACCGAAAACGAGACACAGCATTTCTGATGCCACCTCTTGTTTTCTACCTTAGCTAAAGTGAAGAGATTTCTGTTATTTTTCCATAAAAAATGGTTATAATTTATTTCAGAAAAAGAAGCCAGTGGCCACCGCAGACAACTCATCCAACAGCGAGAGTGATAAGGAATTATCTGATACATCAGCCTGTACCGACTCAGTCAAATCTTTCAATGTTAACAACAGTTGCACCAGTACTCGTGAAAACTCTCCAGTTGTCTCCGAAAAAGTCTCACACCGGTCAGCCAAGGATACGTCCACCCCCGAAGGAAGGCTCAGAAACGGGTTCATCAAGGATTTACGAAAAGACTTAGCTAGAGTACGAACTGATAATTTGCTCCCGACCGATCAAGACGATGGGTCTGAGGAGGAAACTAACGATGATTCCAGAGACGCTGTCATGGATACAGACAATGCTGATGATTCTGTTGATAAATTCGGGGATGACAGTAGGGGAGCTGACGACCTGAATTCTAATGATTCTAAACTTAACCAAGATAGTGCTATTGAAAACTCTCAGGATGGCGGCAAGATTACTGGTCGGTTAATAAGCAAGTCAAGCTTCGGTAAAAGAGTGAGTGTTAAAGAGAGTGATACAGAGTCGGAATCAGAAGACATTGGTTTTTGGCGATAGACATGATAAGGAAGTGAGTTTTGGTTCAGTGCTTTCTCCGCCTAATGATCCGAGAGGTGATGGTAGATGTTCATATGTTGGTGATGTGGGCGAGAGTGCTGATAAGATATTAGATCATGAAGATTTGAGAACTTCAGACTTTCATGATTCTAAGGTTGTTGTTGGGATTAGTGAAGAAAATGTTAACGACACCAATGCCGCGACAACTTCAAACCTTTCTATGGAGCAGCAGGCTTCTCACAATCATTCCTCTGAAACCCGTGATGATCTAGAAACTAAACCAGATATCAAAACCGAGAAAATAGATGGTATAAAAGTTGAACCTTCAACAGCAGTTGATATTAAAAAGGAACCTATTGATCCATGGTTTTCAGAAACGGGGGATGAAAAAGAGCAACGGGGAGTTAATAATGTGAAGAAGGAGCTTGGAGAGCTTGGAAATGGTGACGGTCCTTCAGTTCATAAAGATCAACAAGAATTTAGCGAGGTAGAGTATTAACCCTTTTATACACCTCTATCATGTCTCTTGCAAATCTTTCTTTATTTTAACCCTTTGAGTGCCAGGGGCCGATCTCATCGGCCCTAATTTTCGGTCTGTAAAATTGGCCCTAAAAAAAGAGGAAATTTATTATTATTTTTTTTTTGGGTATGCTTAAGCATGCTATAGCAAATTTAAAAACAAACTGGATAATTCCTTAGGGGCATGTTATAACTCAAAACTATCACCAAGTATTCATAGTAATAATTTTGATGCCCATGAAAAACGTAAGATTCCCTGGCACTAAACCTACAAAATAAGTCTGTTAAAGAATATAAGAAAAAAATATTAAACTTGTAAATAATTGTAAAAAATAATAACAAATAATGAAAAATTGTTAGGCCAATGCATTCTCTTATATATGTGAGGCGACCTATGGTCGACTCGCATATATAAGAGAATGCATTGGCACAGGGTATATGGGTCGATACAAAAATCGGACCTGGCACTCAAAGGGTTAAAGACATCAAATTAAATGTAGTTAGACAGTTGTGGTATGTATATTGACTCAACCAAGGAATGAGCCTTGTGGCTCTTCTTCGAACGGTTTCTAAAGCTTTAGAATGCTTTAGTATGTATGGGCTCCAGACATTTTGTCAGTATTCTAAGATTTGCCGCACCATGGTTGTATATATTTTGGAGAAAGCTATGAGTCCATGTCGGTGAAAGTTCGGTTGATGATGCCAATACGATTTGCCTTTGTAATTACGGCGTTCACCTGTTCCTCAAATTTTAGTTGACCATCAACGATAACTCCAAGATCCCTCTCTGACGATGTGGGAATTATTGGTGGAAATGATGGATCATCCTTCAATTAGTAACAGTTCTTTGGGTTTTTATATCCAAGATGGAGTACAACCTCAGTTGCCAATCAAGAGACCATTTACATGCAGCATCTATACTTGCTTATATGTCCTCTGATAGTGAGTTGGTGTCGTCGGCAAATATTTGACACATGTAGGGCAATCCGACAGGAATGTCGTTGATATAAGTGAGGAATATCACTGGACCAAGAACAATCCCTTGAGGGATCCCATTAGTAATATCCATCCATATAGAGGACATTGAATTGATTTTAACCTGTCTGCTACCGATGTATATGTAATGGTATGTTGGGCATCAAGAGTCAAATACATCGAACAAAGATATACATACTATTGGAAATAGTTTTCCATTGACGTCATTTGATTATCAGAACTTCACTACACAACAAGATATTCATTTATAAGTAAATTATTTTTTTTAAATTCTTGGAAAACTCTTATACCATTTAATAATACATCCAGAGGTAATATATATACTTTTGTAATTTATCAGAATAATGAGAAAGTCATGCCTTAAAAACGGAGGTGAAGGAGGAAAGTGAATACTCCAGAGGTAATATATATACTTTTGTAATTTATCAGAATAATGAGAATGTCATGCCTTAAAACGGAGGTGAAGGAGGAAAGTGAATACTCCAGAGATAATATATATACTTTTATAATTATCAGAATAATGAGAATGTGGTGCCTAAAACGGAGGTTAAGGAGGAGAGTGAGGAGGACAGGAAGACAGACCACACATATTCAACAAATAAAGACACAATCAAACAGGAGGAAGAAAGCGAAGACGAAGAAGAGTTGGTAAGTCATGTGTATGATAATTATGGTGTGCCTTAGTTTTGATGGTGATGACTATTGATTACTAAGCAAAATACTATAAGTTATTGTGGTGGATTGACGGTAACATGGTGTGACATTGATGGCTTGGAGTTTGTTTTAAACCAAGTCATGAATAACGTATATGTTCTGCCAACAGTCCCGGTCATTCAGAGCAATTTAACATTTGTTCTAATGCACTTATGTCAATATACCCCCTGAAACATCACATATTTGCAGGGGGGTTAATTATCGATAAACTGTCGCAAAGTGTAGTCCGGTTCACCGCTTCAATGTCAGATATTCCTACATGCCAATATTAACATCAGCTGAATTCCTATTGGCTGAGTGTTTTCTATTGCTGCACATTTCATCGATAATTACAAGGCATGTGTGTGTCGAAATAACGTTATAAGTTCAAAGAGAATTAGAATGGGGATAACAGTGTGGTGTTTTGTGATTTTGGAATGGTACAGGGTGAACATACTGTGGCAAATACCCGTTAATGGGCTCCGACTCCCCCGTCGCCCATTAACTAAATTTGCCACAGTATATTCGCCCTGTACCTTTCCAAAATCACAAAACACCACACCGTTATCTCCGAATTCTGATGAAAGATCAGCAGAAAATGTCAAAATATCCTATCACTCTCGCCATAATGTTGTTCAACGTAAATGACTCCATGAAAAAAGCAAGCCATCGAGAAATGATGAAATGGATGTCTTGGTTTCTCTTATGTTGACGGCTCTAGATGTAAACATAGGAAATGTTCCGCGGCTCTTTGACCAATCAAATACGTTTCTTACTGGAGGCGGAGCATAACATGCAATCAATATTAACCTTTTATATCTACGAAATAGTACTTAGGGTAGAAAAATACTGAGAAAAATCAGAGAATTCTTGTTCTATAGTTAACATTGTTACCAATATATCCATTTTTAGCTCAACTTACTGCCCGTCAACAATTTCCTTCAGCAAACTCTACAGGCCACATCCTTCGTCGAATTGTATCATATGGATCTTCGGGTGACCTCCAGATGGGAGCCATAAATTTTTCTGAATTAAAAAAAAAAAATCATGGATGTCACATTTTAAATCTTTGGCATTCCCTGCAGCCCACATTTATTGGAGAATTGATTTGAAAATTTACAGGCATGTTTAGAATCATCTATAGATGGGAGCTATCAAATGTGAATGATTTTAAAAATGATAAACATGGCCGCCAGTAGCCATCTTGGATTTTACTTTGCTGCACACCCTGTAGGCCACATATCTCATACGATCATCACCCAACTTCAGATGGATCTTTGGGGTGATCACTAGATGAGAGCCATAGAATGTTTCCATAGAATGTTTCCATAGAATGTTTCCAAAATTTGTTGAATAACATGGCTTCTTGCACCCATCTAGTATTTCACAGTTGAATTTATCAGCACACCCTGGCTGCAGCCCACATTTGTGACCCGCCATATCAAATCTAGTCGTAAGTCGGGATTTTTTTTACCCTGTGCCAATGCATTCTCTTATATATGCGAGTCGACCATAGGTCGCCTCGCATATATAAGAGAATGCATTGGCCTAAAAAAAAAATTATCATTTTTTAAAAATATATGTTTCTTACAATTTTTATGACATAAAATAAAAAACATCCATTACCCTGCCGGGAGCCCCACACATATATAGAAGCATATAGAAGAGTGTCGTCTGCTCATGTTTGTCTGGGGCTCTGTATGGGTGAAATTATAAAATTGTTAAAGAATACAAGAAAAAATTATTAAAATTGTAAAAAATTGTTAGGCCAATGCATTCTCTTATATATGCGAGGCAACCTATGGTCGACTCGCATATATAAGAGAATGCATTGGCACAGGGTAAAAAAAATCCCGACTTACAACTGGATTTGATATGGCAGGTCACATTTATTGGAGACTGTTTTGAAATTTTACAGGCAAGGCTCAAAATAAAAAAAATTCACTGACTGTCAAAATGACAGGCACCAAATGGATGGTGTTGGTCATTTCAAAATGGTGCCTGTCAAATTTCAGATGTACTGTATGAGACAGTATTTAAATTTCCAATCGCCTTGTTATTCGTCAATGATACGCACAGGAAAAACTCATGTTATTTTTATTTTCAAATGTTCATAAACTTTACGTCGATTAATAAATACACATGCAATTTTCACCATTACAACAACACATAATTATATTCACTCTGAATTGATCTGAAAGTAAAAAAGGACTATTTTTTAATTTCAATGTTCGATTTGGCCAGTAGTGGCTTATGGACTTACCCAAACAGATACAGATTGTTTAAAAATTTGCATTGGACAAAATGTCCGACAGATACAGAAGTGCACTGGACATACATGTAAGCTATTTTTCGTCGGACAATGGCCATGACCGGCCACTTATTTTGAGCCTTGTTTACAGGCATGTTTAGGATCAGCTCTAGATCAGCTATTTAATTTGAACAAATTTGGATGAAAAACATGGCTGTAGGCAGCCATTCTTAGATTTTACTCTTTGCATGTCTAAATACTTTGGCATGCCCTACAGCCAACATTTATAGATTCCAATCGTCTTAATGCTCTTCAGGTTGACCTCTGGTGTAACTTTCCACATTCCTAATCGCTCCATTGACTGTAATGCATGACATTATCCCCTAACTAAGTTGAGCTACAGTGTCATTGATAAGTGAAAATATTGCCCTCCATTCATGGATTATTTGTTGCACTGTTTTAAAAAATACTGTCTAAAAATAGTTGTGCTAAAAATTAATTCAAGCATTCTTGATTTAACCTTTTGATGGGAAGAACGACATTTATGTTGTTTTACAGTCAGCGGGTGGAACGACATTTTGATGTTGTTGTCTAAACAAAATTCAAAATGGCTGCGCCTACTACAGGAATATCAACGTGGTGCATGCTCAAGTTATTTACATTGATTTGTGCTTAATAATTTTGTAGTTTAACCCTTTCAGTGCCAAGTCCGATTTTTGTATCAACCCATATACCTTGTGCCAATGCATTCTCTTATATATGCGAGTCGACCATAGGTCGCCTCGCATATATAAGAGAATGCATTGGCCTAACAATTTTTCATCATTTGTTATTATTTTTACAATTTTTTACAATTTTAATAATTTTTTCTTATATTCTTTAACTCTTTCAGTATTTTGTAGGTTTAGTGCCAGGGAATCTTATGTTTTTCATGGGCATCAAAATTATTACTATGAATACTCGTTGATAGTTTTGAGTTATAACATGCCCCTAAGGTTTTATCCAGTTTGTTTTTAAATTCGCTATAGCATGCTTAAGCATACCAAAAAAATTCAACCCAAAAAACAAAATCTAAAAGAAAAAAAAAATGTTTACAGAAAGGGTTAATGGCTGATTTAATTCCAGATTCCAGAGGTTGGTCCATTTGAACTTATTGGTCAAAGTGTTGAGGATTTGAGGCAGCTTGTGGAAAAATTCCAAGAACCTGAACCTATTGTTATTAAAAAAGGAAAGAAAGAAAAGGTACTCTTTTATATTTTTGATTGCGTTGTATATCCTATCTTATTTACGTCAGTATGAATATAGATATTTTTTTCAAATTGGATTGTAGATTGCCCAGTTTAACCCTTTACCCAACAAAACGGCCAAAACCGGCCAAATAAAGCTTCAACAGCCTAAAATATCTTCGGTCTGTCTCAATAGAACCATACACATATGGATATCATTGGAACTGGCTCATTGACCACATTGTGATAGTTACAGTTATGCCCTGTGCCAATGCATTCTCTTATATATGCGAGTCGACCATAGGTCGCCTCGCATATATAAGAGAATGCATTGGCCTAAAAAAAAATCTTTTTTAACACTTTTTACCATTTTTTCTTACATTCTTTAACAATTTTATAATTTTTAATGTGTTAAGCCAATGCATTCTCTTATATATGCGAGGCGACCTATGGTCGACTCGTATATATAAGAGAATGCATTGGCACAGGGCCCTTCTGTTGGGTAAAGGTTTAATTTACAAGTCACCCCATGAATTCATGCAGTAAAGTGATGTAGCCTCATAAAGCAAATTCAAATTCTTTTTCCTGCAAGTTGATGCTGGATGCGAATGAGTTTTATCATAAATGTCAAATATTTCAGAAGTTCACACTATTTAGTCATATTGCGATATATATAATACCGGTATAACTTGAGTCAATATCGTGAAGCTGTGATGTGCACCCATTGGGCACCTCGATTTTGCGTTGTGTCAAAAAACTTAAAACTTGTTAATTTGGTAATAAAGATACTTACCAGAGAAGATGATTCCTTAGCAGAATGAGGTCCCAGAGAGTGAATTTAGTTATGCTAGACCGCTGTACGGTGTAGCATCACTAAATTCACCCTCTGGGACCTCATTCTGCAAATGTCCAGCACCATATTTTGAGACATGATATGGTTTATCGTTTTGAGCCGATAATTTTAATAATAAGTTTTTTTTAGGCAATCACAGTCCGTATTTAAGTATTTCATATGTTTATCGACTTATCGGATACCTATTAACGTGAGACATGGAAATTATGTAAACGTTTTGTTTGGCAGAATAATATGCAATTTCCTTAGTGAAAATTTCTTGCACACAAGTCTGAGTTTAGTGTGCCTGTCATTTTCAGAGGGTGAATTTAGTGACGCTATCCTGCATAGTGGGCTAGCATCACTAAATTCACCCTCTGGGCAGGCTCATCTTCTCAGGACAGTTTCTTTATTATCAGATTTCTATAGAAACTTCTTCACATAGATTCTATTTCTTTTTTAGTTTAGTTTCTCTATATGATGACACATTTCATAATCAAGGTTCCCAATGATTGTACATCACAATATTCACCATTTGCAAACTTCAATCTGAGTCTATGTCTCCCATAGCATATGAGGCCATGCAGAATGACGTTCCCAGAGGATGAATTTGGTGATGCTAGCCCGCTATCGTCACTAAATTCACCCCTTGGGGACCTCATTCTGCAAATGATAGGCACACTAAACTCAGGCTTGCTTGTGCACATAACATGTTGTATACAAGGCTCAAAATAAGTGGCCGGTCACGGTCATTGTCCGACGAAATATAGCTTATGTCCAGTGCACTTCTGTATCTGTCGGACATTTTGTCAAATGCAAATTTTTAAACAATCTGTATCTGTTTGGATTCGTCCAAGGAGCCGCTACTGGCCAAATCGGACATTTAAAGTAAAAAATAGTCCTTTTTTAATTTCAGATCAATTCAGAGTGAATATAATCATGTCGTTTGAACTTTTAAAAAAGAAAATAACATGGGTGAAAATTTTCCTGTGCGCATCATTGATGAATAATAAGGCGATTGGAAATTTAAATACTGTCTCATACAGTACATCTGAATTTTGACAGGCACCATTTTGAAATGACCAACACCATCCATTTGGTGCCTGTCATTTTGACAGTCAGTACAAATTTTTTTATTTTGAGCCTTGGTTGTTTACTTTACAGATACTAAAGCCCCCTCCCAGGAAGAGATGTGTAGTTGTGCACATAACATGTTGTTTACTTTACAGATACTAAAGCCCCCTCCCAGGAAGAGATGTGTAGTTGATCTACATGTTGTTTACTTTGTAGATACTGAAGCCCCCTCCCAGGAAGAGATGTGTAGTTGATCTACATGTTGTTTACTTTACAGATACTAAAGCCCCCTCCCAGGAAGAGATGTGTAGTTGTGCACATAACATGTTGTTTACTTTACAGATACTAAAGCCCCCTCCCAGGAAGAGATGTGTAGTTGATCTACATGTTGTTTACTTTACAGATACTAAAGCCCCCTCCCAGGAAGAGATGTGTAGTTGATCTACATGTTGTTTACTTTACAGATACTAAAGCCCCCTCCCAGGAAGAGATGTGTAGTTGATCTACATGTTGTTTACTTTACAGATACTAAAGCCCCCTCCCAGGAAGAGATGTGTAGTTGATCTACATGTTGTTTACTTTACAGATACTAAAGCCCCCTCCCAGGAAGAGATGTGTAGTTGATCTACATGTTGTTTACTTTACAGATACTAAAGCCCCCTCCCAGGAAGAGATGTGTAGTTGATCTACATGTTGTTTACTTTACAGATACTAAAGCCCCCTCCCAGGAAGAGATGTGTAGTTGATCTACATGTTGTTTACTTTACAGATACTAAAGCCCCCTCCCAGGAAGAGATGTGTAGTTGATCTACATGTTGTTTACTTTACAGATACTAAAGCCCCCTCCCAGGAAGAGATGTGTAGTTGATCTACATGTTGTTTACTTTACAGATACTAAAGCCCCCTCCCAGGAAGAGATGTGTAGTTGATTTACATGTCGTTTACTTTGTAGATACTGAAGCCCCCTCCCAGGAAGAGATGTGTAGTTGATCTACATGCAAATCTGGAATTCCTCCTGAAGGAGTTAGAACCATGGGAGAGTAAGCTCGTCCATTCCACGAAGAAAGCCCGACTGCGACTCAGAAAAGAGATCGATGAATATAAGAAGCATGAAAAAGACATGGTGGGTTTATCATACTAGTAGTTATGAAATTCCTTTAAAATTCAGTTCAAAAAGAAGTTGAACAAATTAACACAATTTTTTTTTTTCTCATTTTTGTTGACATTATATCAATCTACCAAGTAGTTTGATAAAAGATAATACATTCAACAGTTAGGCCAAAAAAAAAAGGGTTTTGATTCTTGGGCAATTTTTTTTGAGAATCGATGAGGGAGCGAGGGTTTTTTTAATTTTTTTTTATTTTTGTTATGGGGATAATGCCCATAGTTAGCATGGGTTATTATATCTTCCCAGGTTAAGAAAATCTAAGGAGAACATTGTTTTGATATAAACTAATGTATTCCACTATAAAGAATGACCAATTATCATATTATACTACCCGTACATCATATATATATTGTTGGTATATTTGATATATGTATGTACCTTTTAGTAGTATATATCTATTTATATCAGACCTGTTTACTTTCATAATTGGAAATAGGGAGATTTGTCCTCAGAAATAGGGAGATTTAGTGAAAAATAGGGAGATTTTTTTCAATGTCAGTAACATGGAAAACACTTCATATTTTTTATTTAAATGTCATAGATTGTTTGTTGCATTTAATTTTAGTTTGCATCTGCCACACCTCAGTTACCTGTTTCTTGATTTTCTGCATTCAAAGGCACGCCCTTTCGGTAGTATTCACAGTTTAGTACATCTATGATCTATGCACAATTAACGGCCTTGACATCGACTACCGAGTGTCTCTAATTTCTAAAATCACTGAATCATTGGGAATAAAATTATGATTTTTCGGTTTTGGATCACGCTTTATTTCCAACAAGCCAAAATACAACGATTAAAAATATATTTGCACACTATAAAATGGTGCTCTCGGATAATTTTGTCGGCAAATATATTCAGTAACATCAGTGAATTTAAACACTGTTAAAGAGAATACGATTCCATGGACATTGTTATTGTTGGTAAGAATGGTTTGAGGTCCATTCGATTCGCGTTCTCTGTTACTGCGTATATAAAACACGGAATACAACAAAGACGGAAACGGAACTAAAACAAACAAAGTTTAAATCGGGATTATAAATTTTATATCTATCTATATACTTTAATATTTATCCATCTATACTATAGTAACTATACATGCTAGCCATAAAAACTTCAAATACTATTAAATTAAACCAGCATACACATCGCCAATACGCACCATATTTCTTTCCGGTTTGCGTTCCCGAAATTGGAAATCACATAATTGTTTACAGCACGGAAACACATTTGATTTAATAGACTTGGGGTTTGGGCAGCTAGTGGTGACAATATACCTGGTAGTTATCGTTACCTAGTGTCTGTTGTTGAATACCAACACATACACCATTGTATGTCTATCATATTCGATGTTTGAAACATAACTCTTTTCCAGTTTACTATTTTCATGTTATCATTACTTTTCATATTTTGCACCCTTCCATTTTTTTATTTTTTCCCCAATTATGGAGTTTGGGTTACATAAAAAACAACAAAAGTATGATATACCATATAAATAAAATGACGCTTGTTTCTAGGAACAATTGTGTTTTATATCAGATTTGAAATCTGACTGATCATGATTTCTTTTATCCGGGCGCCTATGGCCGGATTATCAGTTGACTGGGCATCCGGATTGCGGGCTAAAGGGTTAACTGAATTTATACTGTAGAAAAAAGTCATAGATGCTAATCGATGAGAAAAATCCTTGTTGCCAATATAAGGCCAAATAAATAAAAATAGTGTGTTCTCAGCCACCTCCCTCATCACTCAGGCACCTCCCTCATATCTCAGGCACCTCCCTCATCTCTCAGGCACCTCCCTCATCTCTCAGGCACCTCCCTCATCTCTCAGGCACCTCCCTCATCGCCCATAATTTTATCAAGAGTTTTCAATGAGTTCAAAACTCATTCTCCAATTTATCCACTATTATAAATTGACTGTTGAAATTGTAGGATTATTCACAAATTACTCGTACATACATTAATTTCTAGAATTATTGAAAAAAATTAAAAGTCTCTCTCCATCATCCTATTTACCTAGTTGGTATTATAAAAAAAATTCTTTTATTCCCACAGAATGACTGGGAGAGTGGTTCTGAGAGGACGGAATCATCCACTGACAGTAATGATGAAGAGTGTGAAGAAGACATGGAGGAAAAGAAAAATGTCAAGTTGAGAGTACTAAAGTCAAGAAAGAAACCCATAGTCCCAGTTGTCGACTCCGATTCATCCAGCATGGATTTCAATCTAGAGACGGACATTAGTCTTCGTGGCCGAATCCGTAAACGGCGCATCATTCCTAACAATACCGAAGATCAAGGTCTGAAGAAGAAGAAAGTAGAAAAAGAAAAACCAGAGCAGAACCACATACCGAATATCATACAACGCCAGGGCAAAGGTCAAAATTCAGCAGCTGATCCGGCATCTTCTGTCAGTCCATTGCAAACAGCGTCTAATTTAATGAAAATGCAATCGCCACTTGGAAGTAATTTTATAATTCAAGATGGTGGACAGAAGATCATATATGGTGCGTCTTCTCAAGCATTGGCTAATTATAGAGTGGCACAGCAACTGCAGAAAACTCCAGCTGGCACGTCTAATGCAAGCTTCACTGTTCCAGGAGGGAGTTCGTCAGAGCATGTGTATGTTAAAATCGAGCCTCGTCCAATTAGTTCTCAACTGTCCGGGCTAATACGACAACGAGTAGGCGGAGCTAAGGTGCAGTCACATCCAGTGATGCAGCAGCTACTCAACAAGCAGCCACTTCAAGCTAAATATGTAAATCCATCTACTAACGCAGCAACCAAGACTTCACAATCTAGCGCCGAAACTCTCATGTTTTTGCAGCAGAAATTGGCACAAATTTCACCAGAATCGCAAACAAGCCCTGTCAGCAGTAAACTCGGTCAGGACGGCTCAACAACAAATACTTTGACTGTCGCAGGAAGTGGGATCTCATCAAAAGTTACGGAAAGCACGGCTGGTAGTTCAGTTGTAGCTCACCAAGCACAGGTTATTCTTCATGGACAAAATGCCACGATAATCGGAATCGACAATAAGGGGAACAAGGTTCAGTATGTGACTAATGTAAACAGCTTACCAGCGCCAGTGTTAACGCAGCTCATAAGAGGAAATGCTTTGAAAATTCATCCCTCTCCAAGTCTTGTTGCACCGATACAGAGAGCTGCATCACCGCTTCAGACTATTCCACCCGTTCTGCGAGGTACTACTCCAATACAAGGCATTTCTTTACCACATCATGGATTGACTCCGCCTCTCAGTGCTGTTGTACCATCAGAAGCTGACTCTTCTACATGCCCTGCAGGTGCAGCGACGTCTTTGACGAATCTGAGTCAAGTTCTGACCTTATCAAATCCTACCGGTGTGGCCATTTCTTCACAAAACTCAATGCAAAATATTGGGTCACTGAATGGAATTGGTGTTCAGAATGAAGTTTTTTCTCCAGTTTCTGCCGCCTTGACCAGCCCAACAAAGCTGGTAACAGGAACTAGTTTGAAAGTGGATGGTGCATCCAACACAATCAACTTGACCAATGCCGCGTCAGCTAACATTTTAGGACTTAATACGAAGTTGATTGCTTCAAATTCTTTAGGAGTTGCGACATTGCCTGCTGGTGTAAAAGCAACCCTGATTAATCCCAGTTTGAAAACTACTCCACAATCACCAGTAAAACCATTGATCGTCTCAACACCAGTGTCTCATGATCAAACTGCAATATCAAATATTACGCCTTTACGGGCACCGCCGATTTCCATACAGCCGTCGTCGACCCTCGCGTCGGGTTCAATGGCCGGCATAATTCCTGCCATTCCAGCTCTCAATTTCTCCACAGCGTTACGACAGGCTCAAATAAACTATCAGCAACAGAATAAGTATGCTGGCAACATGACGGTCAAAGCTTTATTGGAGACTAGAACCTCCACTAAACCTAATGAGGACGGACAATGTTCAAGTTTGGAAAGTCCTTCATCTCTTTCACCCTCTTACTCAAATATCCAGGAAAGCAACAGTATCATAACGCAGATGTTGCAAAATTCATCCAACAGTGTTCAATTACCATCTGTTACCATAGCAACATCTTCAAATTTATCATCTCAGAAGGCAATAAGTTGTTCAAATGTTCCGTCTCAAAATAGTAAAAGCCAGATGGTTGTGAGTTTGCCTGTTTCTCCTGCGACTGCACGGATGTGTACTGTTACTCTGCCAAGCAATGCTGCTCTGGATTCTGCACTTAAAGGCATTGTTACATCAGTTTCTACGTCTCTGCCGACAGTTCATATGAAAATTCCTTCACCGTCTACATTGCCTGTGTTTCAAGCGAGAAACTGTGTAACAAAAACAATTCAAAGCATGAAGTCACCTATTCCTGTGACGATGCTTAAGTCCAAAAACGTTAGTCCTGTACTATCCGAGGAGATCAAATCTCAGAAACAATCACCAGTCGCCTCTCAAGCATTGCCAACTACTAAAGCAGTAGTTATGCCGCAACTGAGCGCTGATGGTAAAAATGTTGGCCTTAAAGTGACGCCACAAATATTCCTCACTTCCCAAGGATATGTTCAGGGTTATATGACTCCTCAAGGAATCGTTATACCGCAGATACACAGAACTACATCGGCCACATCAGTGACGTTGACGCCTACAACTGTGGGAGCAACTTCTGTTGAAAATGGGTCAAAAACTGTCGGAATTGTTCATTCTCCGCTTTTATCCCCAACTGCTAAACAAACAATTCCACTGCTATCGTCTGGTGGGAAAATGATCGCGACAAGTGGACAGACTTTGCCAGTTTCGCCTAGTGCTAAAAATATACCAACTTCTCCCATTGGTTTACAAAGTCCGAGAATGACATTAGCCAATGTTGTAACTCCTCAAGCTGTAGTTAAATCGGCAGCTGTGAACATAGCTGCACCTATGCAGATAATAACGCCAGGTGTTAAAGTGACGGCCATTCCACAAATAATTCCACAAAATGTCATCCTTCCTGCAAGTGCGCTGAATTCTCTGACGTCATTGAAAACATTAGGTCAAACTCAGCAAATTTCTACATCGTCAGCTCTGAATAGTGCTAAACAACTATTTGTGGTGTCGCCCCAAAACCAAGCAGCAATCTCGAAGAGTGGCGTTATGGGATGGCTGCAGAAAATGCCACTTGTGACATCACCGTCGCAGCAAAAACTTAATGTTATAACCCCATCAAAAGCAGTTGTGTCATTACCATTCACACAACCATCTGTGACCATGTTACCACTTACTAGGCTCAGCTTAACAACAGCTGTGAACGTTTCCTCGAATATGTTACCTGTAACACAAACTGCAAGTTCGTTGCCTGCGACGCAGCTTTCAGCTGGTGTACCTCCTCAAGGGTTTATCACGATTCCGGCGCCCAGGAATGTTACGCAGCAGACGGCATATGCCTCCGATCTAGTTCGACAAATGGCTGCTGCTCAAATGCTAAATATGGCACAGGTGAAAGGTCAAGTTGTGCCAAAATCACCCGGTCATGGATCTTTAAATCTACCCAATCAGGGAGGAGCTTCTAACTCAAGCAGTCATGGAAATCTAACCAATCAGGGAACTTCTAACTCAACCAGTCCCGGAGCACAGAATATACATGGAGCCACGACTACTCAACCGTATCAAAAATTAGTGACCTATAGCATTGCAAGTAATTTAAACAATAATAACTCAATTAAACTCTCTAGTGCCGGAGCTGCCGGTGGCGGCGAAACATTCATGAACATTAGAAGTCCTCATAAATCTCCCACGCCGATGAGTCCACAGAATATACAAGCTACGTCACCAATTCTCAAAAATAGAGCAGCGCTGGACAAATCGCCTACTCAACCACTCGCATTGCTTACCTCAAAGTCACAACCGTTTGTACCAAATGACCTGAAGACGGTGACCAACCAGTTACTATCTGCTAACAGTTCCTGTATGCCGATAACTGTTAATTTGGTTGATAAATGTGCGTCAAATAATCCGTTGCAAGTCCCTTTCTCGCCGTCGCTTACTTCAAAAGTAGGTCAGCTGTATTCAACAGGAACAAGTGCAATCGTTAACGTTAAAGCTGAAAGTTTGAGCCAGATCACCAGTCTACAGAATGCGGGTAGTAACCAGGCTAATTCTACAGCGCCCAATAAACTTCTTTTATATTATCTTGGTGGACAGCTTGTCACTCCGAATGGAGTCCCGGTCACTGTTGAGCAGGGTGTGCTCAAAGTTCTGCCGTCTGCAAGCATAAATGTTGGCAAGGATACGGTCACTTTCCATGCTCCGGAGAACGTCATAAAAAATAGTTCTCAAACTAGCAACGGTGATAGCTCAAATATGTCTGCAGCAAAGGAAGTGTCAAGAGCAGCCACTGTTATGAATTCAGAAAACACCAACATCTTAAGCTCTAGTTCTAAAATTCTCAATTCTTCAGACTTGACCAATCCGATGCCTCATGTAACGAAAGTGACCAATCCGATGCCTCACATAACGAAAGTGACTAGGTTGATGCCAACTGATGGTGCAGGATTTTCAAATAATGTGCCGATCTCACAAACTATAAATAGCTGTCTTTTATCTGACAATAAGGATTGTTTGCTTAAGCAGGATAATATACACAACCATTCAGTCCCTCCTCCTGGTTGTTCCGATACAGGGATTACAAAACTGTCGACTGAAACGGTGTGTCATAATGTACAGCAGCAGTCCATAGATAAAAAGCCAGTTTCGGAACAGTCACTTGGAAATAGTGCGGATGAGAAATCTAATATCCATACTGATACTACAGTTGAACGGAGTAATTCAAGGAATTCTTCTGATTCTACTTTACATGGAAACGACAACGGAAAGTTGTCCCACAACCCAGACAGTATGGCGTATGATACAGATAAGGAAGCAGCTCTTAATTTATTGTCTTTGTTCAATCAAAGTATGAAATAATTTCTTTATCCTGTTTGGCAAAACAAATTATGTTTTGATTCACATGCAAAATTTGGAATTATGGTGTATTATTTTTTATCATGATGACAGCACTACAGACTGATTTATCAGATAAATTACAACATATCGAATAGCAACAATTGTTGCAAAAAATTAAGAAATATTAAACCCTTTCTATACTAAATGCTCGTTAATGAGTATTTCCCTTAGTAAATGTTTAGATAATAAGTTCAACAGGCCATTGGTTGAATTAACAGTCGTCTGCTTATATTTTCTGAACATCTCCCCAGCTGAATAATAGATCCTTCCAATGTATACTTTTATAACTGAATGGGAGAATCCATTTCGTATTGAAATTGTTAATTTAATGAGTGTCATTTATTTGAAAATAGTCAATTTAACGTTGAAACTATACACAGATATCCATCTATTGTGAACAAAGATGGCATCAGAATTTATAACACAGCAAACGACCGGCTCGTTCTCTGACTGGTGGAATATATCTGTCAATGATTATTTGATTGGCAGCTGTGGAAAGATCAATTGCTCTTTGCCTGTGGATCAAATCATACAATTATTTTTGCTTTACAGATGCATTGACAGTTAGACTGAATTTGTCATTGTCGCATCATTTCATACAAAAAGACATCCACGATCTCTTAAACATGCAAAAAGTCACCCAGCTTATCAAAGTCTCATTCGTCTGCAATTTAAATTCAAATTTTATGAGACTGAGATTTTGGGTGACTTTTTGCACGTTTGGGAGATTCTGGGTGTCTTTTAGCATGAAACCATGCAGGTTAGCAGGTCTAGCGCATCCTCAATTTAACTATTATAGAGTTGAATATGGACTAACAATTCCAGATAAATTATATTATGCAGAATGCTGTGCAGGAATATTTCAACCCAAAACCACATAATCACAAATGTCATTTATATGTTGCCAGGATAGTCCGTTCTTGAAAACTTTCAGATCAAATGAATGACAGTATACTAGTACCTCCCTTAGGCCCGTTTTATACGTCGCGCCAAACACGGGTCGCGCTATCTTCGCCTGGCTCGACATTGGCGCGTCTCTGGCTCGTGTTACGTTTGTTTGATTTATACGTCGAGCCAGCTGGCACGTGCTGTAATCGTATATTTCGAACAATTTTAGCATTTCTGATACAAAATGCCGTCTGCTATAATCATTTCCGCGATAGTGTCCTCTGACAATGCACTATAAACTGGCCCTCTATACAGTGCATGAATCTCATAATTTATGCTTTCGTTGGTTTCAAAATCGGGATCTTGTCATTCATTTCCCTTGAGCCTTCGAATATATATATCTCTGCAATATATTTATTCCCAACTTTCGCGAAACGTCCTTTGTCAGTCGATACATGCATGTCCCCGTAGTACCGTACAATTGCCGTCAATGCATATTTACAACGGCCAATAGTTAGCACGTCTGTGGCTCGACGCTGTTTTATACGACGTGCCAGACACGGGTCGCGCTAGGATGACTCAAGAGATAACGTAATGATGCCAAAAACTTAAAATTGCGCATGCTCTCCACCAAAGGGGTCCTAAATGGGGGATGGCTTTCCCTGAATCATCTTAGCGCGACCCGTGTTTAGCACGACCCGTGTTTAGCACGTCGTCTAAAACAGCGTCGAGCACCAGACGTGTAGCACGTCGGTACCAGACGTGTAGCACGTCGGGTCGTGCCAGAGAAATTCTGACGCGCCAGTTGGTTTTATACGTCGTGCTTCAGTCGCGCTATCTTGGACTTTGTCATTTTCACACTAATTAGGCTGGCGCGACCCGTGTCTGGCTCGACGTATAAAACGGGCCTTAAATGTCATGAAACACTACTAGTAACACAGATCCTCTCATTTTCATAACAGAAACAAAAGTAGTACTGAACTACTGTGTGACGCTATTTTTCAACAATATTTGTATCCGTGGTCCAGTGGTTAGCGTGTAGGACTTATATTCGCTGTAAACACATCGAATGTGTTCACAGCGCGTCGCTGGTCATTGAGCTTCACACAGCAGTGGCTTGGCCGCTTTGATCGATGTGCAATTGTCGGATTGCTCGCTGTTTCAAAACCCGGGCCAAGTTGTGACGCTTGAGCAAGGTCGCTCGTACTGTGTCGGCTTCGCATCACTCATGCGTTGAACGAGTACCAGTCAGCTTGTCATACTGATGAGTATTAGATCATGTTCTGATCAAACTAGAGCAGCGCCTGCAGCCAGTTCATTGGTTGGCTTGTACAAATGACTGGGGTAATATTGTACCAAGCGTGTTAGAGCAAGTAATTGGGTAATCGCTATATAAAACTGGTCATTATTATATTATTCATATTATTTGAATTTAGGTTATGCCTCTTTTATCTAACTTGTGAATAGGAAATAACCATATAATATAATATAAGATTATAATAGTTAAATTTAAGTTGAACTAGACCTGATAAGAGCAAAATGATATTAATGGGTAGGTGACTGCTTTCAGAATAGAAATATTTACAACTTTACTTCAGAAACTACAAACAGAGTAATATAATTACCTATCTAAAATATTTTGTAAAACATTATGTAAAAATAATTGGATGGGATTTTGTTTGCCAAAATAGAAACTACGGTAACTAATATAAAAAGTTGTGCCATAATAATTTTATTTATTCTTGGATGCCACCTGTGCAGGCCGCAAAATATGGTGCTGGACATTTGCAGAATGAGGTCCACAGATGGTGAATTTAGTGACTCTCTACCCTGCACAGCGAGCGGTCCAGCATTACCAAATTCATCCTCAGGAGACCTCATTCTGCATGGCCTCATCTGCTATGGGAGACATAGACTCAGGTTTAAGCTACCAGATGGTGATGTGCACCCATTGGGCACCTCGATTATGCATTGTGTCGTCGGCCAATTTGGGGATATAGAGAAACTAAACTAAAAAAGTCACTTTCTAAAGAAACTAAAACATTATTGATAATAAAGATAATTTCAAGAAAAGATGAGGCCTAAGCAGAATGAGGTCCCCAGAGGGTGAATTTAGTGATGCTTGCCCATTGTGCGGGGTAGGGTCACTAAATTCACCCTCTGGGGACCTTATTCTGCAAATGACCAGCACCATATGTTGAGGACTGCACCTGTGTGTTGAGAAGTTTATGCCATTTGCAGTCAGAATATGTTCAACTAAAATCTAATCCGGGTTGAATGTGTGTTTCTTGAGGAGGTTACACTTATGTATAAAGTTAGCCATTGTTTCATCTAAAAGTTGCAACCATAAATTGCTACTCATAGACATCATCATTAGTTATTTGAAGAGGCCAACCAACTATCTTAAAGATAAAACCTGGAAATTTATACATTTATTGCACACACACACACACACACACAACATTAATGATGTCATGCATCAAGCCCAACCAGGACTTTGTTGAGTAGATAACTAACTGGCATGTAAACTGGACAAAAAATATTTGATATCATGTGAAAGAGGTGAACTCTATCGCCCTCGTTTTTATGCTGCAAATTATAATTTTGAGCCTGATGGTACTCGCTGTAATGTTGATGGCAGCAAACTGGTGCGATAATGTCCACCACATCCCCCATACACCTGTGTGATTCTGTCATAATGTGTGAGTGGCATAAAAACATTATGTGTATTCTAGTATAGTTCTATAGAACAGAATGGGGAATCCATTCTGGACTCAAAAGATTAACCAGAAGTTAAAATATCTTGCAAACCCTTAGCAACATATCCAAAGCTGATCCTGCTTGCCCTTAAAGTGTAAACAAGTCTGAGTTTAGTGTGCCTGTCATTTGCAGAATGAGGTCCTCAGAGGGTGAATTTAGTGACGCTATCCTGCATAGGAGGCTAGCATCACTAAATTTACCCTCTGGGGACCTCATTCTGCATGGCCTCATCTGCTATGGGAGACATTGACTCGGATTGAAGTTCCCAAATGGTGAATATTGTGATCTATCCCCCCCATTGGGAACCTCGATTATGCAATGTGTCTTCTGCCATTTTGGGGATATAGAGAAATTAAACTAAGAAAGAAATAGAATCTATGTGAAGAAGTTTCTATAGAAATTTTATAATAAAGAAACTTTCCAGAGAAGATGAGGCCTAAGCAGAATGTGGTCCCCAGAGGGTGAATTTAGTGATGCTAGCCCGCTATGTGGGATAGCTTCTGCAAATGACAGGCACACTAAACTCAGGCTAAAGTGTATAAGAAAAATATGCATCGCAAGACCATCTCCAATGTTGTTTAGATTTTCTTTAATCAAGTGCAGTAATGCTCTAAATAATAAACTGCTTAACCACAGCAGAATTATGGGTAACTTTTCAGGATTTAGTCGGAAATATGGCTTGTTGCCATTAATCGGAAAGCTCTCGGTGAATTAATAATTCAGGCACTGCCAGCTACCAAAGGTCAAATGTCAGGCACTGCCAGCTACCAAAGGTCAAATGTCAGGCACTTTCAGCTACCAAAGGTCAAATGTCAGGCACCATCAGCTACCAAAGGTCAGATGTCAGTTACCAAAGGTCAAATGATGCACTATCAGCTACCAATGGTCAAATGATGCATGTGATCGCCAGGTTTCAGCTACCTAAGGTCAAATGATGCATGTGATCGCCAGAAATGGTCGCATGATAAAGGTGGATCATAATTGTATGTACATGAAAAAAGTCTTGCAATGGAGTTAATCAAGTGACTGTCGGTAGTTAATAGTGATATGAATTTGAAGTGAGAAGTTCCCTATCCATACCTGTCTAAATATAGTCATTTAGTCATATTTTGTAAGTTTGATTCAGAGATAAATGATCACCTATATGTATCTCTGATAATTTTCTTGTGTTGAATAATGTTTCATACTATAAATATCCTTCCATACAAATAATAGTTTTCAACTCCGTCATCAAAACATCTATGTGTAGATAACACTGTCATTAACCCTTTCATGACTGCGCTGGTGCAGCATTAAAGTTCCTGTGCCAGTGCATTTCCTTGTATATGCGAGTCTCCCCTTAGAGCCTCGCATATATAAGAGAATGCACTGGCTTACGTCAAGGTAAATATTGTTACGCCAATGTGATCTCTTATAAAGGCGAGGTTCCCTATGGGAGACTCGCATATATAACAGAATGCATTGGCACAGGGTCTTCGCAAAATTTCAGGAAGCTCCAATCATGGAAGGGTTAAAGCATCTCCTGTGTACAGATAACTCTGTCATTAAAGCATCTCCTACACTAATGCCCTAAGTAATCGACTCCTTAACCACAGCAGAATTATGGGTAACTTTTCAGAATTTAGTCCGACTAAATTCTGAAAAGTTACCCATAATTCTGCTGTGGTTAAGGAGTCGATTAATTAAGGCATTACTGTATGTACAGATAACTCCGTCATTAAAGCATCTCCTATGTACAGATTTACGATTCTGTTCACTCTCAATTCTCCTGTGTCATAATCAGGCAAAACCAATTTGTTTGCATGCTGTATAAACAGAAGTTAATATATCTATTTACAAACTCGATCATTTACCAATCTCTGGACGGAACATGAGTATATTGAATTTGAACTATAATGGCCTTTACGCCCAGAATCGGAGGGAGTTATTGCTTGTATGTCTTCGGATTAGGTCGAATGGATACTTTACGTATATGAACATAGCAGGCAGCCTTTCTCAGGCATGATAATTTAAAACATGCATATATCAGAGGTCCATTGAATGTCAAAGCAACAAGATTTATAAGTAAACAAAGCCTTATTTTCCAGCGATTTTTGATTTGTTGCGCAACAGAAAATTTATGTAAATAACATATTAAATGATCACTTTACCTTTTTTTATCACGGTAAATGACATATCATTTTGTTACGAAAATGTACGTTATTTTAATCCGAGCGATATGAGAAAAAGCCAGTGCATGAATGAAACATTTAAGAACATATATATTTTTGAAAAATTTAATAATGGCTGCTCTGGTGTTTGCAAAATGATGTTTGATACACATAATTGCATTTTCTGGATATGTTCAGACTATCCGAACACTGCGAAAATGACAACTTTAGAAAAAATAACGGTACTTTTTTCTTAAAAGTACTCAATCCGATCAGACGCTCCTAAATTTCGATTTCTTTGGCTTCGGGGGTAAAAAATATTTGATTCGAGTCGAGGAACCCACCCATCAAAGCTCAGAGTGATTAGATATCGATGTTTGAAATTTGCTGTTTCTATTGTTTGTGGACCAGATCTTTTCCATGACCACGCAGGACCACGTGCTAAAAACGGACAAATTGCAGTTGTAAGATGGATAACTCTAAAATCAAGTGGTTATTATTGTTAATAGTAACCACTTGATTTTTGAGTTATCCATCTTACAACCGCAATTTGTCCTTTTTTAGCACGTGGTCCTGCATGGTCATGGAAAAGATCTGGTCCACAAACAATAGAAACAGCAAATTTCAAAAAATCGATATCTAATCACTCTGAGCTTTGATGGGTGGGTTCTTCGACTCGAATCAAATCTGATCGGATTGAGTACCTTTAACCCTTTACCCAACAAACCGGCCAAAACCGGCCAAATAAAGCTTCAACAGCCTAAAATATCTTGGGTCTGTCTCAATAAAACCATACAAATATGGATATCATTGGAACCGGCTCATTGACCACATTGTGATGGTTATAGTTATGCCCTGTGCCAATGCATTCTCTTATATATGCGAGTCGACCATAGGTCGCCTCGCATATATAAGAGAATGCATTGGCCTAAAAAAAAATCTTTTTTTAACACTTTTTACCATTTTTTCTTACATTCTTTAACAATTTTATAATTTTTAATGTGTTAAGCCAATGCATTCTCTTATATATGTGAGGCGACCTATGGTCGACTCGCATATATAAGAGAATGCATTGACACAGGGCCCTTCTGTTGGGTAAAGGGTTAATAACTATTCTTGAATTTTATAATGACGATTCTCTTGGACGAATTGGTTTTGCCTAAATAGCCATATTTATTCCTTACTGATTTATTGTTAGAGTTATATTTTCGAAACGCAGAAGAATGATTGTTATTTTTTACTGTTAAGAATTTTAATACGAGTATAAATTTCTGTACATATAGAAAGCATTTGTAAATAGCTCCATAATCACTCGCATTCGGTACCTTCCCTGTCTTGACTTTTTGTTATTTTCCATTGCTCCAGTTTTGCTGGATTTTCACATGAAGAGATATCAATTGTAGTGTTAATTTTAGATATTGCATGTTATTTAGTGCTCCTAGTGTGTCTGTCATTTGCAGAATGATGTCTCCAGAGGGTGAATTTAGTGATGCCACCCCCACACAGCAGGCTAGCAGCACTAAATTCACCCTCTATGTACCTCATTCTGCTTAGGCCTCATCTTCTGGGAAGTATCTATAATCTCAAATTAAATTGTTAATATTAGTTACTTTATACTTTCTATTCAGTTAAATATCTCCAAATTTGCAGAAGATAAAATCGAGGTGACTAATGTGTGAACATCACCAACTTCAACTGGGGAACTTCAATCTGATCCTTGGTCTCCCATAACAGTTGAGGCCTTGGCAGAATGAGGTCCCCACTGGGTGAATTTGGTGATGCTAGCCTGCTGTGTGTGATAGCATCACTAAATTCACCCTCTTGACTGCATTAATGGTTATTTGTTGCGTACATTTCCAAAAACTACCTGGTTTTCTGTTTATTTCCCCTTATTAAGAACCTTACATTTCTCAAAATTAACCCAAAAGAATCCATAAACAGAAAGCAATTGTAGTGCTCAGAATTTGAAAGGATTCCATTTTGCCCAATAAATAACAAATGTTGATCTCTATCTCCAGTCATGCGCTTAGATCTTTCTAATTTAGCTTTGTGAGAAAAGGAGAGATGTAATTTTGTTTGATTAACAGCACTCTGGATGAGACCTATCACGCTTCACTTTACTATTTTGGCAATATGGGTCACACACGACTGCTCATGTGCAATTGGGGTAATCCCCAGGTTATTCGGGCATATAGTGACATATCCATTTTATTGCACAAAACATTTCTCATTTCTAATTTCACATTTCAATACAGACCCCATACGTCACCTCTGTGGTCGGCATAGGACACCGAACCATACGATGTGGTAATATCACAACCATAATCCTCAAATTGTGTAATATTTCAACTGCTAGCACCAAATTCACCCTCTGGGGACCTCATTCTGCTTAGGCCTCATCTTCTGGGAAGAATCTATAGTCTCAAATTAATATTGTTTTTAGTTACTTTTTCCCTTCTGTTCAGTTTCTTTATCCCCTAATTTGCAGAAAATAAATTGCATAATCGAGGTGGCTAATGGGTGAAAATCACCAAACTCAACTGGGGAACTTCAATCTGATCCTAGGTTTCTCATAGCAGTTGAGGCCTAAGCCGATGGAGGTTCCTAGACTGACGTAGAGGGTGACTTTAGTGAATCTAGCCCATGTTTGCGGGATGACTTCACAAAATTCACCCTCTGAGGACCTCATTCTGCGAATGTCAGCTCCTTGATGCTCAATTGATTATCTTTCTTCTAAATTATGTTTGCTGAGTATGATGAATAATAATTACTATTTTGTTGATTATTAGGAATAATTTATGGTATTTATTCATTTTCTGTGTAAACCTAATGTATTTTTGTTCTAAGCAAAACATTTGTGTTAAGTTTTCTATACCAAGAAGGTTAAGAATGTCTTCTCAAATCATCTGTGTAGATAATTCACCATCACAAAGAATAAAACCTGTTCTCCATTCTCTAAAGGTGTGTTATTTATCCAATGAGTCATATGGCTAAAGTGTGAACCCTGGTGGGGGGGGGGGGGGGGGTAAATACATTTTGAGTCAACTTCATAAGAATTGGCAAAAGTTGTTTTATCGGATTTGTTCGCTTCACATCTCTCTGAAATTTTTCTCTTTTCTAGAAGTTATACAGAAAAGAGAATATTTTCAGTGAGATGTGAAGTAAAAATGCCAAACAAAAAAACATGTTGCCCAATACCATTTTTAAGGGCCCACTTAATATTCGATTAACACAATGAGTGCCGGAAATAAATTAGTAATCCCACCAGTTAGCCAAATCATGGCAAGATAGTTATCCTTAGTACATCATATTTGGCTTCATTGAAACAAGAATTGGACGATGTCGTGAGTTTAGATGACATAAATGGCGAGTCTTCCCTCTACTGGAAATAATTAATAACAAACACCCAATTATGTTTGGAAACAAGCCACGACGAGCGACTGTCCCGTGTATTGCTCTGATTGCACAATGATAGGCCTGACCACGTTGAACCAATACGTACGGCCCCAGTAACGACGGCGTCCCCACCGGCCAGAAAAAAACCGCCATTCTGATTTTATATTTTTTTGATGGCGGAAATCTGTAACCAGAGCCTTTGTGAAGCCCGTCTACAGGGTGAAATGCTGGTCCTCATCTCCATATTCATGTGTATATTCATATTGGCATGGACCCCAATCTTTGACAAACAATAATATTATACCCGGTATTGAATCTTGAACAACTTGTAAATGACATCGTCTTGAACAGACAAATTAATTCAGGTTCTGAGATTAGTTATAATTTCTTATTGGACTATTCGTGAATACAAATATGACAATTTGCTTGAGTTCACTTCCGTGTGAAAACTTGTCTTTCCATGAATATATATAGTCCCTGCTATCTTGAATAATCCTTGTGAAAGAAAAGCTTGGGGCCAACATGACATGAATACACGTTTAATCACATCTTAAATGCATATCAATGAAATCCTCACAATATATAATTCTGTAATAAACCTCTGAATTTGGCATGAGAACTTTCTATGCACTTTTGACCCGATAATCTATAGATTTTTCTAAACGCCTCTTTCGATTTTGACAAAACGTCTTATACCATGCAACATTACCCCACATTACTATTATATTGTATACTGTGTGTCCAAATGACGCTCTGACATGTTTGACGTTTGTCGAATCTTGACAAATTGAATATTTGATTTTGTTAACATTCTTCAGCTAATATTCGACAAAAATTTCTAACAAAATTTTTTGTTAGGAAGTTCACGGGACGAACCCCATGCTAGAAATGAATCTCATTCCTGAACACGTGACCCGCTTTGTTACAGCTAAGCCCCATTGGCTGTTACCTCGTCACATGTTCATAAACAACCATAATTACACCCAATCGCGGAAACCTGTCGTTTCCCGCGCTGTCTAATTATGTTAACCCGTGTCGCCAAGACAAATGTTTTTCTCTATTACTACGAAACGCGAAAAACTATTATTTATAGTACTACGAGATAACTCGTAGCCAGCACTGGTGGAAAGAATTTTGGAATTCCCACCACCAGTGCCAACTACGAGTTTATCTCGTAGACATGTTTTAGCAACATTTGAAGTAGAACGTAACCCAAACAAGTTATTTTGGCAGTAAATATATTTATGGAGGTGTGAGTGTCCTTGTGGTTATATAGTTATATTTTGGCTTGATGCACAAGGGAGCAAGTTACTTCTATGACTATATATGGCTACAGACGGTGAATCCAATGTGGAAGCGGATGAACTTAATTATTGTGAGGATGAGATGATTTTGTCCAGTATATATAGTCACTATATATGAGCATGTATATTCTGTTGTTTCGCACATTGTTAGGCATGCAACTCCCATTTAGCCTTATTTAGGACCATGCTATGGTTGCAAATAAAAGTACTGCCCCACATAGTGTAGGAAGAATTGTCGGCACAAAATTATAACTATCAATCCATCTACATACAGTAGCGTGCTACATCTAGCGATTTCATATACATCAATCCGTCCGGAAACAAGAGGTGTGCACTCGCGTGCTAGCATACCCCCACCGTGGCAAATTCAACCCGCATTATCTGTAATCCCAAATCTAAGTCAAAATAAGTCGAAAATGAAGTGTAATGTTAGGAGCCGCATCATGTAGAGAGGGTGTTGTGAGAAGCATGTATACCAACAATTATTGAAATCGGTTCATATTTATTAAAGTTATTAAGTCGGACAGAATTTTCTAAGTCAAAATAAGTCGAAAAGTAAGGCGTAACTTAAAAAAAGAAAGTCGGACCGCACCGCAATTAGCATCATGTGGAGAGGCGGTCCTAAGGAGATTGCATACAAAAAATTATTGAAATCGGTTGATAGTTGTTCGAGTTATGAGGTCGGACGGACACACGGAGGGAGAAAGTGTGACGGACAGACGCAGTCAATCCAGTATATCCCCCATTTTCTTCGAAAGTGGGGTATAATAAGTCACCCTTTGTTATAAACTTCTGTTAGTAATGCTACACAACACCATTTATCCATATATATAGAGAGAGGTGAGTTTCAAACAAAACTTGACGCCTTGAAAAGAAAAACGGACAATCAAATCAAGGAATGTCAGAAACAGCAAGCACAATCGTTTGAACTACAGAACACTGAGATAAAGCAATTACAAGAAAGGTTAGAAATGAACATAAACGAGACATTGAAAAGTGTTAGAAAAAACAAAAACATCGTAGAAAACAGAAACAACAACATCATAGTAGCAAACACCTGAGGGAACAACAGAAGAAGCAGATCTGACTCAAATATCAAAAACAGTAATAAAAATGACAAAATGTGGTGAGGCGACTGAAGTACTGTCATACCAGCGGATTGGTCACAAAACTGAAAACAAACATCGACCAGTGAAATTGTTATTAAATTCTAAACATTCACGAGACCAAATGATAAAAGAAGCGATTTTATTCAATAAAAAAGAAACCGGAGTAAAGGGACAACTAAAAATATATTTCAATCGAGAGTATTCAAGAAAGGAAATAGAAGAATTTTATAAACTCAGAGTTGAACTAAAGAAAAAGAGAAAATGAACCAACAAAAAGATTTTTTATCCAAGACATGGACATTGTCGAATGTCGATGACTTACTACCTATTGTGACAAATTGAAAATTGTTAATGTTCACATTTGTAAAATTGGGATAAGAGTCCACTCGACTCTTGTCTCCCAATTAATTGATAACAAATAAATGTATTATCATTAGTACAGGAACAAAAAGTAGCAAGACTTATTCCAAGAACACGATGATGATGATGATGATGATAGAACAGTTTGATGAACTGCATGTCGTTTAAAGGAATTGTTACACTTTCCATTATTCAAAACATTTCGGAAAACTCGAGACAATGTTGTACAATATATAACTTTGATCAGATTTGTTCCGCTTTATTCGAATAAAAAATTATAAAATACCAAGCCCCGAAATGGAGCCACACATTATATAATATGTATTCCAAAAATAACTGATGTACCCCATAATAATGAGATAATAGTAGTGTCCACGTTGGTAACATCATGGATACACCGATTATCTTGAATTGGACGCGTCTACACACACACACAAGAATGAGGGTGAATATATTTAGCAGGCCTGCGCGACGTGTTGTTGGGTCAGGGTGTGCAAAGTTTCAAGCACAAATTCAAAACAGCAGCATCATATTAGATAATGATCAAGCCTTGAAATAGTGTGTCTGTCATTTGCAGAATGAGGTTCACAGAGGGTGAATTTGGTGATGCTAGCCCGCATTCACCCTCTGGGAACCTCATTCTGCTGAGGTGTAAGCAGAATGAGGTCCCCAGATGGTGAATTTGGTGATGCTAGCCCGCTATGCGGGATAGCATCATTAAATTCACCCTCTGGGGACCTCATTCTGCCAATGACAGGCACACTATTTCAAGGCTTGATAATGATTGCTGAAATCACAATCAGATATAGTCTACATATGACCCAAAGCATCCGTCTTCGGTTCGTTATCACTAGTTAGTGTCATGTTATCACGCCATGAATATACCTGCAGATTATGCGGAATTTATATTAAACCAGATTAATAACTGCAAACTTCATAATTATTTTTGCGCATATACATAAATGTACTATGAAACAATTTACTTCAATTAATAAAAACTTAATCGAAATGTATATAACTTATATTGCACATGCGATGTTATTTTCTATCAACAAACTTAAACTGAAATTTATCGACAGGAATAAAATGGGGACTGACTTCCAAGACCTATGTTCTGGACTGGCAGCTAGCTGATAAATTTGATGTCGACATCAGCTCCCAGATTCAATATCGGATTTCAAATCTGCGGAAAAGTGCCAATTTGCAGGGCCTAGCCCCTTTGTGCTCTTTGCACACATTTTGTAGATTGAAAACGTTGCTCAATTTTTTTTTAAATCAAATTTTGAAAAACTAACGCTGTTATAACATCAGCCAGGGTACTCAGTCACCACACCAAACTTAGTTATATATATGATAACATCAGCCGGGGTACTCAGTCACCACACCAAACTAGGTTATATATATGATAACATCAGCCGGGATACTCAGTCACCACACCAAACTTAGTTATATATATGATAACATCAGCCGGGGTACTCAGTCACCACACCAAACTTAGTTATAAAAATGATAACATCAGCCGGGGTACTCAGTCACCACACCAAACTTAGTTATATATATGATAACATCAGCCGGGGTACTCAGTCACCACACCAAACTTAGTTATATATATGATAACATCAGCCGGGGTACTCAGTCACCAAACGTTAGTTATATATATGATAACATCAGCCGGGATACTCAGTCACCACACCAAACTAGGTTATATATATGATAACATCAGCCGGGGTACTCAGTCACCATTAGACCCACATACATATGAAAAGCCTGGCTATGAATGTGATTAGCCAAACAATTAGTATCGTTCATTAGACCCACGTACATATGAAAAGCTGGCTATGAATGTAATCACCCTTGAAAAGCTAACTTCATTTGTGATCAATTTGAAAAGATGACTACGAATGTGATCAGTGACCCCATCATCAATAGTGTGGGGGGGGGGGGGGGGGGGGTGTGTTAAGTCACTGAACAAAGGACAGGGGAGACTGAAGCCCAACAATAATGGGGGTTGCTCAAACAAGAAGTAGAATCTGGAATTTTATTTAAGTATACCAAAAAGTAAACCTAATAACAAACACAGTAACATTTGGATGAAGCAATATATCATTCAGAGTTTAGTAGAGTATTATATATAATAGAGTTTAGTAGAGCATTATATAGTATTCAGAGTTTAATATGGTAGTGCTTTATGGTGGTGAATTTTCAAGGCATCATCCTAAAAGGCCAGGAACCAACATCACCAATCAAATCTCTAACCTAAATCGGTTTTGATTTTTAATTTTTTTTACGGCATAAACTAGAACATAAAAAAGTAAACGGCTCATATTTATCACTGAAATTTACAAAGAAAATATGTATCGATTGTGTCCCGATTTTAACATAACCTCAATCATTAAATCGATTTTCCGTAAAATTGACATAAATCCCTGTCACTCGTAATAACAATATTAGTTCCCGCAACAAATATCTAGCTCAACCACTGGATGAGTTCCAGGTAGAAGCGATCCGAATGTCTGAAGTGGCAGTTTAGATATTACATTAGCGACGTAGGCTCCTGGGCCTGAACGTCTGAATTGACGATTTGGAGATTACATTAGCGACGTAGGTTCCTGAACATCTGAAGAACCGGTTTTGAGATTATATTAGCGACGTAGGTTCCTGTCCCTGATCCTATATACAGACCATGGAAATATGTATCTAAGCTTTCCACTGATGCCTAATTTATATAACACTATTGATATCTTTATATTTACATACTAAGTGTTGTCATCACTAAATCCAGCATTCTGATTGGTCGGCGCCCACGTGGCTAGTTGCAATTATTTCTCGGTGAATGCGCAACAGCTCATATCAACATCGATACGTCAGCTCATAACAACATCGATACGTCATTTGGGTTTGGAAAGACGAACGCGTAATGTTTTGGGCGCATTTAGATTCTCGCAGGATTGACTTAATAAATCGTCGGGTTTCAATTGTTCCTGTTAACTTTTGCCAAGGGTGCTATGGAATATTTTGGTCTGGTTTTGTCACGATACACTTTTCGATTTAAATACATTTACAAAAGTTGCTTTATCGCTAAATGTATATAAATATAAGGATTAACTGTCATGTGGACTGTTTTTATGGAGATGTAACCGTGAGGTAAGTGGTCATAACTTGTATGTAAAACCCTTTGGGTTTTACACAAGTTATGACCACTTACCTCACGGCTACATCTCCATAAAAACAGTCCACATGACAGTTAATCCTTATATACACTCCAGAATTTCCTTCATGACAGTTTTTATCTGCTAATATAGTATAAATTGTTCGGCTAAATTCTGTTTAAACCTGAAGATGGTAATTATCAGATATTAATTTTAACTACAACCTGGGACAGGAAATGTTACTATTTTAAGGACATTACAAAATTTTTTAAGGAAATTTTTTCTTATTAAAGGTACTCAATCCGATAAAACTCCTCTCAATTACTATTTCAATGGCTTCGGGGGTCAAAAATATTTGATTCGAGTCGAGGAAGTCACCCATCAAAGCTCAGATTTGTTAGATATCGATTTTAGAAATCTATTATTTTTCATTATCGGGAATTCTTTCTGGCCCAGAAGACAGTCAAAATTTCGTTATTATTACCACTTGATTATAGAGTTATCCATCCTTGTCTGTTTGAATAGAGTTTTGGCGTAAAATCTCGAGCAGGTTACCAAATTGATGGCAGTTATTAGTACTCATCTCGAGCAATTAACAAATTTCAAAAATCAATATCTAATAACTCTGAGCTTTGTTTGATGGGTTCCTCGACTCGAATCAAATATTTGTTACCCCCAAAGCCAAAGAAATAATAATATAGGACCCTCTGATCGGATTTTTGTTGTTGGAATCTGTTGAGATGGGGACCCTCTTTACGGATTGAGTACCTTTAAACACTTTCAATTGCAATATATGAAAACAGCAGCTGTTTTGTATAATCAATCATGTCTTCAAAATGCTTAATAGAAATTTCTGTTGTTGTTGTCAATGAATATTTAGTTTGTTCATTCAAATGAAAAAAATTTTATAATATATATGCTGGATGATGCCTTTCATTCAAAATACAGACAATCATACATATATCAAGGAGGGTGTGGTCCACCAAACATACTATGCAATATTTATTCATTCTCACACAATAGCAACATCATATTCTCTGACTCTGATCAGTGAAATATTGAAACTTTTTCAATTTAATGGCACATGTTCTGTTATGAGGTCACACACATGACTAAAAGACAACTGAAAGGTTTTCGAAATAAGATAAGACAGATGGAATTTCAATTCTGAAAACTACATCTCAATTCATTACTTTGGCTCAAAATTGAAATCTGCAAAAGTAATGTCATGTGAAGCAATACCTGGACAAAAATTCTGTTGCTTGGTTTCAGATTTTTAGTTATTTTTTTTTAGATCAAGGAAAAGAGGAGTATGGCATAAAAAATGTGGTTATTTTAATTATTAAAAACCAATAGGCCTCATTATGTTAAACTCTTTTGATGCCAAACGTGCATAATTGCGAATTATCCCGTCAACGCCAAATGCGCATAATTGCAAAACATTCCCAGCTTTTTCCAATATCGTTGAAAACTGGGAATGGCGAATTATCCCGTCAATGCCAAATGCGCATAATTGCAAAACATTCCCAGCTTATTCCAATATCGTGCCACTGGGAATTCCTGTTGTGGTTCCGGGTGGCATCAAAGGAGTTAAAGATGTTTTACTTCTAATTTTTTTATTTTAGTTATATAATATAGAACAACCATTCCAGCTGTAATTTGTGTCATGTGCCAGATTGTTCTATGCACCTACAAATAAGGAAATGATTTGCATGTCAGCATTAAATGAAATAAACACATGGGAACCAAATAAATAGATAGAAATAAAAGATTTGGGGAAATAAATATCTAAGAGAATCGTATAAATTACATAAATATAAGGGAAGTAATTTATAAATTAGAGCAAATAATAGTGAGATATTATGCATGCAACGCAAATTCAATTATGCAAGTGAACATTAACTTCATAAATGATGGCAATAGATAGGATTAGACAAACTTCAAACTTGGGTAGCTATTGGGTGTTCGATGTATGCTGGTAAGTTGAACGCAAAATATACACTGTAATGTTCTATTATTCACTTGCAGGGATCTTTTGGTAATAGATGTGCAGAAAATAGTGTATTCCTTTTCAGTCATTTGGAGCGAATGTTCACATAATAAGTCCAACTGGAGAGGTGAGACTGTCCCATTGGGATTAAGGGTACCCCTCCCCACCCAACAGTGCAATTGGGCTAGATCATGTGTAGCCATATTAACATATTTGTTTTTCAACAAAAAAAACACAAGGAACATAACCTCGGTCAAAAAAGGAGGATAACTCTGCTAAAAATATGTCAGATGGACCTCATAATCGTATGTGCACAGGTTCCCGTGGTACTATATATCTGTGCCAAGTTTAAAAAAAATTAACTGAGAAATTAGGACAAAATTGGTTGTACGGGTCAAGCTGATTCCAATATACCTCCATAACTTCATTTACATAACAAAGTTTTCAACACGCGAAATTTCGTTATTGGAAAGTTATCAATAATGAATATAAGAACCAAATTTATCTATTTCTCCGTGTTTTTCTTAGTGGTGATGTTTTTACATAGTTTTATATTTTTTGCACATTTACCTGCTGCGAGTGCATTGGGTGCCTTTAATCTCATCCCTGACTTTACCCTAAACATGAAAAACTGAAAACTGAAAATGAGTCTAAATGTGATGAGATTCACTCAAGATCCGATAGAACTGCAATAAAATAATCCATAGTTCAAACATCATTGTAGAGATCATTATGCCAAAAAAAATAATACCCGTGTTTACGGTTACATGGTTTAAACTAATTAGGGTAGGTAGAAATTTTTTATTTTTATTTTTTATTCTGAATTCCATTGGGTCATTGACAATTCAATCTAGAAAGCTTCACAATTCAGATTAATTGAAAGGATCAATTCTAAATATTGTTATCTTGATTTAGTCAGAGCACAAGACAAATAAAACTATCTAAATGTTTTTATGGGCGAGGTTTGAAAATGGGTAAGGTACCTTTCAATGCCCTTCCCACTGGCAAAAAAAACAATATCTGTCTAAAGCCAAATAAAAAGTTTTGGGTAGGCACCTTTTTCTAGGGTAGTTAGGGAAACCCTAAACGGAGGTATTTTTTTTTTTGGCATTATGCTACAGATAGAGAACAAACATTCTTAATAGATAAAATAACACACTATTAAAATGAATTAATGTACAAAAACTATTAAGATCTACTTTGTAATTTAGTGGCTACTAAGATAAATTTTACTCATTTTCGCAAAATTTCATTTATATATTTTTTGTAAACTACTATAGTAACAAATCTACGATAGTAGTAAAACAATTTACAAAATGAAATCCATCATTCATAACCATCATTCTGTGTCAGCCTCAAAATATGGTGATGGACATTTGCAGAATTAGGTCCCCAGATGGTGAATTTAGTGACTACCCCACACAGCGGGCTAGCATCACTAAATTCACCCTCTGGGGACCTCATTCTGTTTATGCCTCATCTCCTCTGGAAAATTTCTTTATCATCAAACTAACAAGTTTTTTTAGTTTCTTTAGAAACTCTTTTTTTTAGTGTTTCTATATCCCCAAATTGGCAGACGACACAATAAATAATCGAGGTGCCCAATGGGTACACATCACCATCTTGACCATCTGAAAACTTAAATCTGAGTCTAGACAGGTCTCCCATAGCAGATGAGGCCATGCAAAATAAGATCCCCAGAGGATGAATTTGGTGATGCTAGCCCACTGTGTGGGGTGGTGTCACTAAATTCACCCTCTGGGGACCTCATTCTGCAAATGTCTGGCTCCATATTTTCAGTCCTGATTGTGTCAGCACATGTTCATCACGAGCAAATGGGATAAAACAAACTGGATTAAATGTATTAAAATGCAGCAAAAACAGGTGCACAGCATGATGACCACAGGTCCCCAGAACAAAAATGGACCCCACCCCCAGTGCAGCATTAAAGATCCTGTGCCAGTGCATTCCCTTATATATGCGAGTCTCCCATAGGGAGATGCACTGGCTTACAAGGTCAAGGCAAATATTGTTAGGCCAATGTATTCTCTTATATATGTGAGGTTACCTATGGGCGACTTTCATATATAAGAGAATGCATTGGCACAGGGTTTTCGCAAAATTTCAGGAAGCTCCGGTCATGGAAGGGTTAATCATAAAAAAAAGGTATAGATCTAACTTGTCGGGCCAACATTTTTATCCTTTTTTTTTAATGTCCACAAACTGGTTCAAAATACACAAAAATAATACATGTTTATACATAAACGCCTCAAATATAGGTAGAAAGATCATTTATTACCCTTCAATTCTGAACCCATGTTTACCCGAGATGCATCAAATTGAAAGGTGATACAATATATTTCTACCTATGTATGAGGCATTTATGTGACATATTTTATTTTTGTGTATTTTGAACCAGATTGTGGACATTGGTTACCTTTCTATAGGATTAACTATTACTGGGGGTGGGGCAGTGTTCGTGCTGTCGGTAGCCAAATTAGCCAATGGCTAATCTTTTTCGAATTTGGCTAATAAAAATTTCATTTGGCTAAACTTTTGGCTAAACTTTTTTTGACCCCAAATAGAGACTGGAAGCATGAATTTTTGGCAAGTGAGTTTTTAATTTTGTGATGTGAACGATCTAGTCCGAAAACATCGTATACGTAAGTGGGAATATATCGCCGACTGTACAAAGGGAAACCCGATCGCAGACAGTACAAAGGGAAACCCGTCACTCTGCACGAAACAGCAAAAGGTCATATCATTATTTTACATTTAATCCGCTAATCCCCCATTGTCTGTCTGGTCACTCATGGGGCTCCTGCACAATGCATGTTTATGATGACATTGTATTTATGACGCCAAGGTTTATGAGCACCAAGTGTAAGACAATAGCTTAATCAGCCAAATGTTAATCACGACAGATATTTTGTGGCTATTTTTCGTCAATACCGATACATTCAAAATAATATGCATGCGTTTATGACAGATTGTAATTTGATAATGGCGTAACAATATTAAGTTATTAGTTTCCAGATGTCACTTAGATATTTTCGCAAGGATAATTAATATTTAATGATTTAAAAGAAAGTGGGGAAATGTCTGTATACCCAATATTATTATATTCATGCATATTAGTTAACTGCCCCACAACAAATTGTCCGTGGCATTCAGTGGAAAGCTCTCACCATGGCATTCAGTGGGTTAACTTGCATCAGCACTAGAAAAGATTCCAAGGCAATATTTGGAAAAAATCAACCTAGGCAAAAACTGTTTTCACCAAGGCGATTTTGCAATAATATTGCCATTTCAAATCAATAATAACATTTCTACCTAGGTATGCTATATTATTATGAATAGTTATCAAAGATATTGGAGATTCAATAAAAATATTTCAGGCTCTGAAATTTGCCTAGGCTAAATAATAGCCGATGAAATTTCTTTTTGCCTTGGGATTTGCTTCGGCTGAGCAGATAGGCGACTAATTAACAGAGCTGCTGTCCTGTATGTCTATTGCATTCCTCTGAAATGGACTTAATGGAGGATAATTAACAATTTTATTCTAATAAAATCACTGGGCTATGCCACCTGAACTGTAAGTGAACCAAGATTAGAATGAAATGTTGCAAATGAGTAGAGGCTTGTTCAGACTATGTGATGCCTGAACACGCCTGAAGACAGCACGGTGTGTTATTTATCATTTGAAGCAGGGACCAGCTTAGAGGGCGACTTGGGAGACATCTCCGTAAGTTGTACCACTTCTCCCTATTTTTTGTCCCAAGGAGAAGTGATTTCTCTCTCATATACCACTATGCATATGTCCAAACAGCATATTTAAAGAATATTTACTAAGGATGGAAATGTATATAGACTCTGAATTCCAATGCTAAAAAACAATGTGAAATGTTACCCGGGTGAAAACATATTTAAAAAATTTGGTGGTGGAACTTCATCTGTTACCATTGTTAACGTATTTCGCGTTGCTATTTTCCCAGACGCCAGATGAATGTCAGATCGCTGAAATGGTCTTCGCTCCAAATATCAATGTCTGTTTCACTTCTGGTTGTTTGGTTGAATGAATGAGAGGAATTCCAAGCTCAAGGAAAAAAGATCGACAATGACTTCTCCCAATTTGAAACCTCTTGACTGGTCCTTGATTTGAAGCTTACAAATATGTGCAACACGAAAAAACATCTAAACGTCAAGTATATACAATATATTATTCCTGCTAATGATTATCACAATATATAGAATGAATCAAGGTTAACATCTATAAACAATCATGGTACACAAGCCTGAATTTAATGAATTTAATGAAATAAGTCATTTTTAACCCTTTCATGACGGGAGCTGCGCTGGTGAACATTAAAGACCGTGTGCCAATGTATTCTCTTATATATGCGACTCTCCCATAGAGAGCCTCATATATACAAGAGAATGCACTAGCTTACAAGGTCAATGTAAATATTGTTAGGCAAATGCATTCTCTTATATATGCGAGGCACCCTATGTGCGATTTGCATATATAAGAGAATGCATTGGCACAGGGTTTTCGTAAAATTTCAGAAAGCTCCAGTCATGAAAGGGTTAACTAACAGTCATGGTACAGGGTTTGGAACCCTTGTCATCTGGTATGAACATCATTGCAGCTTACTGAGACATCCCTATATCCAAATACAGTAATGTGAGAGCTTTCCGCTGAATGGCAACAAGCCATATTTCCGACTAAATCCTGAAAAGTTACCCATAATTCTGCTGTGGTTAAGGAGGCGATTAATTAGAGCATTACTGTATCTTGGGCCACGCAAAGTCAATTTCCCATTTCTCAGGCCGGAAACCCTGTGTAAATCCTTTATATTCACATTCAATCTGTTGGGGGGAAAGTTTGAACTCTTTCATGATGGGAGCTGTGCTGGCGCAACATTAAAGACCCTGTGCCAATGCATTCTCTTATATATGCGAGTCGAGCCTCAATATATAAGAGAATAATTTGGCCTAACAAATTTTATCATTTTTTTATCAATGTTTCTTACATACTTTAACAAATTTTATCATTTGTTATCAAATTTTTTAACAATTTTTATAATTTTTTATAATTTTTTCTTACATTCTAAAACAATTTCAATCATTTTTTTTGATAATTTTTTTCTTACATTCTTTATCAATTTTTTCTTACATTCTTTAAAAAATTTTTTTATTTTTTATGATTATTTCTTACATTCTTACAATTTTTTATAATTTTTTTCAGTTTTTCTTACATTTTTTAACAGTGATAAAAAATAACATAAAATTTGTTATGGTCGACTCGCATATATAAGAGAATGCATTGGCACAGGGTTTTCACAAAAATTCAGTTAAGTCCCATCATGAATGGGTTAATCGGTAGGAAATAATTGCGGCCCATTTTTTTTACAAACACGCACAGAATTGAAAGAACAGACCGGTTTCCCAGTACATATTCTGATTCATTTTAATACAGTAATCTGCAGTAATTGGCAATTTATGAACAAACATAATTTGTGTGTCAAATGTGATGAAATTTGTTACCTGTGTGTGTCAAATGTGATGAAATTTGTTACCTGTGTGTGTCAAATGTGATGAAATTTGTTACCTGTGGTGTCAAATGTGATGAAATTTGTTACCTGTGTGTGTCAAATGTGATGAAATTTGTCACCTGTGTGTGTCAAATGTGATGAAATTTGTTACCTGTGTGTGTCAAATGTGATGAAATTTGTTACCTGTGTGTGTCAAATGTGATGAAATTTGTTACCTGTGTGTGTCAAATGTGATGAAATTTGTTACCTGTGTGTGTCAAATGTGATGAAATTTGTTACATGTGTGTGTCAAATGTGATGAAATTTGTTACCTGTGTGTGTCAAATGTGATGAAATTTGTTACCTGCGTGTGTCAAATGTGATGAAATTTGTTACATGTGTGTGTAAAATGTGATGAAATTTGTTTCATGTGTGTGTCAAATGTGATGCAATTTGTTACCTGTGTGTGTCAAATGTGATGAAATTTGTTACATGTGTGTGTCAAATGTGATGAAATTTTGCATAAAAATACGATACTTTCAGCTTTCATTAAAGTCTCTTGCTTGTCTCTTCCGTACGTCTTTTGTTGCTTTTTCTTCTTCATCCGGCTTATCTTTAAGAAGCTCTTCTGTATGTACGTCCTCATCTGACATCTTTGCATGGCTATCGTCATCAGTATCATCGTCGACCATATTGTCCTCATCATCAGCATCGTCCTCATCATCAGCATCTTCAGGATTTTCATCAGAATTCTTCTTGTTGATCTCTTCCAAACCTTCAATATATTTATTATTATTATTCAACGTAATTGAATTGTCGACATATTTTATAAAAATGTAGCAAAAAAATTTAATCTGCCAGGTTCAGTTACACAAACACTTAATTCACCAAATCACATTAAATACAACATATTCCATATTGTATACCATTTGAAAGAAGAAGATCCAAAACTTTGTATTATCAACTTATCCAGTCAAATAAACTGAGAACGCGTTGTTTTTGTCATGGTACCCACATTTGATCTGTGCTTTAATTTTGATCTGGCCTGTACTGCCAGTTTACAATTCTCAATGGAAGGGGAATAACTCTATCTCTTAGTTGTGCATTATTAAATGAAAGTGTCAATGACACTGTAGCTCAACTTCGAACGGGAATAATTTCATGTGTTACAGTCAATGGAGCTATAAGGAATGTGGAAAATTGAAATGTCTAAGTAATACTAGATTACCAACATGAAGAGATCTATATAAAATAAAATCCAAGATTTCCACTGGCAGCTGTTTTCCAATGAATATAACAAATATTTGATAGCTCCCATCTAGTAGATCAATATCAAGATCAATATGAAGTTTGGTGATGATCGGATGAGGAAAGTGGACTGTAGAGTGTGCCAAAGGATTTAGTCATACAAAGAATAAAATCCAAGATGGCTGCCAGCAGCCATGTTTTATGGCTGAATGACCCCAAAATGACTCGATCAGGCGAACACTCCGGTCTGTTGCCCGTGCTAATGGATTGAATTTTGTAATCCAAGATGGCTGCTGATGGCCATGTTTTTTCTGCCGAATGACCCCAAAATGACTCATTCCCATCTACAGGTCAATGTTAAGATCCATGATGATCCAACCAAAGGTACGACCTGTAGCCCATGCCAAAAAGATTTAGTGATGCAAAGAGTAAAATCCAAGATGGCTGCTGGTGGCCATATTTTAAGGCCGAATGACCCCAAAATGACTCCTTCCCATCTACAAGTCAATATTAACATCCACAACAACATGGGAAGTCTTCAGGTGAGTCTGAGAATCTTTATTGCAAATTCAAATTTGAAGCAAAATCAAATAATATGAATATACATGTAGTTGTAAAATAATGCCACACGGTAGTTCAGTACTACTTTTATGTAATGAAATTACTTGAGAATGAGAGGATCCGTCCTAGTGTTTCATGACATTTAACCCTTTCAGTGCCAGGGGCCGATCTCATCGGCCCTAATTTACGGTCTGTAAAATCGGCCCTAAAAAAAATTAAAAATTTTGTTTTTTGTTTTTAGATTTTATTGGGTTGAATTTTTTTTGGGTATGCTTAAGCATGCTATAGCGACTTTAAAAACAAACTGGATAAAACCTTAGGGGCATGTTATAACTCAAAACTATCACCAAGTATTCATAGTAATAATTTTGATGCCCATGAAAAACGTAAGATTCCCTGGCACTAAACCTACAAAATAAGTCTGTTCAAGAATATAAGAAAAAATTATTAAAATTGTAAAAAATTGTAAAAAATGATAACAAATGATGAAAAATTGTTAGGCTAATGCATTCTCTTATATATGCGAGACGACCTATGGTCGACTCGCATATATAAGAGAATGCATTGGCACAGGGTATATCGGTTGATACAAAAATCGGACCTGGCACTGAAAGGGTTAACACTTTATGGAGCCCAGACAGAGAGAACGATGCATTGATGACTGTCGTCTGCTTGTGTCCGTGTGAGGCTCCAACAGTGTTCCCACTGGCCCAGAAATTTCTTTAGCCATTATTTATTATGCCTCACATATATAAGAGAATGCATTGGCCTAACAATATTTATATGGATCTTGTAAGCCAGTGCATTTTCTTATATATACAAGGTTCCCTATGGGAGACTCGCATATATAAGAGAATGCACTGCCACATGAGCTTTAATGCTGCACCAGCACAGCTCCCACCACGAAGAGGGTTAACAAACCTTTTGAATCGATGGTTTCAGCAGACGGGGTCGACTTGGTATCATCCTCAGGCAGGCTAGAAATATTGCTGTCGACACTTGAACTCTTTTGGACAATCTCAAAGCTATCCATGTCTGGACTGGAATCAGAAACCTTTACCACATTTTCTGACTGAAATTGTAGAAATAATTGGGAGGAAATGTATTCATATGTTAACCCTTTACCCAACAGAAGGGCCCTGTGCCAATGCATTCTCTTATATATGCGAGTCGACCATAGGTCGCCTCGCATATATAAGAGAATGCATAGGCTTAAACATTAAAAATTATAAAATTGTTAAAGAATGTAAGACAAAATGGTAAAAAGTGTTAAAAAAAAAGATTTTTTTTAGGCCAATGCATTCTCTTATATATGCGAGGCGACCTATGGTCGACTCACATATATAAGAGAATGCATTGGCACAGGGCATAACTGTAACTATCACAATGTGGTCAAGGAGCCGGTTCCAATGATATCCATATTTGTATGGTTCTATTGAGACAGACCGAAGATATTTTAGGCTGTTGAAGCTTTGGCCGGTTTTGGCCGTTTTGTTGGGTAAAAGGGTTAAAGTTTTTCTATGAGTAGATCATAATCAAATAACATTTCATACATCAATAGATATAATAAATTAGAAAAGAGTCTTGATGTAAACAAGCATGGATATAGTTTGTCTGTCATTTGCAGAATGAGGTCCTCAGAGGTAATTTAGTGATGCTATCCCACATGGTGGGCTAGCGGGGAAAAAGTAACTAAAAACAATGTTAATTTGAGACAATAGATACTTCCCTTAAGGTGAGGCCTAAGTAGAATGAGGTCCCCAGAGGGTAAATTTAGTGATGCTAGCCTGCAGTGTGGGGTAGCATCACCAAATTCACCCTCTGGGGACCTCATTCTGCAAATGACAGACACACTATTTTAAGGCTTGGATGTAAAATAGTGTTCTTGTTTTGCATAGATAATTGCGATACAATTTAGACAATTGCATTGAAACATGTTATATTCAAGAGCAGTTTTCATCCTAAAAGTTGAATTTTGAAACTTGGTGCACTTGGCAACAAACATTACAACAAACCATGACAATGAAGCTGTTCTGAAGCAATTTTGTATTTTTATCTTTTCAAGGTGACAACAGGGTCGAAAAATCATAAACCTTAGGAAAATCAATCAGTCATAAATAGATTGATTACCCTTCATACAAAAGCTCACGTGAAAATTTTGTTTTATTTAGCCAAAACAAACCCAGAACTTCAAATGTGTACTAGACATAACCATTTAGATTGGTTCTAGGCTAATTTTAGAAACCTGGATTTGATTTAAATTCTAGGTAACATTCACAATTTCCAGCAATTTTGGCCAACTTCAAATCTATTCTGTCCTTTGCAGAATGAGGTTCCCAGAGGGTGAATTTAGTGATGCTACCCCACAAAATGGACTAGCATCACGGAATTCATCCTATGGTAGCCTCATTCAGCTTAGGGCAGTTAGGTCTCAATGGAACCTAGGATCAGATTAATGTTCCTCAGATGAAGTTGGTTATGTTAACCCATTAGTCACCTCGATTATGCATTTTATCTTCTGCAAATTACGGGATATAGAAACTCAACAGAATGGGGAAAAGTAAAAACTAAAATAAATGTCCATTTGAGAATATAGATACATGACAGAAGCGGCTTAGAGTCATCAAATTCACTCTCTGTGGGACCTTATTCTGCTTAGGCCTCAACTGCTATGGGAGACCAAGGATCAGATTAAATTTCCCCATTTGAAGTTGTTTGATGTTCACCCATTCGACACCTCGATTATGCATTTTTCTTCTGCAAATTAGGGGATATATAGAGGAAAAAGTAATTAAAACAATGTTTATTTGAGACTATAGATACTTCCCATTAGATGAGGCCTACGTAGAATGAGGTCCCCAGAGGGTGAATTAGGTGATAGCATCACTAAATTCACCCTCTGGAGACCTCAATCTGCAAATGACAGACATGTGATTTGCAGGCTTGCCAAGAATAATACTGACCTCAGAGTTATCCAACTCAGTAACCTTAGCTTTGGGAGCTTGCTTCAAAATGCTGTCAACTGAAATATCATCGACTTTGTTCTGAGCAGTCTGCATCGCTTTCATTATGCAATTCATTTGAGCTTCTGTCTCCTCCAGTCGCTGCTTCAGAAGAACCATTTCTTCAGTATCTTTTGAAATTGAAGAGAACTTTGATTGATTGGGGTTTATTGTCACTTTCAGCAACTAAGGCCAGCCATATCATGACATTGCCAGTTTTAGCGGTTACAGATTTTGAGTTACAAAGTCCATGATGGAAACATGTGGATTTGAACCCTCATTGCCAGCACTGGAGTGCGAAATGGCTTGAAGTTGTATCCCTAACCGATTGAGCCACTGAGGCCACCAAGAGAACTTTGAAAATGTCTGTATGCTCCTTATGAGCATTTCAGTCTCTATGATAATCTGGAAATTTATTTTATAGGTAAGTGGGTGTCTGACCAGGTGTGTTATAGGTAACCATTATATGTAATTGTGTGTCTGACCAGGTGTGTTATAGGTAACCATTATAGGTAAGTGGGTGTTTGACCAGGTAACACATTTGACAGGGTCAGTAAAAATCACACCTAGCCATCCGGAATGACACTAAAATCACACCTAGCCCTCCAGAATGACACTAAAATCACACCTAGCCCTCCAGAATGACAGTAAAACCGCACCTAGCCATCCGGAATGACACTAAAATCACACCTAGCCTTCCGGAATGACACTAAAATCACACCTAGCCCTCCAGAATGACACTAAAATCACACCTAGCCATCCGGAATGACACTAAAATCACACCTAGCCTTCCGGAATGACACTAAAATCACACCTAGCCTTCCGGAATGACACTAAAATCACACCTAGCCACCCGAATTACACTAAAATCACACCTAGCCCTACCGGAATGACACTAAAATCACACCTAGCCACCCGATATGACACTAAAATCACACCTAGCCATCTGGAATGACACTAAAATCACACCTAGCCTTGCGGAATGACACTAAAATCACACCTAGCCCTCCCGGAATGACACTAAAATCACACCTAGCCCTCCCGGAATGACACTAAAAGCACACCTAGCCCTCCGGAATGACAGTAAAATCACACCTAGCCACCCGGAATGACACTAAAATCACACCTAGCCCTCCGGAAAGACACTAAAATCACACCTAGCCACCCGAAATGACACTAAAATCACACCTAGCCATCCGGAATGACACTAAAATCACACCTAGCCACCCGGAATGACACTAAAATCACACCTAGCCATCCGGAATGACACTAAAATCACACCTAGCCACCCGGAATGACACTAAAATCACACCTAGCCATCCGGAATGACACTAAAATCACACCTAGCCACCCGGAATGACACTAAAATAACACCTAGCCATCCGGAATGACACTAAAATCACACCTAGCCACCCGGAATGACACTAAAATCACACCTAGCCATCCGGAATGACAGTAAAATCACACCTAGCCATCCGGAATGACACTAAAATCACACCTAGCCTTCCGGAATGACACTAAAATCACACCTAGCCCTCCAGAATGACACTAAAATCACACCTAGCCATCCGGAATGACACTAAAATCACACCTAGCCACCCGGAATGACACTAAAATCACACCTAGCCTTCCGGAATGACAGTAACAAGACAGAATGAAGGACTGGCTGACTGACTTTTAAGCCTTTCTGTTTGTCAACTTAGGTATAGTGAAAGAAATAATTGTTTACAACCTATCCATCATATGAAAGTGTCAATGACACTGTAGCTCAACTTGGAAAGGGAATAATTTAATATATTACAGTCAATGGAGCGATTAGGAATGTGGAAAGTTGAATGTCTAATACTAGTTTATAGACATGAAGAGAAAAGTAAAATCCAAGATGGCTGCTGGCGGCCATGTTTTCAGCCGAATGACCCCAAAATGAGTAGTTCCCAACTACATGTCATCGTTAACATCAATGACAAATTTTATGACGATCAGACTAAAGGTACGACCTGTGGCCCGTGCTAATGGATTAAATTTTGAAATCCAAGATGGCCACTGGCGGCCATGTTTTTTGTCCGAATGACCCCGAAATCAGACTAAAGGTACGACCTGTAGCCCGTGGTAAAGGATTTAGTCATACAAAGAGTAAAATCCAAGTTGGCTGCTGGCGGCCATGTTTTTTGGCCAAATGACCCCAAAATGACTCGTTCCCATCTACATGTCATTATTAACATTCATGACAAATTTTATGATGATCAGACTAAAGGTACAACCTGTAGCCCGTGCTAAAGGATTTAGTCATACAAAGAGTAAAATCCAAGATGGCTGCTGGCGACCATGTTTTTTGGCCGATTGACCCCAAAATTACTCGTTCCCATCTACATGTCATTGTTAAGAACCATGACAAATTTTATGATGATCAGACTAAAGGTACGACCTGTAGCCCGTGCTAAAGAATTTAGTCTTACAAAGAGTAAAATCCAAGATGGCTGCTGGCGGCCATGTTTTTGGCCAAATGACACCCAAAATTACTCGTTCCCATCTACATGTCAATATTAACATCCATGACAAATTTCATGATGATCAGACGAACAGTACGACCTGTGGCCCGTGCTAATGGATTAAATTTTGAAATCCAAGATGGCTGCTAGCGGCCATGTTTTTTGTCCGAATGACCCCAAAATGACTCGTTCCCATTTACATTCCAATTTCAACAGCCAGGAAAATTTTTATGATGATCAGACTAAAGGTACGACCTGTAGCCCGTGCTAAAGGATTTAGTCATACAAAGATTAAAATCCAAGATGGCTGCTGGCGGCCATGTTTTTCGGCCAAATGACCCCAAAAGTACTCGTTCCCATCTACATGTCAATATTAACATCCAAGACAAATTTCATGATGATCAGACGAACAGTACTAACTGTGGCCCGTGCTAATGGATTAAATTTTTAAATGCAAGATGGCTGCTGGCGGCCATGTTTTTTGTCCGAATGACCCCAAAATGACTCGTTCCCATCTACATTCCAATTTCAACAGCCATGACAAATTTTATGATGATCAGACTAAATGTACGACCTGTAGCCTGTGCTAAAGGATTTAGTCATACAAAGAGTAAAATCCAAGATGGCTGCTGGCGACCATGTTTTTTGGCCGAATGACCCCAAAATTACTCGTTCCCATCTACATGTCAATATTATCATCCATGACAAATTTCATGATGATCAGACAAACAGTACGACCTGTGGCCCGTGCTAATGGATTAAATTTTGAAATCCAAGATGGCCGCTGGCGGCCATGTTTTTTGTCCGAATGACCCCATAATGACTCGTTCCCATCTACATTCCAATATCAACAGCCATGACAAATTTTATGATGATCAGACTAAAGGTACGACCTGTAGCCTGTGCTAAAGGATTTAGTCATACAAAGAGTAAAATCCAAGATGGCTGCTGGCGGCCATGTTTTTTGGCCGAATGACCCCAAAATGACTCGTTCCCATCTACATGTGATTATTAACATTATTGACAAATTTTATGATGATCAGACTAAAAGTAGGACCTGTAGCCCGTGCTAAAGGATTTAGTCATGCAAAGAGTAAAATCCAAGACGGCTGCTGGCGGCCATGTTTTTTGTCCGAATGACCCCAAAATGACTTGTTCCAATCTACATGTCATTGTTAACATCCATGACAAATTTTATGATGATCAGACTAAAGGTACGACCTGTAGCCCGTGCTAAAGAATTTAGTCATACAAAGTGTAAAATCCAAGATGGCTGCTGGCGGCCATGTTTTTGGGCCGAATGACCCCAAAATAACTCGTTCCCATCTACATGTCAATATTAACATCCATGACAAATTTCATGATGATCAGACGAACAGTGCGACCTGTGGCCCGTGCTAATGGATTGAATTTTGAAAACAAAGATGGCCACTGGCGGCCATGTTTTTTGTCCGAATGACCCCAAAATGACTCGTTCCCATCTACATTCCAATTTCAACAGCCATGACAAATTTCATGATTATCAGACTAAAGGTATGACCTGTAGCCCGTGCTAAAGGATTTAGTCATACAAAGAGTAAAATACAAGATGGCTGCTGGCGGCCATGTTTTTTGCCCGAATAACCCAAAAATGACTCATTCCCATCTACATGTCATTGTTAACATCCATGACAAATTTTATGATGATCTGACTAAAGGTACGACCTGTAGCCCGTGCTAAAGGATTTAGTCATGCAAAGATTAAAATCGAAGATGGCTGCTGGCGGCCATGTTTTTTGGCCGAATGACCCCAAAATTACTCGTTCCCATCTACATGTCAATATTAACATCCATGACAAATTTCATGACGATCAGACGAACAGTACGGCCTGTAGCCCGTGCTAATGGATTGAATTTTGAAATCTAAGATGGCCGCTGGCGGCCATGTTTTTTTTCCGAATGACCCCAAAATGAATCATTCCGGTACAAATGTTGATGTCAACAGCTATGACAAATTTCATAATGATCCGATCAAAGGTACGACCTGTAGCCTCTATTGTTGACGCCTTACGTACACACGCACACACGTACACACGTACACACGGACGACGGACGACAAAGCCATGGCAATAGCTCAAACTTTACAAAGTAAAGTTGAGCTAATAATGTCCCTATATAATGAAGATGATATATAAATGTATGGGTGACATGAGAAAGGGGAGGAAGTCAGCTAGAAGCATATTAAAGAAGAGGGTAAATGCAATGATGACCAAAGTCACAATTTATCGCAGAAAAATTGAATTTATCGCAGAAAAATTGCTACTTCTCATGACATAAATCTTTATGTTGAGATGGTTCCTTGGACTGGTTTAATGGAATTTTGAAGAGTTTTAGAACAGATTGAGCACCTTTAATATGCCAAATATTTACTTACTGATATTTTTATGATCTGCCTTTGTCATTAGATCTTCGAGTTCTTGGTGTCTGACACTATCACCGAGGATGATGTCGGCTTTTTCACCGAAGTCACGTCGCCCTTTGCTGTAGATGTTGGTTCGTTTTTCTTTATAGTTATCTTTCTTGTTATATACCTAGAGATATACAGAATATTATAACTATATACCTACAGATATACATAATATCATAACTTTAATGTGGCCATGGTTAATTAAATTCATGTTCAGCGTCAATCAGCACATTTTTTTTTTTGGTAACGTATTTGATTAATTATTGGCACAATGTTCAGTTTCATTGAAGTGTCGCCTGGTGAAAATTCAGATACGAACATCTAACCTAAAGCCACGTTCAATTTTTTTTGGTCAATTAATTAATATAAAAAAAACCTCTTCTTATTCATGATGCCACGACTTTAGCTCAGAAACTACACATCAGTAGTTGGTGTTTCCAGCATAAATGCATGTGAGAGATCATTGATCATGTGAGAGATCATATCCCCTCCCTATTCTAGTGCCCTGAATAGAAGAACACACCGGAATAGTAGTACAGGGTGGACGATTGGGCAAATTTCAATAATAGAACAGACCGGAATAGAAGTACAGGGCGGACAAATTCTTAGATGTCTCAATATTCGAACAAGCCGATCATTGGCTATCAATCTGTCAACCCTCCCTTGGTATTTGCTGGTACTTGAGTGTCTGTAACTGTAATTGAATTCAAAGTCAATGACATCCAGTTTTCTATATCTACCAGTACCAATACCAGTACATGAATAAGTATTACTACTGGTACATGTACTACTAGTGGTAACTTTAGATGGTGTTGAGTGTCATGACATGGATGCGTAATTGGCTGTTGCCAGCTGTGGCTTATATATATCTGTCAGTAAAAAGCTACAGCTTGTCACAGCTGGCAATTTTTATACGATTATGTCAAATTGGAATAGAAAAAAATTATAAACATATAGACCGGAATAAGCTCATACAGGGCGGCAATTTTCATGAAAAAAAATAAACATACACGTATGTTTATTCGGGACACTAGAGTAACACTCCCCGATATTGGTATGACTATGAAAAATGTGAAACATTCAAAGTGAAACAAATCTTCTCATAAACAAAAATATATTTCAGTAAGTTGTACAATGAGTAAGCTGGGAGAGTAGAAACAAATTAAATTTGGTCATGACCTTTTGTTATCAGATCACTGAGCATGCATACAGAAACATCCATTACCCTGCAGGGAGCCCCACACATATATAGAAGCATATAGAAGAGTGTCGTCTGCTCATGTTTGTCTGGGGCTCTGTATGGGTGAAATTATAAAATTGTTAAAGAATATAAGAAAGAATTATTAAAATTGTAAAAAATTGTTAGGCCAATGCATTCTCTTATATATGCGAGGCGACCTATGGTCGACTCGCATATATAAGAGAATGCATTGGCACAGGGTCAAAAAAACAATTAAGAATTTGCTATCTAAAATATGTCTAAATTTACCAACCTGAATAGAACAATATAAGGTTTCAGAGCATTGGATTTTCAAAAATATCCTGGGGGAGTTCCCCTTGGACCCCCCACGGCATTGATAGGGGGAAACCCCCTCCCAACCTCTATGGGACCTCTTTCTGCAAATGACAGACACACTATATGGTAAGAACCGTGTGTATTACCTTCATGAGAGTGTACAGCAGATAGAGTACTATTCCGACAGCATACATTGGCAGCACCACACCCATCATGCCACGACCGGAGCCCTGATTATTTTGTTTATTCATCTCACCACCAGCCCTCATTCCTGGGTGCGGACCGGGCTGAAAATCCATACAGAAGCAATAAGAGATGAGAATTTGGATAATAATAATTAATATTAATAATGACCAGTTTTTTATAGCGATTAACCAATTACTTGCTCCAACACAAGCCTTGAAATAGGGTGTCTGTCATTTGCAGAATGAGGTCCCCAGAGGGTGAATTTAGTGATGCTACCCCGCTATTCACCCTCTGGGAACCTCATTCTGCTGAGTTGTAAGCAGAATGAGGTTCCCAGAGGGTGAATTTGGTGATGCTAGCCCGCTATGCGGGGTAGCATCACTAAATTCACCCTCTGGGGACCTCATTCTGCAAATGACAGGCAAACTATTTCAAGGCTTGCTCCAACACGCTTGGTACATTATTACCCCAGTCATTTGTACAAGCTAATCAATGAAGCGGCTGCAGCCATTGCAGGCGTTGCTCTAGTTTGATCAGAACATGCTCGGATACTCATCATTATGACAAACTGGCTGGTACGGTACTCTTTTAATGCATGAGTGATGCGAAGCCGACACAGTATGAGCGACCTTGCTCAAAGGTCACAACTTGGTGCGGGTTTTGAAACAGCGAGCAATCTGATGCTCAAAGCGGCCACTGCTATGTGAAGACTCAAGACCGGCGACACGCTGCGAACCTATATCGATGTGTTTATAGCGAATACAAGTCTGACATGCTAACCGCTGGACCACAGGGCTCCACAACTTAACATATTTACATACTAAGTGTTGTCATCACTGAATCCAGCATTCTGATTGGTCGGCGCCCACGTGGCTAGTTGCAGTTATTTCTCGGTGAATGCGCAACGGCTCATAACACCAAGCTCATAACACCATCGATACGTCATTGGGTTTGGAAAGACGAACGCGTAATGTTTTGGGGGCATTTGGACTCACGCAGGATTGACTTAATACATCATCGGGTTTCAATATGAAGAGAAATTGTTCCTATTAACTTTTGCCAAGGGTGCTATTGGGTATTTTGGGCTGTTTTTGTCACGATACACTTTTCGATTTAAATACATTTACAAAAGTGGCTTTTTCGCTAAATGTATATAAATATAAGGATTAACTGTCATGTGGACTATTTTTATGGAGGTGTAACCGTGAGGTAAGTGGTCATAAAATCCGAAAAAGTTATGTCCACTTACCTCACGGTTACATCTCCATAAAAACAGTCCACATGACAGTTAATCCTTATTTAACTTGATTTAATTTGAAGCTTGAAAGTTGAATTAAATCTCCAACTCTCCATGTAAACATTACAAATTAAAAATGTACAAATTAAAAATGTACATCACAAAAGCACCTTTTTCCTACCAAATATCTATTAGACTGGTAGAATGAGTTGATACATAAATATTAACAAATACTGATATTTACGGTCTGTAAAATGGGCCCTAAAAAAATTTAACAAAAAACATTTTTTAGATTTTTTTGGGTTGAAATTTTTTTTGGGTATGCTTAAGCATGCTATAGCGAATTTAAAAACAAACTGGATAAAACCTTTCTTTAGGGGCATGTTATAACTCAAAACTATAACCAAGTATTCATAGTAATAATTTTGATGCCCATGAAAAACGTAAGATTCCCTGGCACTAAACCTACAAAATAAGTCTGTTAAAGAATATAAGAAAAAATTATTAAAATTGTAAAAAATTGTAAAAAATAATAACAAATGATGAAAAATTGTTAGGCCAATGCATTCTCTTATATATGCGAGGCGACCTATGGTCGACTCGCATATATAAGAGAATGCATTGGTACAGGGTATATGGGTTGATACAAAAATTGGACCTGGCACTGAAAGGGTTAACAAATACTGATATCACACTCTTGACTCAGATTGAAACTGAAACCATTCCTCTCCTTTGTTTGACAAATACACAATACGGACAGATTTCTGTGTGGCTCCCAGAAATATCATGGGGTTTACTTCCGAGTTGTGACGTATGCAACAATATGATATGCCTGTAAGGGGCATGATGCAATCAGTGCACAAATACAGTAATGCTCTAAATAATCGACTCCTCAACCTCAGCAGTATTATGGGTAATTTTTCAGGATTGAGTCGGAAATATGGCTTGTTGCCATTCATCGGAAAGTTCTCACTGAGCTTTCCGATGAATGGCAACAAGCCATATTTCCGACTAAATCCTGAAAAATTACCCATAATTCTGCTGTGATTAAGCAGACGATTATTTAGAGCACTACTGTAGTTATGGGATAGGGCAGGATAATTTACTTAAAATACACACGTGAATTATACAATGGCAGTAACACATTACAAGGTAATGCTGTATATTGTTGGGGGTAACCTAGCCCTGGCGGGCTGTCTTCCTGCTACCCCCTAAAACAAGTAATTGCAACAACTGACATAATAAAATCATATATGGTCATTTGTTGAACTTATTACCTTAACATTTCCTATGGGATTACTAATCATCAATAAGTATTTAGTATAGAAAGGGTTACCTTTCTATACTAAAGCATCATTGATGAGTAGTTATCTCATAGGAAATGTTAAGGTAATAATTTCTACGTTTGTTTAACTTATTATCTAAACATTTCCCTCAATAAATAGGGTTCTTCTGAACTTTTATATATCTGTCATCTGCTTGTATCACCTAACAGCCCTGCAAATCAATAATAGACCATTCTGATGTACATTTTTTAACTGATTGGGAGAATCCATTTAATATAGAAAGGGTTAAATCAAGTACAGATGAGTACTGCCCTAGTTTACTGTTGGTATTGTAACTATGGTTACCCTCATGTTATGGTGTGGCTGTGCATGTGGATTTCTTGGCATATTCTGTGGATCCCGTCCTGGTGGGACCTCATTCTTGCTGTTTTCTGAAATGTAAAATATGGTAATATTATCAAATATTTACATAGCCTGGGTGTGTTTACACTAAAACCTGTTCAGTGATTGACCAAATCCGAATTGGGTCATACATTTCATATCCCAATAAAACACATCATAACATGAACCGACATAACATTGTGTTGACCTACATTGTAGATGACTAAAAGCAGTAGTTATAATAATGGACATATTTAAGGTTCCCAGACCCAGAGGGTGAATTAGTGATGCTACCCTGCACAGCAGTAGTGATCTGTAATGCTCACAACCCGTTAGTGGTGTACGAGTTCAAATGCTTGAGATTGTGTACACCATTCTAATGATCCTTTCCGTTTTAGCAGCGGGGGTACAGTAGTCTCGTTGATGGGGTATATATTTTTAATTCACGTTTTCACAGAAAATAGTCCTCAGGATAATTACGTTCACCTCCCATCGTTGTAAGTTTTCACACAAAATCGAAATCCGTGTCGATAAATTGCAACACTTTGTCACAAAACAAGTGACGTTTTTTATTTGTTTCAAACTATTGAAGTAACCGGATAACAAGGCGACCTATATTTGATGCACAATTTAGTACTTCTAGCTACATGTAATTATCAAAAAACATCTGGTTCGAGAGCAGAATATATAACTGAATTCAGCTAGGTTAGCAGAATACAACTGTTCGTCGGCTGTATTCAAAGACCTCGGAAAATTGAATTTACCGCCCAAATAAAATTTTACAGAAGAGACAAAAAACTGATTAACGCTTCATCAGGGAAGTTGATGAAGATGTACACATACTCTTGGGCTCCAAATAAACATGCATGCACGTTTATTATTTTCTTGGGAAATTTCCCCCCTGCACAGTGTTTATTTTGGGTCTGCACGTTTATTAATTTTGAGGCTATGAAAATTTAAATCAGCAAACTCAAGATTTCTATATGATTCTGATATCAAAATGATGAGCTTATAACTTTATGCATGTACATATTCAAGTATATGTTCACAAAATTTATATGTGAACATATAAATAATGAATAAAACACCACATGACACATGTATACTATGTTGATTCCAACACTTTGACCTACTATAAAAATAATTTGTTTAACCTGTTATTTGTTTAAACTATTATTTGGGTCTGCACTTTTATTAACTTTCAATGGAATTTCCCCCCTGCACTATTATTTGGGCCTGCACTTTTATTCAGAGCCCGAAAGTACTACCATTCAAAGGATACTTGAATTCACATGTTCTTTAAAGTTATAAATGAGGAGAAAACATGAGTTTATCTCCAAATGATTTTTCTGAATTGATATGAGTTTGGCGTCATTTTTTTTACGACATTTCGTTTTTTATGCGAGGTCTCTGAGAGGACAATTTACATCTCGGCATTCGATGCAAGGTTATGCAATCATCATCACTGAAGTAAAACTATCCTCAATGTTTAAGTTTTCAGCTAATAAATGTGAATTATCATATTTTTCTTTGTAAGTTTTGTCATGATAAGCCATGTGTACCTCCGTATTGCTGACATGGTAGGATTGTTGTGGTGTCATACTCATCCAACATGATCTACGAGATCAGTTCATGCTTATCGGATGAGATTCAGGATACCCAATTGACGTATTTAAGATCAGGAGCCACGTACCCAACTGGTGTCCCAAAACAACCAGCGAGTATCCCAAAACCACCCAACATTTGTCTCATTCCAACCAATGAGTCTTCCATACCATCCAGTGGGTTTCACAAGCCATACAACAAGTATCCCAAAACACCCAGGTTACGTGGTTTGGGTCACATACGTAGTGTTCCGAACCAACAAGGCAGTGTTCCAAGCTACACACTTAGTGTCCAAAATCACAAACCATAGCCATACAGTAATGCCCTAAGTAATCGACTCTTTAACTACAGCAGAATTATGGGTAACTTTTCAGGATTTAGTCGGAAATATGGCTTGTTGCCATTCATCGGAAAGCTCTCGGGGAGAGCTTTCCATTGAATGGCAACAAGCCATATTTCCGACTAAATCCTGAAAAGTTACCCTTAATTCTGCTGTAGTTAAAGAGTCGATTGGGTCATTTTTACAGAAAGGGGCTAATTAATAACAGTAAAGACATTTGTCACTTTCATGACCACAAAATATTTCTATTTGGGATGCCCCACCATGAAGCTTTTCTTGACCAGTTTCCATATATAAACCAGCAAAGCTTGGGATCTCCTAGTTTATTTTCGACACCAACTTAAAAGTTTTTACATTTGTCCATACCGTTACCACATAACGGTAAAGACATATGATGTATTGAATATGCAGAATCCCTTAATCAGGGGTTAAAATCCATTTAATTTTGCGAAAATCAAAGGCCGAATCAAGTTAGTCATAAAGCACTGAAAAGTTTCGCGAGAATCATTACGAGAATTGATTCAGTGATTCTCGTTGAATCTTAAGGCCTGCTTAATTAATATTGAAATTTAAAGCTCCGTAGTATTGCTCTGATTTGCTATCATAAACATCCCAACAGTCATTCTCTTATGTCTCTTTAGTTTTGAATGACATGGGATTGAAAATTTGTTCAGTTGTCTATACCGTTATACTTATAACGGTAATGACATAACGGTGAAGACATGAATATTAAGTATTAACGGTAGAGATACAATGGTGTGGATATAACTTTCAAGTTAATTTTAGATAAAGAACTTAGTACCATTGTTTAATATGTTTTGGATGATCGCACTTATGACAATGGAACTCAGATTCACACTGTTTACGTTATATAAGACGTACTAGACTAACTTTGTAATCTTTACCGTTATTTTCATGTCTCTACCATTATAACGGTAAAGACCAATTGATATAATGTAAAGACACATAACTTAGTTTTTCCCCACATATAGTGTAAAGGGTGGTCTTATCCAACTGAGAAACTTATAACACGAGAGCAGTTGTAACCACCTAAAGAATTTGTCCAGAAATTTTTGTTTTAAAAATTCAGGGCTATAACGGAGTGGACACATAATTAGTGTGACAGAACTCAGGCTCTTTGAGTCTGACCGAATTTTCTCCAATAAGTTTTCAGAAACACAAATGTTTTGCAGGACTTAATAAGAAGGCACTAGATGATGATTGTATTGAATGAGAATATTCAGAAATTATCAAGTGAATTGGTCATAGTCGCCACTGATATTTCACTAATAACGGTAAAGACAATCAATGAAAAAAATCATGACGCAGTATTGTCACAAATGCCAATGTCATAAATGTTGGCCTATGCCGGTGAAATATTCAAGATTATTAACTCAGTTCTTGCTTGAATATTCTGTCCGCTCGATTTAGCCACTTGCCTAAATTCTACAGAATGAGAGAATCGCTTACTTGGTGTATACCGAGAAACCGGTATAACGGAGTGGACATTTCAGACACACTTGACCATTTATGACAGAGAAGAAATGAAGATCAATTTACCGAACAATTTGCCCCTGAACCTAATCCTAAAGGGCTGTAAGGACAGAATAATCGCCTCTTCCCCAGATGAAGTATTTTGTCGATACTGACCAGGACATGTCTTTATACCGTTATTTAGACCCTTTTTGTGAAAATCGCCTGATTACTTAGGGCATTACTGTATAGTGATTGTGCCAAACCACTCAACTTACTCTTTATGTTCATAGTGTCATAAAACATACAAAGCAACCACCAGCCCTTTTAATTCAGATTGTTTGGCTTCGGCAATCTGCTACGGCAACCCTTTACCATGGCCCAGTTTGCTTCAGCAAATGGCTTCGGCATTGCCGAAGCCAATTATGAGGGCTGAAACCACCCATCGAAGAATGTATCAAACGTCCCAATGAGTGGGCCAGTCCACCCCAGTGGTGTCCCAAACCATACAATGATTGCACAAGCCACCCATCGGGTGTTCCAAACCATGGTAATGTCCCCATACAATAAGTATTCCATACTAGGGTAATGATTCACGATCCTGTTCCTTGCCGATTCGATTCCGTATTTTTAAATTATCGCAACCTAGAATTTTTCCGTAAAATGATTCGACAACACTCGTTGAATATGTTTCTTATCAAATTCAGATGTGAAATAAATATTGTGAACTATAAGTTTTATTGGTTACAAAAGTATTTCTAAATTGAACAGTTTAAATATCATGATAAGATAATATGCTGCGTAAAACTCCACTGACCCGCTGTCAGTCTGTTTTACTGAAAAAATTGGAAGCAGCCAATGTCAAACTCCAGAGTAGCTGCATCGCGATGTGCATCGAATTGTCAGGCAAAAATCATGATACAAATCAAATTGTGAACTTGTGAATCGTTACGGCCCTATTCCATACCATCCGATGAATACTTCAAACAATAAAACTCTATGTGATTGCGATAATGAAAAAATTATCTTAGCTGTATAATCATTCATCCTTGAGACAAAACAAGATTCTATTGACTAACTCTTGCAAACATATACATGTATACAAGCCAGCAAATGACTCAAACAAACACGGCTTTCAACCAATACATATATAAACTCAAAACTGACTCGGGGGAGGGGAATGACCAGTGATACGTACATGTATATATGTTCAACTTGCTTTTGGTAGTCATGTCGCAATGCCATTATTCTTGATTTATTTTTCAGTGTAATAACAAATGGGAGAGGATGTTCTCATAAGTGAGCCAGCACTTGTCCTCCATACCAATTGTCTTTAATAAAATCTAAGCGTCATTTCCTATGTATTATTGAATTTAGACAAATAAATATGTTTAAACTAAAAACCATAAAACTGGACTTTAACTGGTGTCACACATAGTATCCAAAATCAGCGATTCAGCCCAATGGCTGACTCAAACTACAATATGACTGTCCCAATCCATCAAATGAGTGGTCCAAGCCAAGGCTCAAAATGATTTTTGTTTTACTGCCTGTCAAAATGACAGGCACCAAATGGATGGTGTTGGATATTTCAAAATGGTGCCTGTAAAACTTTAAGATGTACTGTATGAGACAGTATTTAAATTTCCAATCGACTTATTCATCAATGATATGCATATTTTAGTGAACGTTCAATCGCCACCTGGGAAAAAGTCATGTTATTTTTGTTTTTGAAAGTTCAAACACTTTACACCGATTAATAAATACACATGCAATTCACAAACGACATAATTATATTCACTCTGAAATGATCTGAATAAAAAAAGAACTATTTTTCACTATCAATGTCCTATTTGGCCAGTAGAGGCTCCTTGGACATACCAAAACAGATACAGATTGTTTAAAAATTTGCATTGGACAAAATTTGAGACAGACACAAAAGTAAACTGGACATACATGTAAGCTCTTTTTCATCAGACAATGACCATGACCAGCCACTTATTTTGAGCCTTGGTCCAAGCCACACAGGCATGTACGTAGTGTCCCAAACTGTCTAATGGGTGTCTGAAACCACACCATGAGTATTCCACACTATCAAATGAGTGCATCAAACCACTCAGGTATTGTCCCAACCACCCATTGTGTCCTATAATCCACACAAATTGACACAATAAGTGTTCCACGCCATCCAGTGAATACCCAAACCACCCAATCAGCTTCCTAGGCCATCCACCGAGAGTCCTAAACCACCCTACATGTATGTGTGTCCAAAGACTCCATTCGTATGTCCCAAATGAATCAAGCAGTGTGCCAAACCACCCAGCGAGTGTCACAAGGTACCCAAATGAGTGTACTAACAACCCAGCTAGTGTCCCAATCCACACACAGAGTGTCTCAAACCACCCATGTGCTGTCTCAAACCATCCAACGGATTTCGCAAACTACACGTCGGTGTCTCAAACATCCTACATGTATATATCAGTGTCCCAACTCACCCCGAGAGTGGCCCAAACTACACAGCGATCGAGTGTTTCAGTTCCTCTGGGGTATCTAAGACCGACCAACTATAGACCAGCATCTGAAACCATCCGTTAAGTATCTAAACATAATTAACATCTAATGAGTGCCCTTACCATACTACCGTAGTGTACAAAGCTATCCATCAAGTATACCAAATGATCAATTGAGTGTCCCATGAAAAACGTCGTTAAATTTGGAGGGACGACCTTGGAAATAGGCCCAATATCCTTATTATTTTGGCTTCCACTTTTTGCTGTGCGACAAACGGGATTCGGAATCAATGATTATGTTGCCAATAATACCAAAATAAAACACTAGTCCCAATAATTCCGTTTTTATTGCAACACCCCCTCCATCCGCGCATTGAAGCTTAAGCGCAATTCATGGTCATATGTAACTAAACACCCCTGGTGAATAAATAGGTTTATCCATAACTTAACCTTAACTCCTATTGACATACCAGTATCACCTCTTGTTTTCATTGATTTGGATGGGTAGGGAGCTAGCCCAACTTCTTTATCAAAATGGCTGACTCGCAATAGTATCACCTTCTGTTTTAGTTGGAGCGACTCGTGATAGCATTATATTATCTTCGGTATATATAAGTTGGGGCTACTCGCAATAGCAATACTTTCTGTATAAGTCGAGGCGACTTTGATTTTCTTCAATTTTCGAGTATACAGGCACACCATATGAGGGAAGCAAGCCCTCGGTGACACCACATTCACACTATATGACCATGGAAAAACTATAGATTTGTGCAAGAGATGCTGATTTAATAACAAAAACTAGAGCACGAGGACTGAGACACCAAAGCTCCAGGAATGAGACACCAATTTTTGGGGACAGGGATGCTGATACAGGCCTTAATATTCCTCACAACTCACAGCTTTCAACGATGTCCCCAAATTATAGAAATGTCCCCAAATAAAAAGGCACATTTGACAAAATCACCCTTTTTATGTTCACCCATACCATAGTATGGTAAACATAGTGTCGTTGTCCGGATTGACCACTCGTCGTTAGTCCGTCCGTCCGTCTGTCTGTCTGTAGACACTTTACACATGGTGCGATAACTCGAACATTTTCTATCTGATCGGAACCAAATTTAGTATATGAATTTCTCAGCATAAAAGACAGATCGAGTTCGAATATGGGATTGATCCGACTATATTTATGACCTGTTTGTGTGTGTATATTGCTTCATTTTGCCACAACAAATCAACTTTCTATCTTTTTTCAGGTTCACATATACATGTAGTTAAATTAAATTAAATTTTAATTGGAAATAACCATGGTCAGTGTATTGGTGGACTGCTTGGTGAACTTTCAAGGACCATACATTTATAAAATGTCTTTGTTCATGTCAAATGATCCAATATTCAATAAATTGTGACCCACAAAACTTGAAAATATGAAAGTGTCAATGACACTGTAGCTCAACTAAGGTAGGGAAATAATTTGAAGGTTGACAGTAAATGGAGGAATAGGAAAGGTGCTAATAGAAATGTCTAATTAAGACAAGATGTACATGTCCATATCAACATTCATGACAAGTTTTATAATCATCGGATCAGGGATGAGGTGATTATGGTGTGCCAAAGGATTTAGTGATGCAAAGAGTAAATTCTAAAATGGCCACCGGCAGCCATGTTTTTTCCCGAATTACCTCAAAATGACTCATTCCCATCTATGTACATGTCAATGTTAACAGTCTTTACAAATCTCATAATGATCTGACCAAAGGTAAGACCTGTAGCCTGTGCCAAAGGATTTAGTCATGCAAAGAGTAAAATCCAAGCTGCTGGCGGCCATGTTTTTAGGCAGAATGACCCCAAAAGGACTCGTTCCCATCTACATGTCATTGTTAACATCCATAACACATTTCATGATCAGACGAACAGTACGACCTGTAGCCCGCGCCAATGGATTGAATTTTTATATCCAAGATGGCTGCCAGCGGCCATGTTTTTTGGCCAAATGACCCCAAAATGACTCGTTCCCATCTACATGTCAATGTCAATATTCATGACAAATTTCATAAAGATTAGACCAAAGGTACGACCTGTAGCCCGTGCCAAAGGATTTAGTCATGCAAAGAGTAAAATCCAAGATGGCTGCTGGCGGCCATGTTTTTCGGCCAAACGACCCCAAAATGACTCGTTCCCATCTACATGTCATTTCTAATATCCATGACAAATTTCATGAAGTTCCGATCAAAGCTACGACCTGTAGCCCGCGCCAAAGGATTTAGTCATGCAAAGAGTAAAATACATGATGGCTGCTGGCGGCCATGTTTTTTAGCCAAACGACCCCAAAATGACTCGTTCCCATCTACATATCAATATTAACATCCATGACAAATTTCATGATGATCAGACAAACAGTACGACCTGTAGCCCGCGCCAATGGATTGAATTTTGAAATCCAAAATGGCCACCAGTGGCCATGTTTTTTGGCCGAATGACCCCAAAATGACTCGTTCCCATCTACATGTCAATGTCAACATTCATGACAAATTTCATAAAGATCAGACCAAAGGTACGACCTGTAGCCTGCGCCAAAGGAAATTGTTGACGGACACACGGACGACGGACGCCAAACCATGGCAATAGCTCAAACTTACAAAGTAAGTTGAGCTAATATTATTAAAGGGTAACATAACATGCTAAATGCTGATATAAGCCCAAGTTTCCAGGAAATGGTATGGGCGCCATTGGTTCATTTCTTTCACCTTTCATATGCATCAGAAACAAGCAGACAGGCCCCATTTTAGGCTTACTTTAAAAAAAAATTCTCCCCGGTGGAAACTCCTTACCCCCAATAGTCATGAGGGGGTACCTTCCTTGCAAACCCACCACCTTGGTCCCCCAAAATGTCCCCAAATTAGCCTAATCTAAAGGCCTGGCTGATAATATGAAAATATGTTTTTTTCCCTGATAAGTAAACCATACTAGTATGAGGTAAGCAAGCCCTCATGCAGTGACATCACATGCATGCTACATGTATAGTATATGACCATAGTAATGGCCCAAATCTGTGCAAAAATACATTAAAAAACATCATTTAAAAAATTACTAGAGTTCCGGGAAGGAGACATCAATTCTTTGGAATGCTGATAATATGTAATTAGGGATTATCATTTTTGAACACATACTCTCAGTTGACTGTTGAGTACTCAGGCCAATTCAAAACAGGTTAAAATTAGCCCAATATGCTCGTCTTGTGTTGCTAGGTGATACACCAGGTCATGCCAATAGTTTATGGGTAGGTTAGATAGTAGTCACAATTACGCTTAAGCGCAATTAATTGCGCTTAAGCGCAATTTATTACGCTTAAGCGCAATTAATTACGCTTAAGCATAAATGCCCTATTTGTGCTTGAGCACAATATGTGGTATTTGCGCTTAAGTGCAATTGATTGCGCTTAAGCGCAAATAATTTCGATTAAGCGCAACCGATTGCATTTGTGTCTTGAAACAGGATAGCCACTGTTCTTGCTCAGAAACCTGGTATAATTTTTGGCTTTTTTTGGTACTGTGTAGTGTTTTTGGGTATCAATTAATTATCGTGGATGACAAACAAAAAACCGAAAAGCCTGTGATCGGAAGATATACAAAAGAGGTCACATTTGACCCCGTCAACAGCCGCGGGAGAGACAATCACGAAGTCAAACGAACACGGCTCGGCCAATTCCGGAACTGCACGGCGAAGCTCTCCCAATGACGAACTTCCATCACTCAAGCCACGGACTCCTTACCAACAACATGTCTTACAATTATCGTCTATTCTATTGCCTGTTATTCGATCTACATGTAAATGTTCCTGTTAGTGTTATATTATAAAGGTTAGTTAAACTTGTATGTTCGTATTTAATTCATAATGTAGTAAATAGAAATAACCCATAATTAAAAATACGACAACTGTCAAAAAAGTCCAATGAAAATACAAGGTTAGGTCACATGACAGAAGTAAAACTCTGATTTCTGATTGGATTTCGACCCTAATTAGGCTAATAATTTACTAATATACTTATATAGTACCGGTATTGCGGTAATAAGAATTTATCTGATCTGATGTATTTTGATTTTTGGTACGTATATTCCGGATCCTCGAAAAAAAAACTTTTCCTGTAAAAAAACGTTTTACAAAGTCTTTGAATACAGCCGACTTATTGTTGCTGTATTCTCACATTTGCCAAACCTGTTCTGTTAGTGTTGACACTGACTGTTGTGTTGATTTGAATGATTGAAAATGAAATTGAATCGACCAATGGCATGAATCCATGATCAGGTCTGGCAAATGTGAGAATACAGCTACAATAGCTGTATTCAGCTAACCTAGCTGTATTCAGCTATATATTATACTCTCAAACCGGCTGTTTTTCGATAATAAACTAGAAGCGCTAACTTGCGCATCAAAATTAGGCTACCATATTCTCCGGCCACCCTCAATCAATTCAAAGCCGTCACTTGTTTTCTGACAAAGTGTTGCCTTTTGTCGACACGGCAATTCTGATTTTGTGTGAAAACTTACTACGGTGGTCGATGTCAGTAAATATTCTGGGGACTATTTTCTGCGAATGCATTCATTAACTAACTTATGAAATAAAGATCAAATTCATCCCAAACACTCGTTTACTTCTTCCCCATGCTAAACCGGTAGGGGGTGTTAGAATGGATCCGGGCCCACTCGCCCCAGGGCCAGCTTGCCCCAGGCAGTTTTTGGGGCGAGCTGGCCCACCTTTCCGGGGCGAGTCGGCCCGGGTATTACATAATAGCCAGTAGGCCTATATGATCCTATATCACACTAGTTGGTCTGAACGACGAACCAGCGAATTCATAAATAACAATGATGATCTGTTTTCACATTCTTGATATTAAAGTTTCTCTTATTCTCCGAGTTCATCTCACTATCTCTGGAGTTTGGGAAACCCTTAGCCGTTATTGTCCCTATTGTATCCTATCAAAACAATAAAAGCAGGTTGTTTACACAGTAACCAGCCGACTAATCACACCTCACACTTCAGAGGGTGAGATGGCTTCAGAACCTGGTGCCGCTATTGATGCGGGAGGCATCAATTGTAGAGTTGAATGTATTAGCTGTCGACCTGGAAACCGACAGCCGGACGGCGTACACCCAGAAGGCAAAACAGATCCGTGCCCTATGGGACTCCTACACAGCAGATCCACAAGAACTGACGACAGGTGCATTCCTGAAGAAATGTGCGAGATTATATCTTAAGAGCAAAGCATCAAGAGGAGCGGCGGCGGCCAACTGATTCATCATTCATTCATATGCATTCATTCGTACTTTTTACATATTCATTCACGTTATTATGTATATATGTTCTTATGTTATTATTGTTATCATCCGAATAAATAATTATCACTACTACCCAACTATCCAATCTATCTCCTGACAACCCTTAGAGAGAGACAGAGGGAGGGAGAGAGAAAGCAAGCAAAAAGACACAAACGAAAACCAACTTAAATATTAAAGACATTATCCCTTGGGGCGAGCTGGCCCGGGGCGAGCTGGCCCAGGTCGACTGGGGCGAGCTGGCCCTGGGGCGAGTGGGCCTGTTTCCGTTAGAATGGTGTACCTACATGTATATCAAGTATTTAGAATTACATACCACTAGCGGTTTGTGAGCGATACTGGTAACTATTCATAACGGTATATACAGATATTGTGCGGCATATTGCAAATGTATGGCACAACATAGGGACAACTGAAATGAAAATGTGACTTATATAATTTCTTAAGTGTTTCAAACATGAAGTCCTGGTCGTTAGCGAGTCAGAACTATTCAATCTGTTTTGGCGGGAAAATATATAATGTGTGAACAATTACTAAACATAACATTGTTATCTGTATTTTCGCGATTCGACATACATGTATGCGTTTCCGTATATTTGGAGAGAGTCAGCTCAAGCAGTGAGTGGAACTCGCTCGGTTAAACTCTGGCTAGAGATGTTCCCCTTTTTACCTGTTTTAACGTACCAACCAAACTGCGTTTTAGCAGCATCATGATTCATATTGATACTTCCGGGAATGATTAAGATGTTCCAACTTCCATCTTCGCCTTCGGTGATAAATATTGTATTTAATGTATTTTTCAAGGTATTCCGCATTGCATAAGAGAGTTATTAAACTGTTATGACCGACATCGAATGCCGTAGTAAGTTTTCACACATAATCACCATCGCCAAGCCGACAAAAGGCAACACTTTGTCGGAAAACAAGCGACGATTTTGATTTGGTTGAGGGTGACCGGAGAATATGGTAGCCTAATTTTGATGCGCAAATTAGCGCTTCTAGTTTATTATCGAAAAACAGCGGGTTTGAGAGTATAATATATAGCTGAATAGTGAATACAGCTAGGTTAGCTGAATACAGCTATTGTACAATTTGTAGCTGTATTCTCACATTTGCCAGACCTGATGTGATGATACCGCCATTTTAAAGCCAATAAAGGTTATGCTAAGCATGGTGACAAATACCTTCATACGAAGGACTAGAGCTTCCAAATGCCCGTTTGACAAATGGGTGAATAAATCTCGGATATATAGCACTGAAACAGCAAATCACGATAGCGAAATAAACGACAACTTTGACAGCAGACATTTTTTCTTGCCGGAAATGAAATTTAACGATGATTAACGAAAACACGAAAGCGATGCAATACAAATAAACGGACCACTCCCTCGGCTGGGCCCGACCACTTTGTATTGGAAAGCTTTTACTGAGCATCGATCTGCCGCATAAGGATTAACGCCGTGCATACAGGGGGTACGTTGTGAATTAATTGTTAATGTATAATTAAATGTAGTCAATTAAGGCTCAATTAATAGATTGTGGTCGATTTACCTAAACAATCATTATTGTGTACACTAGCTGAAACAAGCTCTATATATTCGGGAGCCTTTATTCAGCGTCGAATGGGCCTGCGGCCCCTGCACATAGGGTCTGCGGCCTCTGTGTGCGTTACGTGGATCTGCACGCGCGGCCACTTTGCGCGTATTGCCGTTATAACATTCGCCGGAAGACCCCGAGTCACTACACCAAATTTGGTTTAAATCGGTCCAGTGGCATGAAAGAAAATCCGTCATTATGTATAACATGTGATATTATCTTGAAATCGTAATGAGAGACAGCTGAAAACGAAAAAATAATGCTCGAAAATAACTTAATTGTCGACTTCTGGTGAATTAATTAACAGAGAATTGTTGTCGATCCTTTGCCAGATATTAAATATAGCTTGTGTCATGCAGATATTGCTTTTGTCTTTACGGAAAGAAAATGTATTTCTTGATATAGAAATTCTAAATATCTTAGTTAGAGAAATTTCGATACGAAGAGAGACTTCTAATCTAATTTAACATAAATTCTAGATCGATTTAGAAAAATTTGGTCCGTTGGCAAACAAATATATTTAGGGGGAAATTCAATATTCTGTCAAATAATATCAACAACAACAACATTTTTTAAATGCCGCTTCAGTTATCAGAATCGAATAATTGCCCAAATATAATGTTATAACCACAGTCAACTATTGTATAAAATTGCCCAAACCGTGTTATGTATCAACATTTTGTTCAACTAAATTTGGCCGGATTGTCAAAAATCTAACAAAGCCACTTGATTTTAGAGTTATCCATCTTCAACCGCAAATTGTTCCGAGTCCGTCGGCTTGACGAATATATGCCAGGCCACCAAAATTTACATTTCTCGAGAATTAACAAATTTCAAAGATCGAGATCTGATCACTCTGACCTTTGCAAGGTGGGTGGGTTAAATTCCTCCACTCGAATCAAATATTTTTTAACTCCGAAGCCAAAGAAATAGTAATTTGGGAGCGTTATTTCGGATTATAATGCATCTTTAATTTTTAAAATATATATTTCCAGACTTATTTTGAAAACAAAATCATTTTTATTTCAGGAAAATTTGGCGTCTGACCCTTTAGCGTCAGTGTTGTAAATATCCTTTGTGTAACTTAGTCACTATATATGACTAAATTAAATCTCAATCTTTATCTCAAAAACTCATTATGGATGCTAAGGTTCAGAATTATTTTGGAAGTTGGAACTTCAACTCTTAAAATATTGTTGCGTTTTAACATAATTAAATACTCCATGCTATCAGGAGGGTTGTGGAAAGTCTCTGGACTACTGGATTGGAGTAGGTGGCAAATCAGTCGACATAAATTTCGACTCAGTATATCATATAAATTCATCTTATAATTATTACGGAGATGTTTACGTCGACTGGTGGCAAATGGAGGCCATGAAAGTATTCCAGAGCCCATAGACACCTCCAACCAGCTCATTTTAAATATTAAATATTAAATAAAGGTAAATACCACAACCACTTTAACATTTCATTTTAATTATTATTATAGGAGATTCTCATTTGTGTATATAGCCGTTACCGGAAAGCATATACCAAAAACCTCAAAAATATGAAATACTTCTAATCACGAACTCGCGGTCATATATTGGATCCATCCAGACCCGTTCCGTGGTTTTAGTGCTACATGTAAAAGTTCTTGAGTAGCATTTCATATATATGGAGCTTTTGAATATTCATGACTTCCATATATGGAAATGCTATAATCCAGACAGAAGTTTGACCTGTAGAACTAAAACCACGAAACGGGGCTATTACGCCCTGTCACTGACTCGCGGCCATATTGGACCCACCAGCCAGATTCCGAGGTTTTAGTTCTGGAGTATATCATTTCCATATATATGGAGTTTTGAATTATTCATGAATTCCATTTATGGAAATGCTACTCCAGAACTTTAACATGTAGCACTAAAACCACGGGACCGGGGCTGGGTGAATATATATATATATATATGAAACCACGGAAAGAACCTGGATGAATCCAATACGGCCGCGACTTAGTGACAATGTGAATTCAAGCAAATTCTAAATTGTTGTTCTATTACTGGAGGTGGCAAATGAAATTATAAATACTGATATTTCTGGTGTAAATAGGGACGCTCGCAAAGTTATGGATTATGTTGAGAGTACTTAATAGATTGGATTATGAATATAGAATTGCGCTGTTCTGCAACGGGCACATGTAAACTTACACGCACGGCGCATCTCAACCTCTCTACCGATATGTACCGTGGCCAAAGTGCACTTCCGGTTCGAAATGGAAACATGTTTGTACCTCCTTTTACTAATTTCTTATTTTTACGCGCATCTTGACACTATTCGTTCTATTGATGTCGACATCACAGTTGAAGTAGGACCAGGCAAACAGGACTGTTTTTATCAGCCGATCCAGACAGAAACTGAAGTAGAATTCGAATTCCAGGTGAGATACTTTTCCTATTGTCGAGCTATCGGACTAACTCAACTGAAACTTCAGTGAAAGTTATCATATACATTTGGGGAGTGGATATAGTCCAGTTGGTTCGTGTCAATAATAGGCGACAGTGTTGTAAAGGGTTGATTGATTCCAACAGGTTATTAGTCAGACTTTGTATCACCGACCACAGTACTGGGGGGGGGGGGGGGAATAGGGACATTACTCATTAGGATTTAGTGTTCAAATCAGACATGATAATTGATATCCGCCATGTGCATTCCCAGTAGGCCCAACCATAGGAATCATGAATCAACGATCGCTGTCACAATCAGTGCTCTGAGAATGATTCCTGAAGCAAAAGGATAATGAGACAAATTGAAATAATACCCTAGCGGTAGGGATAGTAGGCGAAAATTTCAAAATCAACTATATACATTGTGTTATATATCATTTGAAAGGGCATTGCAATGTGAATACAAAAGTGAAAGAATTTTGAAGATTGCCCTTGTTAAACAAAAGTTATGGCCCTTTGTATTTTCGGAAAGTCAGAATTTTTCCGCCGGTCCTTATCGGTCCTTGGTTTGAATCTTGGCAGTGAGGGTCCGATCACGTATATTACCTTCAATAAAAGTTTCAACATACATTTATGTTCATGTCATGTATCATTTTAAAGGGAATTTTATCCTGAAAAATGTTATACATGAATTTAGGGCAAAGGCCTTCTATATCTTGAGTTATACCCCTTGGATGTTATGGAAATTCTATATATATATTCTTGTTGGGTCAAAAACTGCTAAAATTTGAAACCCGTTGAGTGCCGATGGATTGTAATCATCTGTATCGACTATGGCAAATGAGCTGAAGCAAATACAAATGAATGTTATATATCATTTGAAAGGGTATTTCATTCTGAATACAAAACACTAAGCATTTCAAAGATTCCCCTTATTATTCAAAAGTTATGGCCCTTTGAATTTTGTGGGAATCAGATTTTTCTGCCAGTCCTAGGTTCAAATCTTGCCAGTGGGGGTCCAATCATATGTCATGCATATAATCATATGTCATGCATATAACTTCATCAAATGTTTCAACATATACATTTATATTCATGTCATATATCATTTTGAAGGGAATTGTATTTAAAAAATTACTATAAATTAATTTAGGCCATTGGACTTATATACGGTATCTTGAGTTATATCCCTGGGATATTATGGAAATTCTATATATATATTATATTCTTGTCGGCTCAAAAACTTCTAAAGTTCAAAACCCGCAGATTGCCGATGGCTTTAATCATTTGTACCAACTATGGCAAATGGTCTGGAGAAATTACAAATGCATGTTATACTTCATTTGAAAGGGCATTTCATTCTGAATACAAAAATGAAACCATTTTGAAGATTCCCCTTGTTATTCAAAAGTTATGGCCCTTTTTCCTCCAGTCCTAGATTCAAATCTTGCCAGCAAGGGTCCAACCGCATGTACTAGTACTACCTTCAAAAACATTTCAACAGACATTTATATTTATGTCAATTGTCATATATATAATTTTGAAGGAAATTTCATTCCGAATAATATAATAACTCAATTGAGGCCATTTATAGCCTTCTATATCTTAAGTTATATGAACTTATATCCCTAGGATATATGGAAATTATATATATACTGCATGTAGTATATACATGTATCTGTGTAGGATCAACAACTGCTAGTTTGTCTCAAATCGAGTGCCAATGGATTGTAATCATATGGATCAGAGTACTGACTATGGGAAATGGTCTGAAGCAATAAAAAATACATGCCATATATCTTTTTGAAGGGATTGTTTTATTCATCATATATCTGACCCAGGGTCTGTTACAGATGAGATATAAGATTCCCAAATCCCCATCCTGTTCAAGAATTCATTCAGAATACAAGTCGGTTTTTCTTAGACAAAACACCTAACCATATCTATGGCATAATTGTCTGGTATTCTCCTGCAATACAACTTGTACATGTAAAAATTTTAAATTCACAAATTTCACAGTACCCTTGGAACATGTACTGGGCCAAAAAAGATTGTGCCATATACTCTGTAATTGTAGGGGTGATAACCACCCGCCTGACATCACCGGATTGTGTGCGAGTTGAGTGTTAACTTTTAATCTATCAGGAACTGTGAGACATGTCTTTTATATTTTGAGGAAGGCATTTTCCATACATGTACCTCCTCATTTTGGGCACATTTGGAGAACAAAACCATGTCCGACCTCTTTGCATTGTTCGTTCATTTCTTTAGGTGTGAACTGCTTAAATAAAGACAATGAAAATTTCACATATTCCATATTGATTGTATAATCCACTTTTTCCAAAGTATCGGGGGCTACACTAATTAATGTGGTGACAGTATTGATATCTGATCAACCACCCTTTTGATATGACACATCCAGATGATGTGAAATCCAGATTATCTAATATACTAGAATGTCGTATCATAGCCTACTTGTTACTGCATCATATACGGTAGGTACCGATATCCTTCGAGTTCTAATGATATTGATAATATAATGTTGAACAGAGGTCTAGGTAACGTATATACATGTCTATCATATCATGACCAAATGCTCAGAGTGTCAAATTATTTTTCAGATGCAACAGACTTGCCAAAAGTTTAGAAGTATACAAATTCCTTTTGTACACCCATTGGATTTATCCCACTAGTACTGCACTACTGCAGTGGGCCTACATGTATGGGTGAAAAGTTTCAAACTGATAGCCACGTAATGTCTGTCCAAAAAGGATAATAATTTGAGAATTTTAGGCTGAATACAAAATTCACATAATTTAATTTATGACTGGAAAATCAATAGAATAAATCATTTCAACCCAGCTTTTTCTGTCTGAATTTTCAAACTGATATGTGTGAAGCATGAAATTTCGAACTCATTAAATGGTGTTGGTCAGGGACCAGCCTAGGGTCAAATATAGGGAGAAGTGACTTCTCCCTCTTGGAAAAATAAGGAGAAGTGGGGGCTTACCAGGGAGAAGTGGAGCGTTAGTGCGACTATTTGTCGCTAGTAACTATTCATAAGAACTGATTGTTTTAGCTGTTATTATTGTCCACAATAGATTTTCTACATGGGTGAGGATAAACTGGAAGTGTTAAGCTGAGCAGTAGATCATCCAGTCATTTTCCTTTTTTTAGGGAGACATCCACTTCTCCCTGACGTAATTTCAGGGCGACTTGCGGCCACACAGGGCGACTATTTCGCCCACGTCGCCCCCTAGGCTGGTCCCTGGTGTTGGTCAAAAGTTTGAGGGTGAGACCCCGACAATGTTCACTGTATAACATTACACCGCTCCCCATCGATCGTTACACCCCTGCATACCATTATCAGATACATATAGTTTACCAGTCTTCCTAGTAGCGGGCGAATTTCATCATATGCGCGTTCCTCTCATAATATCATGGTCAGGGATGACACTAAGCTAGGCACATCGTTGGATCCGGAGCCGACGGCTGTCCCGTGCATGTGATATAGTTTCGACTTTAATAGATATTTTTTGCAACATGCACATCATGCATAATTTTGTCCGAGCTTGTATTCGTAATGTTTTTTCTTTCGAAAAAAAAATATGTTAATATGGCAAGGCCCAAAAAAAAACATCTGTGTTTCCGGTTATCCGATCGACCTGCCGAAATTGGGCCAACCTGGACTTTTTTTTTCAAATTTGTTTTATTTTGTTTAATGCATGTAATTGGCATGTAAGCACACCTATATCGCTAAATACATACTATATACTATGTTTGCATTAAGCAGCAATAATTTTAGATGGAATTTTCAAAAACAATTTACTTCTATTAAAATACATGTCCATTTGTGGTTGCAGATGAATCCCAATCTCACCAATAAATATGCAGTCTTTAAAACATGCCTGTGGTAATCTTGTTTGTTTAACTCCCATGTCTTGTGGGAAGAAGTCTTATCTGTTAGAGAGCAATATACATGTAGAAGACTTTCTATATCAGAATTTAAAGTTCCTCTCCCCAGTCAATCAAGGATTCAGTGTTCATGCATAGTTACTAGTATGTACATGTATACAGACAGTGTAAAGATGACTGCATGTCTACCATATCAAACACCCTTCTGGGATGGGCACTAAAAAGCACATGAAATAATCTACTGGTTTGTTTGGGTGTATAAAACTTACAAGCATGCATATGCCAGCGTGTATAAGGAACTTCAAAGTTGGGGGGAATTTGAATGCTGAGGTGTTGTACAGCCCGTACTTCAGTCAAGGTGTGATCTGTGGTACCATTTTCAGAGTGGTGTGGGACTTTATATTTCAATGCAATTGAGGGGTGTCTGAGGAACATTTACACCCTGTGTATTAGTGTGTAATGTGTCTGAGGCGCATGTGAGATATCCTGCCAGTGGAGGTGTGTCTTAGGTCCTGAGGTGTATGACCAAATATTTAAGTGAGGTTTGAATTAATATCATACAAGTTATGTTATTATAAAGTAATAGAAAAGCCCTATTATGGTGTATGTCTTGGGCCTGTTGATATGTCAATATTGTGCTCTGAGGAAGATGTGCCACCACAATCTAAACTGAGAGAATAATTACAAGACAGCTGCATAGTTGAGCGCTTGGGAGGCATTTGTTTGTCCACATTGACAATACTTATCATATTATTGTGCTACATTAACTGTTTACTTGCAATATACATGGACAGCCTTAACACAAGTATAAAGAGTAAGCATTAATGTACTTCTTAACTGTTCGGGGGAAAAATAAAAAAATATTACCAAACCAAAAAAATCCCTACCTACCGGTACCTACCTGGAATATTTTGGCACCGTAATAGGAAACAAATAATTTTTTGTTTTTTTTTGGCCCAACCATTAATGTAGCCCAATTGCACTGTGGTGAGTATTCTTAGTCCCAAATCTAGTTTGCCTATTTTTTTTCTCGCAATTATTTTATACTAGTACTTTATATTATGATATTGATTTAGGTTTAAAGACATATTATGTACATGTTCGGGTGCATAAATCTGATAAGTCATTAATCGGCTGCTATGCCAACTGGAGGAATGTAACACAGTCACAGGTATTCTCTAAAGTCGGTGGAATCAAAAGAGTCAAAGACATAGACAGTATTTCACTATCGTTTGATCGACATCAAAGAATGTATCTCACAAGCTGACCAGACATTTGTGACACTGCATTGATGGGCGTTTGGAACATCAGAGTTCTGTACCAGTTACTTAAAGATGGATTATCTCTTTAAATAACAAATTTTAAATAGTTGCGTGGGTATAAAATAATAGATATGAACTGAAGACATATGTCCGGAAAAGCTTCTATCAATTAATATTGATTTTATTTCAAATATTAAATCGGGCCCATTTATGTTACTATTTTTAGAACCGACCATTCGGATGAGACCGTATTGCGATATAGAGCACTGGGCTGTTCCTACGGCTACGCAACGAATGTCAAATGTCATAGATTGGTTGTTTGTATTGTTTTGTTCCACAGATATAAGCGATAATGAGTATAATTAACGTTTATTTGTGACAAAATTGCACAATATAAATTCTGGTCTCTGTTAACAGTAACCACTATTGTTCGTTAGCTGAACAAACACACCTTTTTAGACCAGAAAATATTCGAAATAAAATTAATATTAATCGATAGAAGCATTTCCGGACAGGAGTCTTCGATTCAAATCTAATATTTTATACCCCGGTAACTATATAATACATGTTTACAAAGAGATAATCCACCTTTAAGCTAGGCATACATGTACATCTATTTATTCAAGTTCGTGAACTGGTACAGTACAGTACCGCGGACTGGACATTTTTTTTGCGGTAATAAATAATAACAATATAAATAATAATCCCTATTATTTATCAACATTTTGTTCAATGAAATTTGGCCAGTTTGTCAAAATATCTAACATCAAAGCCACTTGATTTTAGAGTTATCCATCTTCATCCGCAATTCAGTCCGAGACCGAATAAATATCTCGGGAGAAATACATGTAACAAATTTCAAAAATTTATATCTGATCTTTGATGGGTGGCTTCTCAACTTGAATTTTTTTACCTCCGAGGCCAAAGAAATAGTAATTTGCGAGCATTAATTCGGATTATGTATCTTTAATTTAATTTATAATTCCCCTGTTGTAGGTTATTGATGGCGGTGACTTGGATGTGAACTTCTATATACAGGACAAGAATGGACACTTCATTTATGCAGAGAACAGAAAATCAGAAGGAAATGGAAAGTATGAACTGCTTTATTTCTTTGATAGTTAAATACAGTAAAGCTCTAATTAATCGACCTCTTAACCCCAGCAGAATTATGGGTAACTTTTCAGGATTTAGTCGGAAATATGGCTTGTTGCCATTCATCGGAAAGCTCTCGGCGAGAGCTTTCCGATGAATTTCAACAAGCCATATTTCCGACTAAATCCTGAAAAGTTACCCATAATTCTGCTGTGGTTAAGAGGTTGATTAATTAGAGCATTACTGTACTTGTAGATGAGTACTGTTGTTAGTTGGTTCCCATTCATTCCTTTGTAAGAATATTAAGCTGTTAAGTTCAACGTACAGCCCTATGCTGTTTGGTGAACTTAATATGAAATACGAATCGTAAGTGACACGTAGTGGAGCAACCACGCATGATGTGCCTCAAATTTGCCTTTTATCGGCGACATAACGCAAAGAATTATTTATGTAACATCATGCAATGGTCCCGGTGGAAATGTAATGACAAGATTTGTTATCGATTAATTGTGCAATCTGGTCTCGATTCTGACCCGCAAATAATAAATTATGTAAATGACGTCAGAAACAGTGTCATGACGTCTTCGCTGGTTTTCGCTAACCAACGAAATTGGTCTAATTGAAACTAATAGGCCTTAATCACATGGGAATTATTTGTAAGTTGTGAAGTACAGCTAATTTCATTTTCATTGCGATGGGCCATTCCCGATTCCGCGCTTTGGAAATCTCCATATGGATTTTGAAGAAATTGTCACATGACTTTCGGTCAGAAAGTCATGTGACAATTTCTTCAAAATCCATACCCGCGATCTTTGAAAATTCAATGATGGATATAGAAAAAATATATGATGTCATTCACCTGCACCTAAGGTATAAGCACATGCCTGTGGCGCTCTGGTGGTTGCTATTAGCTAAACATTACTGAGAGTTTCTCTCAAGTCTGCAATTAGTGTATCTGTCATTTGCAGAATGAGGTCCCAGAGGGTGAATATAGCAGGGATTAAAATCTGACGAGAATCAGAATCTTGATTCTCAGTTTGATTCTCGTAAAAGCAGCTGATTCGCTGTATGATAAAATTGATTCTCTCAAATTTTGATGGATTTTAAGGCCTGATATAGTGATGCTATCCCGCACAGCGGGCTAAAATCACCAAATTCCCCCTCTAGAGACATCATTCTGCTTAGGCCTCATCTTTTGAGAAATATCAATGGTCTCAAATAACATTAATTTTTCCCTTCTGTTCAGTGTCTTATATCCCCTAATTTGCAGAAAATAAAATGCATAATCGAGGTGACTAATGGGTCAACATCACCAATTTCAACTGGGGAAATTCAATCTGATTGTAGGTCTCACATATAAGTTGAGGCCTGAGCAGAATGAGGTTTCAAGAGGGTGAATTTGGTGATGCTAGCCATTGTTGGTTTTAATCTTATGCAATAATGTAGTAGGGATGTGGCAAGGAGGGGATGAACAACATGATCAAGCCTGGAAATAGTGTGTCTGTCATTTTCAGAATGAGGTTCACCCTCTGGGGCCCTCATTCTGCAAATGGATTCTCCCATTAAGCTATAGAATTATACATTGGAATGTCTTTTATTAATTTGGAGAGGTGTTCAGTATACATAAGCAGACGACTGACAGAAACAATTAATACAAGAGCAGAAGAATTCGTATTCATTGGTGGGAATTGTTCAGATTATAATGTTGTTGAACTTATTATCGGAACATTTCCTAAGGGAAATAAACAACAGTTATACTTAGATGTTACTAGTACAGGCTATACTCGTCAATGAGTATTTAGTATAGAAAGGGTTAAACTTATTATCTGAACATTTCCTATCAGATAACTACTAATTCGATGGTTCCTGTATCATCAGATTCCAACAACAACAACATCAAAATAAATTAATTACCAAAAAATAATGTTATTAAAGCACTGTTAACTCTTGTATAAAATTTTCCAAAACGTGTTATATATCAACATTTTGTTCAATGCAATTTGGTATCGAGAGTATGTCGGTCGGCTTATCGAATATTTGCTAGGCCGCCAAATATTCCAGGTGGTGAAAATAACAGATTAAATTTTATTTTTTTTATATCTGATAGCTCTGAGCTTTGATGGGTGGGTTCCTTGAATCAAATCAAATATTTTTTTTTATCACCGAAGTCAAAGAAATAGTAATTTAGGAGCGTTAATTCGTATCAGGTATCTTTAATTAGATCACCGGCCTGCCTTTCAATTTGAAGCCATAAAGTATGGGTGCCACGATTAATCGTATAATCGATGAACCGTTGATAAAGCCGATAAACGATTACCATTTCCGTCGTCGATTAATCTCTGTTATTTATTTCGGACATCGGAAAGTGCCGGGTATTATGGAATTCCGTTTTTGTTTTACACAGTTTAATTTACAACCGAAGGGTTAACAACCTTTGATCGCACATCAAAGAGATTCCCACAACATGAGTATACTTAGATGTTACTAGTACAGGCTATCACTTATCGTGTGATGACTGCTGAATGAAACTCACTATTATCAATTACTTAACTTGTTCTGAGTCCTGAAATTTCTGGGTGGGGGCCACCTTTGTGATTGTTATCCACACTCTGGATGTTTGCTGAAACTTATAGTTTCCGTAACATTAGATTCCTTTTTTTAGGAACGTCCGGCGGTCCGTCATGCATTCCTACTTTTATATTGTTTGGCTATTCATAACACTGAAATTAATGGCTACATTCGTTCTAATGAACTCACAATTATTATAACCATGACATCACCGAGAAATGTGCTGGTATTGAATACATTGTGCTCATTAGTCATTACCGGTGGTTTATGGTGCACATTATTAACGTAAAAATTACATCAGCCGAGTTTTTTAACCAACACCCAGCCAATAGGCCATATTACGGAATACTTCCACTGTTATTGATATTAGGTACGTTTAATCGATTATAATCAATTATTGATGACCGATTATCGATTATAAAAATCAGTAATCGTGGCACCTCTACCATAAAGCACCACATAGCCCGTAGGTATGCCGAGGCAAGTTTCAAACTGTTATGCACAGATGCAATCAACCCAAAAAAGCTTAACATGATATTTTTCAACATTTCAGGTTTCAAGTTGAGGTGCTTGGGGATTATAAATTCTGTCTGGATAATACATTCAGTAGAATTTCAAATAAAATAGTTTACCTAGAGATACTATCAGATGATGAGGACGATGAAAGGGGTAAAATTAATGACATTGAGAAGGCTAGAGAGGAGCTTCAGGGCATGGTTTCGCTTACCCTGGAGCAGTTTGGGGTAAGATTCAATACTGCTGGCTACTATTGACCTCAGTTTTTAGCTCATCTTGACTATTGCCACCCATCCATCAACAATTCCATCAGCACACCGTACAGGTCACATCTCTCATCCGATTATCACCAAACTTCATATGGATCTTTGGGATGACCTCTTGATGGAAGCCATCAATTTTGCCGAAATACGTTAAAAACATGGCCTTCGCCAGCCATCATGGATGTCCAATTTGAATCCATCGGCACACCCTGCATTCTGCATTTATTGGAGAATTGTTTTGAAAATTTACAGGCATATTTAGAATCACCTCTAGATGGGAGTTATCAAATTTATACAATTTTTGATATAAAACATGGCAGCTATCAGCCATCTTGGACTCTTTGCATGACTGAATTTTGGTACACCCTACAGACCGCATTCCTCATCCAATCATCACCAAACTTCATATGGATCTTTGGGGTGACCTCTAGATGGGAGCCATCAAATCTTTCTGAATTTTGTTGAAAAACTTGGCTGTCAGTGGCCATCTTGGATTTTATTCTTTGGATGACTAAATCCTTCTGCTCATCTTCAGGGTGACCTCTAAATGGGAGTCATAATTTTCTTCTGACATTCGTTTAAAAACATGGATGCCAACAGCCATCTCATGGATTTCAAATTTTTAATCCATCGGCATACATTGCAGCCTGCAATTATGGAGAATTGTTTCGAAAATATACAGGCATGTTTAGAATTTTCATTGAAAAACATGGCCGACGGTAGCAATCTTAGATTTACTCTTACGGGTAGCATGACTAAATCCTTTGACACAACCTGCAGACCACATCCTTCATCCGATCATCACCAAACTTCATAATGATATTTGGGGGTGACCACAAGATGGGAGCTATTTTTTTATTTTCATTGGAAAACAGGGCCGCTAACAGCCATCTTGGATATAACTATATATATATCTAGTGTTGAAACGATAAGTGAATTTCAGAGTCGACTAGTCGAGACCCAAAAGTCGCGTTGTGTCGACTAGTCGGTACCCGATATCAAAACTTTCAAACATGGTACGGAAAATTCATCGTACATGGCGTACACTGATGACTGATGCAATGACGGTCTATTGCGTAGCGCATTTCCCTGCATAGACACCAATTTATTTGGGAAATAATACTGTAAACATCTTGATATTTATCCAACACACTGAATGTAATTATATAATTAGACATGTGGTGGATAATGATTAGAAACTCGATCATTTATACAGGTTTTAAATTTAATATCAGCGTTCGAGATTTCGTTTAGTCACGTGATCACCAATAAACCGGTGCTGAGCGGTGTCACTATAAAATGTTAATGTTCCGACTAAATACGCCCTATAGAATAGGCTATGTTGTAGAATACGATAGCCAGGTTCTTAATGTCAGTATCATTTATATACGGTAGCAACAATGATGTCACCTTAAGCGACCTTCAATTGATCAATTGAAATATACACAGTGTCTAGATCAAAGCGGTCTCCGACAAACGATAAAGCCGCGTCAATCATTGCCATCATGTCGCAGTGATGTCTTTGACTTCAAACGACGAGTGAGACATTGTGTTGTCAATTTCATTCTTTCAATTAATAGTCGGGTCACCGTGTGTGTCTATACTAGTAACACTGTCAATTCCGGGTGCCACCAAACATTATACTTACCGTAACTTACGCGCAGTTAACACCGTTTATGTCGGAATCGATCTTGAAAACGTTATACATGGAACTAATACACTATGTTCCGACTAGTCAACGGCAAAATTCAGAGTCGACGTTCTGACATTTCAGCGCCGTCTACGACTAGTCGATTAATCGTTTCAACCCTATATATATCTCTTCATGTTGATATCTAGTATTACTTATACATTTTAACTTTCCACATTCATAATCACTCCATTGACAGTAATACATGAAATTACCCCCTCCAAGTTGAGCTGCAGTGTCATCAACAATTTCATTTCTGAACACTCCTCCTCCAAATGAATAATAGACCATTTCAATATATACTGTTACAACTGATGGGACAATCAATTTAGTAAATGTTGTACCTCTGGATCTAATGTTACGATAAAGTGCAACAACAATTGTAATTTGGGTTAATAAAGTGTATTGAGTATACAGACATTTGGCACAGCACAGCAGCTAATATAAAACCATTAAAGATAAGTTCGTAAAATGAAATTTGTATTTCATAACAATCTCTTAAATAGAGGATCTACAACGAACCCCCAGTTTATAGTTGAAGTTACAAAACAAGTCCAGTAAATTAGGTCTGAACCGAGCCTTTGGCGAGGTCCAGACCTAATTTACTGGACGCGTTTTGTAAATTCCGCTATAAACTGGGGACGAGTTGTAGATTCTATTTATTACATAATCCAAAACATCGACAAAACATACTTAGATCAACAAATGGGACGCAAATCTAACATTGGCTTCTATAAGGCATGCGATGACGTTTCGCTTAACTATGCGTTGTTTGCCCGCGTAAAGAAATAGTCCCAGATAAATAATGACTCTGTGGCGTACTTAAAGCCATAGTATTTTGAGACGTAGTGTACGGAATGTAAACAGACGACAACTCGGAAGTCAAAGGTCACCTGGCACTATTTCCTGTTATTAAACGAACGTTTAATATCACAATTTATAGAATGGGTTTATTGAATGGAATAAGGGTAGGATCATGTAATAAATGGATATTCGATCATCTGGTGTCTGACCATTTCAAAAACTAATTACTGACTTACCCCTAGACAGCACTATTTTTCTGCTAGTTACAGCGTGAGTGCTAATCAGTGTGCTCAGTGACATCATTCATGCTCTCGCGCACATACACACTGACACACATTCTGGTTAACCCTTTACCCAACAAAACGGCCAAAACCGGCCAAATAAAGCTTCAACAGCCTAAAATATCTTCGGTCTGTCTCAATAGAACCATACAAATATGGATATCATTGGAACCGGCTCCTTGACCATATTGTGATAGTTATAGTTATGCCCTGTGCCAATGCATTCTCTTATATATGCGAGTCGACCATAGGTCGCCTCGCATATATAAGAGAATGCATTGGCCTAAAAAAAATATTTTTTTAACACTTTTTACCATTTTTTCTTACATTCTTTAACAATTTTATAATTTTTAATGTGATAAGCCAATGCATTCTCTTATATATGCGAGGCGACCTATGGTCGACTCGCATATATAAGAGAATGCATTGGCACAGGGCCCTTCTGTTGGGTAAAGGGTTAACCCATTAAAGATGGTCTATATCTTTGTAAACATGTGTTATACAGTTACCGGGTATAAAATATTAGATATGAATCGAAGACCCCTATCCGGAAATGCTTCTATCGATTAATATTCATTGTATTTCGAATATTTTCTGGTCTAAAAATGTGTGGTTGTTTAGCTATCGAACAGAGACCAGAATTTTTATTGCGTAATTTAACGTTAATTAGACTCATTATCGCTTATAACTATATAATAAAACAATACAAACAACCAATCTGGGATATTTGATGTTCGAAGCATAGCTATGGGAAAACCCTAATGATCTATACTGCTATATGGTATCTATGGTCTATTCTAAAAATAGAACAATAAACGCTCCAACTTAATCATCTCATTTTATAATAAAATATTCGGAATAAAATTAATATTAATTGATAGAAGCGTTTCCGGACATGGGTCTATAATTCATATCTATTATTTTATACCCACAAAACTATTTCAAAATTGTTATATGAGATAATCCATTTAAAGTAGCATGATACGTAAAAGAATCGTGGTAATATTAAAACGGCACCTGTAACATAAAGAATCGTGGTAATATTAAAATGGCACCTGTAACATAAAGAATCGTGGTAATATTAAAACGGCACTTGTAACATAAAGAATCGTGGTAATATTAAAACGGCACCTGTAACATAAAGAATCGTGGTAATATTAAAACGGCACCTGTAACATAAAGAATCGTGGTAATATTAAAACGGCACCTGTAACATAAAGAATCGTGGTAATATTAAAACGGCACCTGTAACATAAAGAATCGTGGTAATATTAAAACGGCACCTGTAACATAAAGAATCGTGGTAATATTAAAACGGCACCTGTAACATAAAGAATCGTGGTAATATTAAAACGGCACCTGTAACATAAAGAATCGTGGTAATATTAAAACGGCACCTGTAACATAAAGAATCTTGGTAATATTAAAACGGCACCTGTAACATAAAGAAAGGGTTATACATTATTTTTGCAGGATATTCTGTCAGGAGTGAAATCAGACATGGCCAGTACTATCCAGACACAGAACATGATGCGACTACACGAGGCACGAGACAGGAATATACAAGAAGATAATTTCCAGCGTGTTAATTTATTCTCGACTTTCGGTTTGTTAGCAATGGTTGCCACAGGACTTATACAAGTAATAATGATAAGACATTTATTTGATGATAGGAGAAGAGTAGCAAAAGTTATTAAAGTTCAGACATGACCCAGTATTAAGACGGGGTTCATGACGGGAGCTGCGCTGATGTATTATTAAGGATCATGTTCCAGTGCATTCTCTTATATATACCAGTCTCTGATATGGAGCCTCGCATATATAAAAGAATGCACTGGCTTACAAGGTCAACATAAATATTGTCAGGTCAATGTATTTTCTTATATATGTGAGGTTCCCTATGGGAGACTCGCATATTTAAGACAATGCATTGGCACAGGGTTTTCGCAAAATTTCAGGAAGCTCCGGTCATGTTTAGGTTAAAAACAAAAAAAATAGCACAGATGCAACATGGGATTGCAAGGCAACAACCAGAACAATTCGGTATGACAAGAACAAATATTAAAAACAATTACAGTAATGCCCTAAATAATCATCTCCTTAACCACAGCAGAATTATGGGTAATTTTTCAGGATTTATTCGGAAATATGGCTTGTAGCCATTCATCGGAAAGCTGTCAGTGAGAGCTTTCCGATGAATGGCTACAAGCCATATTTCCGAGTGAGAGCTTTCCGATGAATGGCTACAAGCCATATTTCCGACTAAATCCTGAAAAATTACCCATAATTTTGCTGTGGTTAAGGAGTCGATTATTTAGGGCATTACTGTATGTTCAATGGTTAGTAGCAACACAATATTATATCTCATCCACTTCAACATGATGTGCTGATTGAGACTATCACCTTGTTGATGAGCAGACAGATGTTTAGATTTGTAATCAATATTTGGAAAGAATATTGTCTCACCGAAGCGTTCACTCATTGCGAGCCAGTTGTTATGTGCGCTATGTAGTCCGTGTGTACTGCCGCGCAATATGTTCACTCATTGCGAGCCAGTTGTTTTGTGCACTATGTAGTCCCATGTATACTGCTGCGTGATATGTTCACTCATTGTGAGCCAGTTGTTCTGTGCGCTATGTATATGTAGTCCATGCCTTGTGATATGTTCACTCATTGCCAGCCAATTTTGTGCACCATGTAGACAATATATCCTGCTGCCAGATATGGTTTATTTTATTAGCTGATGAAAATTTAACTCACCAAGTCCCTCAAGGACATGTAACAAGTACTGATTGAATAGAAAGTTAATGAAACTTCAAATGATAGATATCAGCTAGTGAGAATGCCATTGTACTGACAAATACATTTACATGTATAACTTAACAATATTCAGGAACATACGTCACTAATCTAATCTCTAACCCAAAGCGATTTTGCTTTTCTTTGTATGTTTAACCCTTTGAGTGCCAGGTCGATTTTTGTATCAACCCATATACCCTGTGCCAATGCATTCTCTTATATATGCGAGTCGACCATAGGTCGCCTCGCATATATAAGAGAATGCATTGGTCTAACATTTTTTTTTTTTTTTTTTTTACAATTTTTTACCATTTTAATAATTTATTCTTATATTCTTTAACAGACTTATTTTGTAGGATTAGGGCCGATGAGATCGGCCCCTGGCACTCAAAGGGTTAAAACATATAAACATTTGTCTGACGGAATAAATGTTTATAGGATAAACTAGTACATGAGCTGTGGAAATTCATAATTAAAAAGTCAGTAATAGTTCAAAATTCATATTTTAGAATAACTGGAATTTACAAGGAATATAGCTATCAATTGTGCCCCAATTTCTAACACCAAACACCTCAACCATTTAATAATGTTCATTACATTCACATAATGTCTTTCACTCGTAAATAAAATAACTCCGACAACAAATATCTAGCTCATCCACTGCATGAGTTCCATGTGGCAGCTATCCGAAATTCAGAAGCGACGGTTTAGAGATTACATTAGTGATGTAGGTTCCTGAATGTCTGAAGCGACGGTTTAGAGATTACATTAGTGATGTAGGTTCCTGAATGTCTGATGTGACGGTTTAGAGATTACATTAGTGACGTAGGTTCCTGAATGTCTGAAGCGACGGTTTAGAGATTACATTAGTGATGTAGGTTCCTGAATGTCTGAAGCGACGGTTTAGAGATTACATTAGTGACGTAGGTTCCTGAATGTCTGAAGCAACGGTTTAGAGATTACATTAGTGATGTAGGTTCCTGAATGTCTGATGTGACGGTTTAGAGATTACATTAGTGACGTAGGTTCCTGAATGTCTGAAGCGACGGTTTAGAGATTACATTAGTGATGTAGGTTCCTGAATGTCTGAAGCGACGGTTTAGAGATTACATTAGTGATGTAGGTTCCTGAATGTCTGATGTGACGGTTTAGAGATTACATTAGTGACGTAGGTTCCTGAATGTCTGAAGCAACGGTTTAGAGATTACATTAGTGATGTAGGTTCCTGAATGTCTGATGTGACGGTGTAGAGATTACATTAGTGACGTAGGTTCCTGAATGTCTGAAGTGACGGTTTAGAGATTACATTAGTGATGTAGGTTCCTGAATGTCTGATGTGACGGTTTAGAGATTACATTAGTGATGTAGGTTCCTGTCCTGATATTTGCTTCTTAACTTCTTTACTCATTACGTTGATTGCCAAAATATTTATGCAGAGTGTTGCAAGTACTGCTTTATTTTGTTTTTAATATGAAAAAAAATAATGTAGAGCGACTTCGAGTCGGGCGGGAAATACGCATAATCAATGCTATCTGCATTTAGAGTCAAGCCTTGAAATAGTGTAGTGTGTCTGTCATTTGCAGAATGAGGTCCCCAGAGGGTGAATTTGGTGATGCTAGCCCGCTATGCAAGGTAGCATCACTAAATTCACCCTCTGGGGACCTCATTCTGCAAATGACAGACACACTATTTCACGGCTTGCTTGCAAGTACTGCTTTATTTTGTTTTTAATATGAACAAAAATAATGTAGAGCGACTTGAGTCCTGCGGGAAATACGCATAATTAATGCTATCTGCATTTAGAGTTATTGTTTGTTACAAATCGCAGCATTTGTTGACAGCACTGACTGGATCAGTCTGTTACAGTAATTAGGAGATAAACATACTCTGTTGAGTTAGATGTTCAGGGATTCATGCATGAAAACAGTTTGTGAACGAGCTGGCTTGTCGGCTCGAATCCCCAACGAAACAGTGTACGTTTATCTCCATTGTAATTCAATCGATCAAGATTTACTGCATGAAAAACACATATTATTGACATTGCATGCTTTGATGTGATATATCCTTTTGGTGGTTATCAAATCTAAGGATACGTTCCATAGATTTGCTACTCGTAACAGCACCCAAGCCTTGAAATAGGGTGTCTGGCATTTGCAGAATGAGGTCACCAGAGGGTGAATTTAGTGATGCTACCCCGCATAGCGGGCTAGCATCACCAAATTCACCATCTGGGGACCTCATTCTGCTTACACCTCAGCAGAATGAGGTTCCCAGAGGGTGAATTTTGTGATGCTAGCCCGCTATGCGACACACTATTTCAAGGCTTGTAACCGCGTCTATAGAATACAGCATTCCAGTTGATTTGATTACGCGGCACCTAGCAGTACGGTGATGTCATTTACATGTGTTGTCAATGACACCCTGGTAGGAACGTCACTGGAGGTTTATTGATATTGAAAAGATTAAAATTTGTTCTATTTTTCATGTTCTTGGTGGTTATAAAGATTTGACAAAGTGTATAATTTTTTGGCTGTACCCACAGTAAATATCTTGAAACACTTTAAAACTTGCACACCTTAGGCCATTAAAAATAAATACCTGTGTTCTCAGGCAATTACATCTGGGAAATTGGATGAGGTAGGGAGGCTTTTTTTAAATTTTTCCCAATAATTCTAGAAATATGGGTAACTTTATGGTAAAGTTTCCCAAATAATTTAGATCTATTCTCCAATGCCTTTTAATCATTATGTCTTCAGCTGAAACCTATCTAAATGTCTAATCGTGGGTTATTTGGAGAATTAGTTAGAAAATTCTGGTGAAAATTGAAAATAATTTTTTGTTGCAAGGCCCTCTCTTTGGCGATGAGGGAGATGCCTGGGAACACAGTATTTTTTATTTAATTGGCCCTTAGGTGGCTGATAGTATATGGTGATCTCTGTATGCATATACTGTATCACTATGTATACACATACTGTATATACTGAAAACAAATACTATATGACTCTGTATACATATACTGTATCACTCTGTATACATATACCGTATCACTTTATATACCATATCAGTATGTGTGAGGCCACACTCAATGTGTGAACAAATTAGATAGGATCTTTTATTGTAAATGTTCCAGAGCCATTGATCAAAACATCAGTCTTTGAAGACATTGATTTTCACATTCACATGGTTAACCCTTTACCCAACAGAACGGCCCTGTGCCAATGCATTCTCTTATATATGCGAGTCGACCATAGGTCGCCTCGCATATATAAGAGAATGCATTGGCTTAACACATTAAAAATTATAAAATTGTTAAAGAATGTAAGAAAAAATGGTAAAAAAAAGATTTTTTTTAGGCCAATGCATTCTCTTATATATGCGAGGCGACCTATGGTCGACTCGCATATATAAGAGAATGCATTGGCACAGGGCATAACTGTAACCATCACAATGTGGTCAATGAGCCGGTTCCAATGATATCCATATTTGTATGGTTTTATTGAGACAGACCCAAGATAATTTAGGCTGTTGCAGCTTTATTTGGCCGTTTTTGGCCGGTTTGTTGGGTAAAGGGTTACAAATACATAATCCGAACGCTTCTAAATTACTATTTCTTTGGCTTCGGGGTAACAGATATTTGTTACGAGTCGAGGAACCCACCCACCCATCAAAGCTCATAGTTATCAGATATAAATTTTTTAAATGTTATTTTTCACCACCTGGAATATTTGGTGGCCTAGCAAATATTTGACAACCCAACCGACATACTTTCAATACCAAATTGCGTTGAGAGAGAGAGATATATAAGAGAATGCATTGGCCTAACAATTTTTTATCATGTTTTTAAAATAAATGTTTCTTACAATTTTTAGGGCATAAAATAAAAAACATCCATTACCCTGTAGGGAGCCCCACACATATATAGAAGCATATAGAAGAGTGTCATCTGCTCATGTTTGTCTGGGGCTCTGTATGGGTGAAATTATAAAATTGTTAAAGAATACAAGAAAAAATTGTTAGGCCAATGCATTCTCTTATATATGCGAGGCGACCATCGATTTTTTTACCCTGTGCCAATGCATTCTCTTATATATGCGAGTCGACCATAGGTCGCCTCGCATATATAAGAGAATGCATTGGCCTAACAATTTTTTACAATTTTAATAATTTTTTCTTGTATTCTTTAACAATTTTATAATTTCACCCATACAGAGCCCCAGACAAACATGAGCAGACGACACTCTTCTATATGCTTCTAAATATGTGTGGGGCTCCCTGCAGGGTAATGGATGTTTTTTATTTTATGCCCTAAAAATTGTAAGAAACATTTATTTAAAAAACATGATAAAAAATTGTTAGGTCAATGCATTCTCTTATATATGCGAGGCGACCTATAGTTGACTCGCATATATAAGAGAATGCATTGGCACAGGGTAAAAAAATCGAATCGGATTGTGTACCTTTAATTTCATTCCTATTGTTTACTGTTACACGTTTTCTGCTTGTAGTTTTCCTTGAGAATATTTGTACTATGGAGAATGTTTGATGCATATGAAATCAGGGTTCGCAACCTTGTCAAATGCAAATTTTTTTTTAAAGTTTTGGCAAGCAGTTTTCTGTGCTGTTCTACGGTACATGACTCATCCACCGGTTTACGTGAGGAAGAAGACACCTTTAATGTATAATATAATCTCATCTCCTTAAAACTCCCTTCGGTGTGCTACAGCGTGCAGCTCAAGAATTATATAGCCGAGAATAAATTTACAATCAGACAATAATTGCCCGGTATGATTTGTAATCTGGTTCCATGATCACATGTTTATTGTGTCGCTGACTACGTCGCTGAGATAAAGCTAGCCACAACAGATCTTTAATAATTGTCCCACCGTAATCTCTTTGCACTTAAGTCTTTATTTGAATATATTATTCATTCTTAAATCTTAATACATTAAGGTGGCACATACAGTAATGCTCCGACTGAGAGCTTTCCGATGAATGGCAACAAGCCATATTTCCAACAAAATCCTGAAAAATTACCCATAATTCTGCTGTGGATAAGGAGTCGATTATTTAGGGCATTACTGTAGATGGCCAATATCAACATTGATATCATGGCATTTGAAAGTTTTCAGCAACTTAACCCTTTCATGACGGGAGCTGTGCTGGTGCAGCATTAAAGACCCTGTGCCAGTGCATTCTCTTATATATGCGAGTTTGCCATAGTGAGCCTCGCATGTATAATAGAATGCATTGGCTTACAAGGTCAAGATTGAGTACCTTTAAACAATGTTTCATACATTTCCTTCAAAACGACACTTCTTGGTTTTCAAAAGAAAATCCATGTTCTCTACCAATGTGAATCTATTTGAACTAATAAATCGGTCATTGCACTAGAATATTAACTTCCCGATTTGTCATCTAATTCTGAGGTATGAATTTTCTCCCTTTGAACTTCAACATTAGGTACAGTTCAGAAGGGATGTCGAGTTTACTATACAGCAATGCCCGAAGTATATGACCCTGTAACCACAACAGAATTATGGGAATTTTTTTCAGGATTTAGTCAGAAATATGGCTTGCTGCCATTCATCGGAAAGCTCTCGGTGAATGGCAACAAGCCATATTTCCGACTAAATCCTGAATAATTTCCCATAATTCTCATCTCATCTCAGCGCCATCTTAACTGTATATTATCCATGACACTAGTGCTTAAAATTATCCTGCAATTACACGTTGTGTTTTAAAGATGCATAATCCGAATTAACGCTCCCAAATGACTATTTCTTTGGCTTCGGGGGTGAAAAATATTCGATTCGAGTCGAGGAACCCATACATCAAAGCTCAGGGTGATCAGATATCGATTTTTGAAATTTTTTATTAATCGAAATGAGTAATTAGTTGTGGCCTGGAAACAAGTCGTCAAACCGATTGTCTCGGACAATATTGCAGATAAAGTGGATAACTCTAAAATCAAGTGATAATACAGCCATATTTCTTTGAACAAAATGTTGATAAATAACACGTTTTGGCAAATTTGATGCCATAGTAGACAGTGGTTAGCATTATTTTGTTGCAATTAATTGATACTGATAACAAAAGCATATTTTGGAGAAATGTTGTTGTTGTAACTTGGTGATATGGGAACCGTCTGATCGGATTGAGTACCTTTAACAGTGTATATTATCCATAACGCTAGTGCTTAAAATTATCCTGTAATTCCACATTGTGTTTAACTATTGTTCGTTCATCTTATTTATTTTCACTTGTCTCGGATTTCAATTTATTTAACCCTTTCTGTACTAAATACTCATTGATGAGTAGTACCAGTTATACCTTGGGGAAATTTTCAGATAATAAGTCCATAGGTCATTTGTTGAACATTTCCCTCCAATAAATAGAACTCCTTCTGCACTTTTATTATCTGTCGTCTGCTTATTTTTAACACCCCTCCAACTGAATAATAATCCCTTGATTAAAAGTGGTTAAAAATATATTCGGATTGAGTACATGTACCTTTAAGTAGTTAAAGTATGAGAGACAACATTTTTAACCCTTTTTGTACTAAATGGATTCTCCCATCCAGTTATAACAGTGTATATTGGGATGGTCAATTATTAATTTGGAGGGGTGTTCAGGATAATACAAGAGCAGAAGAATTCATAATCATTGGTGGGAAATGTTTAGATAATAATTTCAACAAACGACCATTGATCATTTTGTTGAACTTATTATCTGAACATTTCATTTGTTGAACTTATTATCTGAACATTCACAAAAGGGAATTACTCATCAATGAATATTTATTTAGTACAGGAACAGTTAATTTCCAATTCTAGATGTAGAATATATATATATATATATGTAGAATATATATGATCAAACGCCTGTCATATGATGAAACACCTGTCAGGTTATTATGTGGAATACATATGATCAAACGCCTGTCGGGTATTATGTAGAATATAATATATGATGAAACACCTGTTGGGTATTATGTAGAATATAATATACGATGAAACACCTGTCGGGTATTATGTAGAATATAATATACGATGAAACACCTGTCTGGTATAATGTAGAATATATATGATGAAACACCTGTCGGGTATATATTTTTAAACTAAGGTGACTTTGCACCCATAACTTTGAAGGTTATATTTTGATTTGTGTTCAGATCATATTTATTACTGAATCGTTCTTAGCTGAAGTACACATAGTCCAAGTTTTCTTCGACTTCTTCCAGCTTGTGATATCAGTTCTAGATGCTGGTTTACGTCAGCACCATTCCATTACTCTCGTAGCGGAGTTTAACCCGGTCATTTAAAAATACTAATGCCAGTGATAAAATGTCACTATTAACCCAGTTTATTCTATAGGAGATATAATATTAGTCCTGAACTCTACATAAATTCCTTTAAAAAGGAAATGCAAATGTCAGCCAACCACAAATTCCACACAACTGTCTACAATGTTAAAGCCTGAATATAGTGTGTCTGACATTTGCAGAATGAGGTCCCCAGAGGGGGAATTTAGTGATGCTATCTCTCACAGTGGGCAAGCATCACCATATTCACCCTCTGGTTGTGGTCACCTGATGGGTTGGAATCCCGAATACAGTAATGCTCTAAGTAATCGACTTCTTAACCACAGCAGAATTATGGTAACTTTTCAGGATTTAGTCGAAAATATGGCTTGTTGCCATTCATCGGAAAGCTCTCAGGGAGAGCTTTCTGATGAATGGCAACAAGCCATATTTCCGACTAAATCCTGAAAAGTTGCCCATAATTATGTTGTGGTTAAGAAGTCAATTACTTAGAGCATTACTGTACATCTTTGTTGTTCTTCGGAGGAATCCGATACCTCTCGCTGACAACAACGGCACCGATGATTATATAAAAAAAATAATCTGGCCACAACTGCGTGTGGGATTTAAAGTTGCACATGTTGTGTTTTGTATGTGTACACCATGGTGTAAGCTATATATGAGATTCAGGATTCTCTACAATTTTATTTACACTATTTTTTATTTTTGACTGGCTAAAACTGCTCCTACGGCCGACTGTCTGTTCATCATTAGCATAATATAAGCTTCCGTTGAGCAAGGCAGGGTACCTTGTTTGTGGCCCCAGGACACTGTGGCATCACCCATTGCTCATTCTGAATATGGGCACCATAAAACAGCGACCACACGTGCTGTGATTCAGTATTACAATAATCATAGGATGATAATTATGCATTTATTATGAGTTTATTGTGCATGTCATTTGCAGAATGAGGTCCCCAGAGGGTGAATTTAGTGACGCTATGCCGCAAGGTGGGCTAGCATCACCAAATTCACCCTCTGGAGACCTCATTCTGCATGTCCTCCTCTGCTATGGGAGACATTGACTCAGATTGAAGTTCCCAAATGGTGAATATTGTGACGTACACCCATTGGGAACCTCGATTATGCAATGTGTCGTCTGCCAATTTGGGGATATAGAGAAACTAAACTAAAAAAGAAATAGAATCTATGTGAAGAAGTTTCTATAGAAATTAGATAATAAACTTTCCAGAGAAGATGAGGCTTAAGCAAAATGAGGTCCCCAGAGGATGAATTTAGTGATGCTAGCTGGCTATGCGGGATAGCGTCACTAAATTTATCCTCTGTGGACCTCATTCTGCAAATAGCAGGCACACTAAACTCAGGCTTATGCATACTACCACTTATTTAATCCATAATTAACAGAAGAAATCAAAGTAGATATTTGCTTGAGTTGAGTATATTTATATGTCTTTTTCAGATTTTATACATTAAAAGTTTAATTTCTTTTGAAAAATATGAATTTGTTATCGACTCCCATAATAGAAGGGCTGCACTTGTTGCAATATCTTTTTACTTCTCTGTAAATTTTCTTAAGTGTAGCAGCCTCAAAATGGGGATAAGGGGACTCGTATATGTCCAAGTATTAAAATACCCCTTATCCGATTAGTCGACTTTGGTGGACAAGTACTGCTGTGTCAAGTGCAAGCCTTGAAATAGTGTGCCTGTCATTTTCAGAATGAGGTCCCCAGAGGGTGAATTTAGTGATGCTATCCCGCATAGTGGGCTAGCATCACCAAATTCACCATCTGGGGACCTCATTCTGCTTACACCTCAGCAGAATGAGGTTCCCAGAGGGTGAATTTGGTGATGCTAGCCCGCTATGCGGGGTAGCATCATTAAATTCACCCTCTGGGAACCTCATTCTGCAAATGACAGACACTATTTCAAGGCTTGGTCAAGTGATTATGATCTATTGTATGACAATATGTCGCGAATGTTGCAAGTAAACTGCCATTTCTGCATTTGGGTCTCCTGTTTTGTTTCTATTGTGTGACTTGAAAGGGCAATGCTTAAAATTTTAAATCAGAAATGAATTTGAATCCTGTATCTTTGTCAGTATCCGTAGTTGTGAAAAACTGAAAGTACTTTGTAAACACATCGCAATCAAGCCTTGAAATAGCGTGCCTGTCATTTGCAGAATGAGGTCCTCAGAGGGAGAATTTAGTGATGCTACCCCGCATAGCGGGTTAGCATCACCAAATTCACCCTCTGGGAACCTCATTCTGCTGAGTTGTAAGCAGAATGAGGTTCCCAGAGGGTGAATTTGGTGATGCTAGCCCACTATGCGGGGTAGCATCACTAAATTCACCCTCTGGGGACCTCATTCTGCAAATGACAGACACACTATTTCAAGGCTTGATCGCAACTGAACATGGAATTATTGAATTTATTTTTTACACCCACGCAGAAGATTTCTGAACAAAACTGTTGATATAGCTCTGAAAATACGTGTTTTGTTTCTTATATTTATTCAATAAATTTGATATCGTTTCGGTTGTGCCAGTTAAAATTTTTTAGTCAGCGGCTACCTATTTAATTTCGATTATTAAAATGAAGAGAAAGCAGTGCATGAAGTTTTCAAATAGTTTCACAGGGTATCTGCCCATTTCTGGTGAATGAATTCAAGGAGGTTCCAGTAGTCAATTCAAGGATTTTCAACGACTGCCCCGACAATTTTCAAGGAGTTTCCAGGAACCAACTGTTGAACATTACATGTGATACCATGTTTTCCACCATAATTTTAGCATTTTGGGCTTTTTAGGCCTTTATGGGTAAATGCATTACCATAACTTAATGGGAACATTTAAATAATACATGTAGTGTGATGTACCTTTAATAGTTTTATGTTAAGATAACGCAATATACCTTTTCTGGACATTTCGTTTTGTTTCTAGAATTCTGATGAAAGCAAATGGAACCATTTTTTTTACGGGGCCCGATGCACATTGTGTTCAAAGTTGTATTTTTTAGGACTTAAATGTGTCTGTAATGTGTCTGTAATGACAATGCTCGAAGAAAGGTAGTTCAGGTATTTATTTTTATACCGGGAAAAATTAAAAAGAGATTATTAGGTGTATTTTGGAGTTCAAACCGCCATGTGGCTTTAATGGGAATCATGTTTGCTGCATCTATATTATCATAAAAAAACGAGAGGCCGATCACGATCGGCAGATGTTTAACCCATCCCTTGGCGATAATAAATTGTTATGATCAGAATCATAATCGTTTAATGTTGAATTATAGAGTATACTGTTATGATCTAAAGTAGTATATGACAAATGTACATAATAACCAGTAATAACACAAATTATTGGAATGTATGAGTCAATATAGAAGGGTTAATATAACATCTAAACTCTAGAGCCTGTCACCACTACCATAGTGTAAGCAGTTCTATTCATGTTGTTGCAAATTGCCATGTGAGATATCAAAATAATATAATTATTTATTTAATGGAAACGGTTAAAAGACATGGAATGGGTAAAAGGGGTTAAATCACCTATCTCTGCCCTGTTTGATCCAATGTAGTCCCATCATCCAAGGACTTAGAGAGCTCCATTGGTCTAGTTAAATAAATTCACATGGCTAAGTTGTGGTTAAAAAGATAGCTAAATCAATTTATCCAATAATTCACTTATCTGTGTCTTATACAGAGCTAACATATGAGGGCTATAAATAACTCTCAAAGCAATAAACTATATTGTCTTTTATCTTGCTCACAGAGAAGCAGGTATTCATTAATTGTAAGTTACTTGGGTTATAATCTGGATAATTCTTAGTTTAAAAAGGGCCATATCTCTGGTATAACAAATTGGATCTAACCCATATTCAAACTCGTTCTGTATTTTGAGTTGAGAAACTCACATACCAAATTTGGTTCCTATCAGATGAAAAATGGTTGATTTATCGAAGTACATGTATGTGTGAATTATATGTCAAAGGACCATAACTCCATTAAAAATCCGATCAAACCCATATTCGAACTCAATCTGTATGTTGGTCTGAGAAACTCATACACCAAATTTGGTTCCAATCAGATAAAAAATGTTAGAGTTATGGCAGAATTAATGAATTCTAATTCGAAAAAGGGCCATAACTCCGTAAAAAAAACTCGGATCAAACCCATATTCGAATTCAATCTGTATTTTGGGCCGAGAAACTCACATACCAAATTTAGTTCCGATCAGATAAAAAAAATTTGAGTTATGGCAGAATTCATGAATTCTAAGTCGAAAAAGGGCCATAACTCCGTAAAAAAAGACGGATCAAACCCATATTCGAACTCGATCTGTATTTTGGGCCGAGAAACTCACATACCAAATTTGGTTCCGATCAGATAAAAAATGTTTGAGTTATGGCAGAATGTGTGAATTCTAAGTAAAAAAAGGGCCACAACTCTGTAAATAAAAGTCGGATCAAACCCATATTCGAACTCGATCTGTATTTTGGGCCGAGAAACTCACATACCAAATTTGGTTCCGATCAGATAAAAAATGTTTGAGTTATGGCAGAATGTGTGAATTCTAAGTAAAAAAAGGGCCACAACTCTGTAAATAAAAGTCGGATCAAACCCATATTCGAACTCGATCTGTATTTTGGGCTGAAAACCCCATATACAAATTTTGGTTTTGATCAGGTAAAAAATGTTTGAGTTATCGCATTACACGTAAAGTGTCTACGGACGGACAGACAGATGGACGGACAGACGGACGGACGGACGGACGAACGACGAGTGGTCAATCCGGACGTTGACACTATGTGTACCATACTATGGTATGGGTACACATAAAAACCCTCCAAATAAATAAGACAATTCTGATGTATAATTTTATAATTGAATATGAAGAACCCGTTCTATTATCACACATTTTACACTTTGACTGTCGACTCCCATTCAATTACACTCAAAAAGTACGAGATAACTCGTAGTCGGCAGTCATCGTGTTAATGGTTAACCCTTCCATGACTGGAGCTTCCTGAAATTTGGCGAGAACCTTGAGTCAATGCATTCTCATATATATGCGAGTCTCCCACAGGGAGCCTAGCATATATAAGAGAATGCATTGGACTAACAATATTTACCTTGACCATGTAAGTCAGTGCATTATTATAAATGTGAGGCTCCCTATGGGAGACCCGCATATATAAGAGAATGCTCTGGCACACAATCTTTAATGCTGCACCAGCACAGCTCCGGTCATGAACCCCAGGGTTAACGGTTAAGTTGACTCAGTGCCTCTAATCCAGCGGTACCATTTCTTAATTTCAGTTTTAGTCGGTCAGCAAGAGAAATGGGACTAGAAACATCATGCACAGTTATGTCCCCTACATCAGTCTTAAGAATCTCTGGTTCACATTGAAGAGGAAGGTCATTGGATGTTGTGTTTGTTGAATAGCACAGAGGCCTGTTACTGTGGAGAACTTCCTGAGAGTGGTCCGGCAGTACATGCAAATCCTCATCATCTTCGATATTTCGATAAAATTTGTTATCAGAATCATTACTTGTTAGCAGTTTGTTTAACACTGATTTGGATTTCATCCTATTAGTAATTTCTTGTTCTGAATATATCGCACTTGATATTTCTCTATGACGTAGGTCCTCTGGATTCGCAGATAATGTTTTGCTGGTTTCCGTTCTTCGACAACTCCACTCATTATCAGTTGGTTCCAGTTCAACTTCCTCATTTTCTCCAACTGACTGAAGAGTCTCCCCAAATCGATCATTTTCACAGGTTTTAGAAATAGGAAACAGCATATCACTTATGGTTTCATCAAAATCCATTCGGTTCCATGGTTTCACTTTGACAGATCGTTTCTTCTCAGCATTATCAGGAAGCACTTGTGACTGGATTCTAAAACGACCAGATTTTTGTTGCTGACTTTCGTTTACAGAATGTTCTAGTGTGGAATCGTTCCTCGAATACACCGATGCTGACTTACTCTTCGTTAATTTGAGTTTTGACGATTTGACCTTCACATGACCTACATTAGACAAAACCCACGTGTTACCCATAAAATCACTAGTGTTTTTGTTTCCGATTGAGTTACATGTGGTTTCATCACGTTCGCTTGAATGTGCTTTATGCACAGTTTTATGAATCATGTCGCTCATGCTATAAGGGTCACATGAAGTTCTATGTCTTCCTGTTTTGTTGTAACCATCAATCACATCAGAAATGAGTTTTTCCTCATCGTTAGCAATGTATTTGTTTTGTTCCGAAGTCGCAATGGAAAGGGAGTCCTGCATCAACTGAGACAAATTCTTCATTTGTGAATCATGTTTTCCAGGAGAATCATATCGATCATTTCCAGAAACATCACAGAGAATTGGCATATCACTGTTTGCTTTATTAAGACAAGCGTCATCAAATTCTTTGGAATTTCTATCCATTTCTCGTGACAACCCACCATGAGATTCATGAATAGCACTACTTTCCTTGATATCAACACATTCTTCAGCACTTTCTTGGATATCAACACATTCTTCAGCACTTTCTTGGATATCAACACATTCTTCAGCACTTTCTTGGATATCAACACATTCTTCATCTTTTGAAGGACTCCGAACAAATTTATTACCTGGATCATCAATGATACATACAGAATCATCCTCCATGCATAACTGAGTACTCAGACTACGATTTCGTTCATCTCCAGGTGTTGATAACATGCTATTTTCACAACCACTGATGATCATACTGTTAAGAAGCGAATTCTCGATAGCAAAATCTCCAAAATTTGTCCTCGATATGTCACCAGACATTCCCAATTTTGAGGAATTAAATTCATTTTGAGTTTTTGGTGTTATGAACAGATTTTGAGACGTATCCCTGAAAGAACTTGGAATACTTCTAAAGTTATCTTTGACTTTGGATATATTTGCAGCATTCATGATAGGACAAGAAGTGCTTTTAATGTTGTCTTTGGTGTTGGATGCATTTGCAGCAGTGAACGGTGATGAAGCATCAATCAGGTTAATACTGTTTATTCCTTTCGTCTTATCACAGTTTAATTCTAAATTCCGCCTCATGACATCAGGTGTGAATAACTCTCTCATAATTTCATTTTTTCTTGATGGTTCTGGAGAAGTAAAGATGAGGTCCTCTATTTTATCATTTTGTTGTTCAAGCATATAATGTGTCCTGAGGCTGCTGACGTCTTGTTCCATAAAAGCACTGGCTGCCGCATTGTCAGTTTTCTCTCCGTGTTTTAATCCTGCATCCAGCTCAAAAGAACGGTCAACTTTTGGCTTATCATTTCCACACAATAGATGTTCTGGGGACATGTCAAACTTAAAAGAATGGTTATCCTTTGACTTCCCATTCCCACGCACCAAATGTTTCGGAGACATATAATCATCAGTGAAACATGAATCACCCAAAGAATGACCAGCGAGTAAGGAATCATAATTCTCTACACGATCTCTCTTATCGATCAGACTTATCTTTGATTCTTTATGTATGGAGTCACGAGAATCTTCTTTCAATGCCTCAGCACATGTTTGAGAATGAAATATTTCTGCAGCACAAGTATTAGTTCCCTCATTAGCGAGAAGTACCTTTGTTGAAAGGGAATTCACTCTCTTAGTTGCTTTTGGACCCTTAACGACGTGTGAAGATTTACTTTCATGAATAATAGTATCTTTTTGACCTTTATTGATGATTGAAGATTTAATGTCAGGAATTATAGTCTCTTTCTGACATTTATTGATGAGTGAAGATTTACTGTCAGGAATTATAGTCTCTTTTGGACATTTATCGACGTGTGAAGGTTTACTCTCAGGAATATTTGCATCACATGCGGCACTACTAGTAATATAATTTGTAGTTTCTTCACTCGTCTTCATGCTATCACTTCCCTTACATTTAGCTTGATCAGATATTTGTCTCAGGTTGTCTGTGTGGGAGGCATGTTGTTTGCTGTTGGTTGTTTTACCGACCTTGTTTGACATTCGTTGTTTAATCCTGAGAGCTAGAGGAAGGTAATCATCAGCGACGTCTACGAGATTTCTCTCATTTGAGCAGCGACTACCTAAAGAAACATCGGCTGACTCAGCACTACTTTTATACTGTCCGAATATTCCCTCATCATCCCATTCTTTGCTTGTTCGATGAAGAAGCTTTTCGTCAGGAATCTTCAACACACTCGCTGCAGATTTACATGCTGGTTCATCATGTTTAAGCGATACATTGGCGAGCTTCTCTTCCAATGCTCGCAGATGAGAGTCAGGTTGAGTAGCTGAGTTAGTGTCTTCTCTCATATCCAATGATTCTGTTTGACCTTCACCTTCATCATTAGCAGCCTGTTGTTTGTCTTCTGCTTTTGTTTTCTTCTTTGCAGCTAGAAGAAACATACAATACATTTAATTATTTATAGGTTTTGTCAAAAATCTCTGTCTGTCATTTGCAGAATGAGGTTCCCAGAGGGTGAAATTAGTGATGATAGCCTTCCGTGCAGGATAGTCTCACTAAATTCACCCTCTGGGGACCTCATTCTGCAAATGATATACAAACAATTTAAAGAAGGCTTGTTTGTCAACAATCCAAAAACAATTTATGGTTTATTTCTGAATCTTTTGAAATTTTTTGGTTGAAAATTGAAATATAAATATTAGTCCAACAAGACAAAGAAATACAATGAGCTTTTGATGTTCGTTTAGAGAGAATGCTAAGACATATAATCCCAAACCTCGAAAGAAAACCAGTAGTTGCACTCTTTTATCTCGTTCATGTAATTCAAATATTTCGATATATATCTATTATACTCATATGTAGACTTAATTATCTGTGAAAAGATGCATATTGTAGTGTCTCAAATTCATGTTTAAGCATCAAGGCAGTACACTTTTTGAACAATATAGAATTGAATTAAATTAATAAAAACTCCAGTCAAATTTGTTGAACCATTTCAGAAAGTACAGCTACAACTACGTAGAATTCCAGTTTGATGAGACACAATAATTTGTTCATGCACATGAAGTAATAATGGACACCCAGTCCTGTTACTTAGCAGAAATTGTCTCGGCCATAAATGTGGCCTTGACTAAAAAACCTAGGATCTGCATCAACCCTGCAAATAGCGTGTCTGTCATTTGCAGAATGAGGTCCCCAGAGGATGAATTTAGTGATGCTACCCCGCACAGTGGGTTAGCATCACCAAATTCACCCTCTGGGGACCTCATTCTGCTTAGGCCCTCAACTGCTATGGTAGACCTAGGATCAGATTGAAGTTCCCCAGTTGAAGTTGGTGATGTTCAACCATTGGGCACCTCGATTATGCATTTTATCTTCTGCAAATTAGGAGATATAGAAACTTCCCAAAGGGAAAAGGTAACTAAAACAATGTTAATTTGATACCATAAATACTTCCCAGAAGATTAGGCCTAATCAGAATGAGGTCTCCAGAGGGTGAATTTGGTGATGCTTGCCTGCTATGTGGGATAGCATCAGTAAATTCACCCTCTGGGGACCTCATTCTGCAAATGACAGACACACTATTTGCAGGCTTGATCTGCATAGTTGCATGCTTTACACATATAACTTCAGTTTATAATTGAACTTGGTTCATTATCATGGCAAACTTTGGTTGGGTCTGATTTAAAATGATGATTATTAAGATAATCCTTGGCATTCAACAATGAATTTTTGCTGTCTGCAGACTTCCACAGTGCATCAATAAGACAATCAAGCCTTGAAACAGGGTGTCTGTCATTTGCAGAATGAGGTCCCCAGAGGGAGAATTTAGTGATGCTACCCTGCATAGCAGGCTAGCATCACCAAATTCACCCTCTGGCAACCTCATTATGTGGGCTAGCATCACTAAATTCACCCTCTGGGGTCCTCATTCTGCAAATGACAGACACCCTATTTCAAGGCTTGAAGACAATGTCTTATCAATGACAATGTTTATGTAATGAACAAAATTGAAGGCTCAATAATTTGCTTCGGCTAAACAGTAGCTGACAAATTTTCTTTTCGCCATGGCATTTTCCTCGGCTCAGCCGATAGCTGACGCCAATTAACAGGGCTGGACACCACATACTGTGCCTCATACATTCTGACATATATACCTCTCTTTGGTCTGCTTTTCTTTTCGGCTACACTTGCTTCATATTGCTCAACAGTCTCTGGGAAACAGCTCCTGAATATGTCCTGTTCTTCAATCGTGGTGAAGAACTCCAGAGAATGTGTCGCAATGCAGCCTATAGTTTGAAAAGAAAACAGTATTCAACAGTGAGAGGTCATGTGGTTACTACATTTATTTATTTTTGAACTACAGTAATGCCCTAAATATTCAACTCATTAACCACAACAGAATTATGGGTGATTTTTCAGGATTTAGTCGGAAATATGGCTTGTTGCCATTCATCGGAAAGCTCTCTTCAATGTTATAAAGTTCCCCCATCAGAAGTGCAAAAAGTTCCAAAGTTTGAACTGATGAATTATGAATTCTATGGGCAAAGCCAGAGTGGAGATTTATGGCATGATTTATAACAAAGGAAAACGAAAAAATCCAAAAATAAAGACATCCACAGCATAATGTTTGTTTAAAATGGATGCATTGACGCGTTTTACACTTAAGTCCAGCAAAGGGCCATAACTCTGGAAAAAAGTGCGGACAAAACCTGCACTATGTGGAGATCCTTTCACAATGCTGGTCTACCGGCATACCAAAGGACATCCAAATTGGACTATCGATACTTGAGCTGCGTTGTGAAATGTTTGTTACAGACGGATGGTCGGAAGGACAGACAGATGTAGGTCTCCACTATATATGAGGGTGACGACCCCCCCTTTTCGGACGCCGGATTCGGGGTATGTTATGGCGTATTCTGGATGCCAGACCAGCATACGCCGGATGCCGTCAGACTCATATTTTGGATGCCGGATGCTACCATTGACATTCTTCTCGGCATTTAACACCGAAAAACAACCAAGTTCCGTCCGCTAATTTATATTTCTTTGCCTGAACATATTAGTCCCCACAATTTATCTTCGTATATACTTCTCGTTATCATACATATAGTGCTAATTAATAATAGTAGTGTTCAAATAGATCGAAATGATGACCTGTGGTTTGCTATATTCCCCGATCGAGTTGTCTTCCACCTGACATCTGCTTGACAGGTCAAAACGTTGATAATCTAAATTAGTTTGTAATGCCGAGTGCACCACACTAGAATAGGGGACTAGTTACGTTGATTGAATTGAATTTGTTAGAATTGGAAGAATTTGTAAGTCAAATTGCGAAAATTGTCAATCTGTTGACACTGCATGATCATAAATGCGACAAATATCTTACAAAACTCAGAGGATTGATAACTACATAAATTTTGTTTCTGAAGATTCTGAGTTATATTGGAATAAATCCAAATCGAGGCCGGAGGGGGTATTGGAAAACCAAGAGCCTCCCTGTATGGACGGGTTGGTATTTGCTCTTTCTGCGATATCCTGCAGCTACTTCCCTGAACCGTGATACATTTGGTAGTCACACCCACAATACGCTAATTGTAATAATGGCATTATTACATGAGTCATAGAGTATAGAACCCCAGTGGGTTGAGAGGTAATTGTTTTGTTTTTGGTTGAATCTTAATTATTCGTCAACGACCATGCACCCTACATCCTGCCGTTTAATCCGTGAAAATTGGACCATGCAGAAAGGCGATTTTGGGCATTTTGCCATTTTAAGGTCGCAGGGCACATATGGAAACCCAGTGCCAGTCGGTTTTGTGGTAAATATTTTGAGTGGAATCTTAATTAAACGTCAACAGCCACCCTACAATGTCGTTTATTCTGTGAAAATTGGACCAGAAAGATGATTTCGGGCATTTTTCCATTTTGAGTCGCAGGGTATGGAAGGAATTGGGTTGTTGGTAAATTTATTGGGAGGTATCTTAATCATTCGTCAACAGCACACTATATACGTATTACAGGGCCGTTTATTCCGTGAAAATCGGACCAGAATGTTGTCAATAAGGAATAAGATACTGATGTCACGTGATAGAACTTTCAATGGTTTGTTTCTGCACAAAAAATTTCACACAGGTTTGCAATTGTACTCCAATGCATGTTTCAACATAATTCTATACCAATGTATTCATGTATTTGTTATCAGATTATAACTTCAGTAAAAAATTTAATCTTTCAGTCAAGCTGCTAAACCAAATAACTAGCTTACTACAGCCAATATGCAGACTAATTTCAATGCATCATGTCAACTTTTGCTTCATTACTCACTCTATTTTCAATAAATTTAATGAAAAGAGTATTCCGGATGCCGACTCTCTGTTACGGAGTATATTCCGGATGCCGGGGTCAGTTTTAAGCCGGATTCCAGGGGGAGGGGGGTCGTCACCCTCAGATATCCCCGATCCTTCTTCGGAGGGTTGGGGGCAATTAACCCTTTACCCAACAGAAGGGCCCTGTGCCAATGCATTCTCTTATATATGCGAGTCGACCATAGGTCGCCTCGCATATATAAGAGAATGCATTGGCTTATCACATTAAAAATTATAAAATTGTTAAAGAATGTAAGAAAAAATGGTAAAAAGTGTTAAAAAAAGATGATTTTTAGGCCAATGCATTCTCTCATATATGCGAGGCGACCTATGGTCGACTCGCATATATAAGAGAATGCATTGGCACAGGGTATAACTATAACCATCACAATGTGGTCAATGAACCGGTTCCAATGATATCCATATTTGTATGGTGTTATTGAGACAGACCGAAGATATTTTAGGCTGTTGAAGCTTTATTTGGCCGGTTTTGGCCGGTTTGTTGGGTAAAGGGTTAATCATGGCTGAGATGAACAAAGAAGGATCACTTGTATGTTTGAGTTTAACCTCGCGGCAGGACAAATGCGTGCAACATGTTCACACATTTGTGTTGTTCTAATTTTATTGCATACTCTGAAGATTGTAGCTTGTAGTATACTGAATTTTAGGTCGATATTGTTTATTTAATTGATCAAATTTATGATTTATGTAGATCAGGCCTGCAAATTTGAAGCGAACGACCGTTCAGTTTGCCTGAAAGTTATCTAAAATGGAAATGCTGAAAACACGTTGTGCCAAAGTTTTATAAATGCAGGTCTCATGATAACTAATTCTCACTTTAATTTTTACTCATCAAGTCCCAAAATGAGACATTCAAATTTATTATAGTAGTTCAATGAGTTGCCCATCTATAGTTAATAGTACCAGTTGTTGTGATTATAACAGTTTGTGTAACTCTCCTGCTAACCTATGGAATGAGTTACCTAAGCACAAACCAGGTGAACAAAAAAATAGTTTACACATAATTTTGAAACCTGCAGGCCTGTAGACTATACTGTACTATACCTCATAATTTAGTGAAGATATTTTATGTTACAGTTGACATGGTCAACGATGTAATTTTTTATTGAACATTTTGAAATCCTCTGTATTTTGGTTTATTTCACAAAACTAAACCCAATGGGTGTACAATAACAATGTAGCCTACCTTCTGTGTTCCAGTTTATTTCAAAACAAGCAACACCCTGTCTGACTCGACACTTCACGATCCTATAAATATAAATAGATGGAATTGATGAAGATTAACCCTTTCAGTGCCAAGTCTGATTTTTGTATCAACCCATATACCCTGTGCCAATGCATTCTCTTATATATGCGAGTCGACCATAGGTCGCCTCGCATATATAAGAGAATGCATTGGCCTAACAATTTTTCATCATTTGTTATTATATTTTACAATTTTTTACAATTTTAATATTTTTTTCTTATATTCTTTAACATACTTATTTTGTAGGTTTAGTGCCAGGGAATCTTATGTTTTTCATGGGCATCAAACTTATTACTATGAATACTTGGTGATAGTTTTGAGTTATAACATGCCCCTAAGGTTTTATCCAGTTTGTTTTTAAATTCGCTATAGCATACTTAAGCATACCCAAAAAAATTCAACCCAAAAAAATGGCCGATTTTACAGACCATAAATTAGGGCCGATGAGATCGGCCCCTGGCACTGAAAGGGTTAATCAGACCAAAAAATACTGTTTGGCATTAATATTGGATGCCTTTTAACCCTTTGAGTGAGTACGTCAGAGCTGTTAAGTTTCACGGATTGTCCGTGAGACTCACGGATTGCTATGGACAAAACCTCCAAAAAACGGAAGACCACCCAATTCAACAAAATCACCAACCCTGCTTCGAAGTGTCTGCTGCTTTCTCTTCATAAATGGTGGTACCTCCCACTCACATCAGCTCTAAATATATATTTATAAAATAAACATAAATAGAAACTCATAAAAATGATTTTTGGAATATGAACAAAATTGGGCATACATGTACCTACCGCAAAAATCTCCCGGATTGACATTTTCAAAACTTAACAGGTCATATATGACGTCATGTCCATTGGTGAATATATTTTTGCAAATAAGCTGAGTAATATTGTAACATTCGTCTAAATAACAAATAAATCATACACACAACATTATTTAAAAGCATAAATCAATGTAAATAATTAAAATAATATCCGTCCACATCACATCCATGAAAAGTTTGTGTACATTTAATAACATATATATATTATTACCCTAAAACTACAGTAAACCACATGTCATTCCACCCGACATATACACTGAGAGCTTTCCGACGAATGGCAACAGATTATCTGTGCCTCATGTTAGAGTATTTGGATACAATAGCTTTTTCTACACAGGGATCACTTTGTGGAATAATTATGTGAAATATATTGAACCTAACTGCAATTTGGCCATATGGAACTGTAACGCGCAGACCCCCTTGGTGGAGGTGCCTATTCAACCTAACAACACAAAGAAAAAAGTGGTAGCATAGCTTAATTGTGTCGAGTGGTCAACGAGACCAGAGGTTGCACGTCATATAGAACATAATAGTATGTGGTTCGTTTGAGACCGAATATGTGAGAGAGGGGATATAAGAGGATGATTCACAACATGTAACCTGACACTGGATTTAGTGAAACGATGCCGGAGTGATGGGTTGCTTACCTACATTACCCCTACACCTACACCTACCTAAACCCTACCTACATGTACTCCTACCTACACTAAGTTGTTATCACTCCAGCAGACCTATGGGCAGGTGCTATTTAGAACGACTGTTCTAGGATTTAGCGAGCATACACATGGGTGTGAACCAGTGATGAATTTAGCGAGGAATTAGCGGAATTAGCAAAATGGGGCTAGAACTAATGGATGGCGATGTAGACAGCGAACTTGAGTGTCTACAATGAGAGAATATGGGCTACAAAAGTTTGGGAGAGAAATGAGATTGAGGTTAGGACATAGTGGTCTGAGAGCTTTCTATTGACGAAGAAATGCCTCTCAACAACTATGAGGGTACACTACATGGGTGTCTATATAAGGGTACACTATGTGAGTGGAATGAATCCTACACACCTACTGGGTTTGAGAGCTTTCTATTGATGGAGAAATGCCTCTCAACAACTATGAGGGAACACTACATGAGTACACTATATGGGTGTCTGAATAAGGGTACACTATGTGAGTGGAATGAATCCTACACACCTACTGGGTTTGAGAGCTTTCTATTGACGAAGAAATGCCTCTCAACAACTATGAGGGTACACTACATGAGTACACTATATGGGTGTCTGAATAAACACACCCACATGGTTTGAGAGCCTTCTAATAACGTATATAGAAACGCCTCTCAACCACATGGGTGTCGTGCAAAGGTGGTGTCTTTCTAAACAAGACTATATGGGTGTCGCGCAAAGGTGGTGTTTTGAACAAGACTATATGGGTGTCGCGCAAAGGTGGTATTTTCTGAACAACACTATATGGGTGTCGCGCAAAGGTGATGTATTCTGAACAACACTATGTGGGTGTCGCGCAAAGGTGGTGTTTTCTGAACAACATTATATGGGTGTCGTGCAAAGGTGGTGTTTTGAACAAGACTGACTATATGGGTGTCGCGCAAAGGTGGTGTTTTCTGAACAACACTATATGGGTGTCGCGCAAAGGTGAGGATGTTTGACTAGAGTGTATTCAGACTCAAATCCACTCTGAACAACCAATGTGATTGTGCGTTGTCCTGATAACAAACATGATGATAGAGCGTCCTATATAGTGTCTCCTATCCACCACCCAGTGTGGTGTACATTACATCCACTATAACAGAGCGTCCTATATAGTATCTCCTATCCACCACCTAGTGTGGTGAATCTACACCTCTATAGAGAGGATGTCTTATTAAGCTAACTAATGATCTATATTTAGAAACAATAATACAAAGAGAATCGCGCAAAGTAAGAAAGCAAGAGAGCTTAATGATTCCCGCTCGAAAGCTCGGTCGAGAATGTCCATTTTGTGTTAAACAGTCTATTATATACCCCTTAATCACGTGGCTAGAAAACCCATGTGATACAAATCGATCTTATTGGTCCAGCTCGCTGGAATATTCTAAGTAAGTTGGGGGAGTCCATAATTCTAGAGTTCCTATTATAAAGCAACATTTGTAGGGGTGTTTGATTTTACTTAATTAAATTCTTTAATTATCAAACCTTGAGTCCGCCGTCCCGACCTTCATGCATATATAGTGTTTTAATAACCAACCATGCAGATATTCATGTCGCTTAACAGCGAGTTTAGCAACGTATCCCAATTATGTACCCAGGTGTTTATTTTGATCACAAGATATACGCTATATAAACAATATCAACCCAGAATTGGGGTCCCCAATAATATCGAGTTAAAACAATGCATACTGTTATATCTACACTGGTCGGCCACACAAACACATAAAAAGAGTTGAATTAAATAGAAGATATATCAGGCCATGCATCCCTAAAATATGCATGCTTGTCCCTACAGGACTTAAGACATATTTTACCGTTCAAAATATAAGAATGATAGTTAGTTAGTCTCCTAATGTTACTTTATTTAGAACAAAGGGAAAATGGCGAGTACCTGCTATTGTGCGTAATTGCCAGACCCTCTCTGGCACTCAGCGGAATGGAATGCAGGTGAAGTACTCATTCATTAATTTACCGTGAGACCGTGCCTGCTATAGCGCACGACACGATAGCCTTTATTTCGGACTCTAAAAGAGGAATAATGCAGAAATTCTTTGATTATGCTACCTATTGCCGTAAGGTATTCTACGAAGGATTATTACGTTGTGTTCCAAAAAGAGAGAAGGAGATATCGCTAAACTGGACCTCTAGTCCGTGAACGTGTAACTTGTAATAAGACTTAACCCCCCCCCCCCCCCCCCCCCCCCCCCCCCCCCCCCCCCCCAGGGTTACATTAATCACGCTTTCGAAGATCGAACGTCCTCGTTCGTTATTACTAAGTTACACCATGGGTACTTATTTACGCATTTAGTGTTACTGAATACTGTGTCTAAGAGGATAGTGCTGAATCTTGAAAGAGGTGTAAGCCAAAGGTTGTTTTGTATCGGGTTTGGATTGCAGGGATGTTCAACAAGGACCGGCCACAGGGGCCTACACTTCTTCGATAGATCCTGTTCTGTTTTTATTGTGCCCAGGGGTTGACTCTCCCTGAACACAGGACAGCCATTTAAAGTGGGCTCCCGATCCCACCACACCTAGTCTGGATTCAAATCCTGCAATTTGAATCTGGGGGTTGTGTTCGAACTTGAAGGTTCTCTGACTATCTGGGACTCGATGCTCCCCCAGACAGCCACCACTTCCCTTTTTAAACATAAAACTATCTACAAATGCATTGTGGAGCATTGCTGGACATGGGATGTCTGGTACTATACACTGTCCCTGTCGACATAAGAATACACAACAAATAAGAGTATAAAAGATATAATGTACCAAAAATATAACAATGAACATGGTATTAACAATATATGGTGATACATAGATGGATATAGTTTTTTTTTTTTTTTTTTTTAAAGGTTTTTGTGGTGATACATGTATATATACATATGAAGTGCACAGGGGACTACACTGTCCCCTGACATTAAACAAAGGAATGAGCATATAAGGAATGTGGTTATGTGGAACGTGAATGATGGCTATATAAATTGTTGTTTTTGTTTTTATTATTGCTATTTTATGTATAACAACTTAACAGTGGAGGGAGATATGTTTGGGCGGGGGACACCAAAAACTGTACATGGTCCCTTGGCACTGAGCAATTATTGAGCTATTTTATGTATAAACAACTTAACAGTGGAAGTAGATGTTTGGGTGGGGGACACCAAAAACTGTACATAGTCCCCTGGCAAGGAGCAATTGGATTTAAATCCAAGTGACGTGGACAGACATATAAAGCTGGAAACTGTCCTTGGTGAACAGGATCAAACTTGAGGTAGATATGCACAGGGGGCGTCAGGCTATACACTGCCCCTGGAAAAACAGTTAGAACTTCCTCGGTGGTCGGGCAAAACAGTTAGAACTCCTCGGTGGTCGGGCAAAACAGTTAGAACTCCTCGGTGGTCGAGGTCGATACGACCACCTTTGTTGTGGTAACGATCCTCCGGTCGCCCAGTACTCATGTTTCAACTGTCTCAGTCGTCTTAGACAATTGGTACATATCCGCTTGTGTGGCCACGTCTTGTTTCAGAGGCCCTACCTCTATCGCAATGTCCATTGCGAGCTTGTGTGGGGTTTGTGGCTTCCACACATGTGATTTAGCACAGGTAGGGCTGGTAGTAAAGGTGAAGTCGGCAGTAGATGTGGACACTGCGGTATAATCAGAGGGTGCGGTAGAGGCGGTTTTCAACGAAATGGAGGTTGAACCAGATTCTAACCGAGGCAGCTTATTCCCTGAAAAGACTGGCATGGGCTTAGTCTGCTTTCTAAGCATGGCCAGCAGCTCACCCTTCTTCTTGCTGCTGGTACTATTGTCTCGATGCTTTAACGTCTTGTGACGTTTCAAATTCTCGGTTTTCTCGAAACCAAGATAACACACTTTGCAGACATATGGCTTCTTATTTAAAGCATTGTCTGCACATTCGATGATATGGCTGGCGATCTCGCCCGGCGTCCCTACAAAATTCGTGCAGACAGGGCATTGTCGGACGTTGGTGGATATCTGAAATGAGACGAAGGTTGCCTTTACCCAAAGAATAAAAGTAGTCTGAAAGAGAGAACAGTTGTGGCCGACCAGTGGATAATTTTTGTTTCGTTTTGTTTACATTTGATAGTCGGTTATCCAGTGGGGTGGCCGCTTCTCATGAACTGGTCTTCCCAGTACTTCATCAGAACTAGTTGCATCAAGTTCGTAGAGAATTTTAAGCTGGTGGTGGTCACATGGGGTTGGGGTGGTCTGGTAGTTATACAGAGGGGCTTGGGGTCAGAAGGTTGGGTACACATGGGCGTGGGAACAGAGGGTTGGGGTATACATGGGCATGTGGACAGAGGGTTGGGATACAGGCGTGGGGACAGAGGGTTGGGGTACAGGCGTGGGGACAGAGGGTTGGGGTACACATGGGCATTGGGACAGAGGGTTGGGTACATAAGGGCGTTGTGACAGAGGGTTGGGGTACGCTTGGGCGTGGGGGCAGAGGGCTGTGATGGTCTTGTAGTTATACAAGGGGACGTGGTGGCAGAGGGTTGGGGTGTCTAGGTCCAATTGGCCGAAATGGGGGTCTCCAACCGTTAAACTGAGTGGGTGGAGTGTTGGACATGTGTCTACTGTTTTCGGCAGTTTCACTTCTGTTACCAAACTCTTAACAGATGCCTTAATATCTTCCACTGACTCTTCCATGGATTTCTTAACCATTCTTAGTTCTTTCCGAATCTCATCAAACCTCTCATCCTTCGACTTATTAACTGGTCGATTTATTTTGTTGACGGGTCTAATGCACCCTTTAGACCCTGATTTGTGGTCATCTGCCTTAGAAAAGGCCTCTAATTCCACCACATTCCTGATAGCATCGTTTAAGCTCTCAGGACGAGCCTGTTTTACATTTAATCGGACGTCGGACTCCCGAAGTGATTCTATAAATTGCTCCTTAGCCAGTATATTACACACATCCTGGGGTGCAGTTGGGTAGGCCAACCTAGTTAAGCGGTGGACATCCTGTCCAAGCTCGGGTGGACTTTCACCAGCTCTCTGGGTCTGCCCTTTAATTGCACCCTATACAACTCACATTGATTCGGGGGCAAAAACCTCTCCACCAACGCTTGCCTTAACATATCGTAATCCCTGGCGTCTCGTCCCTTGAGATTGCCAAGGACACCCTGCACCTGGCCTCTCAATGAGACAGCCATGTGCATGCCTCTTTCCTTGTATGTCCAACCATTTATCTCAGCACAGATTTCGAAGTGTGTTTGGAAATCACCCCAGGACTGGGTTCCATCATACATATTCGGGGTTGTACGATGTCGTGCTCAAAATACTGGTACCCGATCAATGCCATGAGTGGGGCCTCTACCCGGCAAGTGAGCGTAATTGGGTACATTCATGTCACCCCAGTCTCTCCAACCGGGATGGCATGACTCTGCCGAGATATCTTCTGTCTCCGAGAACTGCACTCGACCGGGCTTAGTAAATAATGGACTTGGAGAGCGCCTATCCCTGTTAATGTCCATACTTGCAGGGTATCTTGTCAGACGTGGTGGCTCCATTGACTCATAGCCGTGGGAGGTCGGGCGGCCAGGATATGACCTAAAAGACTCTCCCGACCGACCTGAGAGACGGGCAATTTCCTCCTGTATAACGTTCGTTAATTCCCAGGTCATTTCCCTGAGGTTATACTCGAGTCATCATCCCTTCTTCCCATGGGAACAAACTCTTTTATATAGAAACGCCTCTCAACCACATGGGTGTCGCGCAAAGGTGGTGTCTTTCTAAACAAGACTATATGGGTGTCGCGCAAAGGTGGTGTTTTGAACAAGACTACATGGGTGTCGCGAAAAGGTGGTGTTTTCTGAACAACACTATATGGGTGTCGCGCAAAGGTGATGTGTTCTGAACAACACTATGTGGGTGTCGCGCAAAGGTGGTGTTTTCTGAACAACATTATATGGGTGTCGTGCAAAGGTGGTGTTTTGAACAAGACTATATGGGTGTCGCGCAAAGGTGGTGTTTTCTGAACAACACTATATGGGTGTCGCGCAAAGGTGAGGATGTTTGACTAGAGTGTATTCAGACTCAAATCCACTCTGAACAACCAATGTGATTGTGCGTTGTCCTGATAACAAACATGATGATAGAGCGTCCTATATAGAGTCTCCTATCCACCACCCAGTGTGGTGTACATTACATCCACTATAACAGAGCGTCCTATATAGTGTCTCCTATCCACCACCTAGTGTGGTGAATCTACACCTCTATAGAGAGGATATGCGGCTTATACAGACCCTGGCTCTTACGGACCCTGGCTTTTACGGACCCTGGCTTTTACGGACCACCGGCTGATACGGACCCTGGCTTATACGGACCCCGGCTCATACGGACCTCAATTAAAATATGCAATTTTCAAACTTATATTTATTTGCTTCCTGCTTGGGTGGCATGTAACCCATACTCTACAGGCAAACATCAAATGACTATTATACACTCACAACCAAACCCAACAAATGCTCTTCAGCGGCACTATGGCATTCAAACGTGGGTTGTAGGAGAGGGCTTACAGCCCTTTCAAATCTTCCCGGGGGGATAATCCAAAACCCAAACTCCAAACTCTCTCTGACTGGCATAATTCCACAATGTCTAACTGTGCTTCATGTGGAGATACCATTCGGCTTCGTCATGGATAGACTACTTGACGATGGGGGTAACTGCCAGCAAACTACTGAAAGAAGCCGCCAAGCTGTACGCCCCAGTTTAAATAATGTTCGTCTGATGTAATGTTGTTCCATTTTTGTTATCATCATATTTTTTTTATCTCAGTAAGTATGTTGTCAGTATTTGAATTTATTTAAATAAACATAAAAAATAAAATTCTATATTTTAATTGAGGTCCGTATGAGCCAGGGTCCGTATAAGCCGAGGGTCCGTATAAGCCAGGGTCCGTATCAGCCGGAGGTCCGTATGAGCCAGGGTCCGTATGAGCCAGGGTCCGTAAGAGCCAGGGTCCGTATCAGCCGGCATTCATAGAGAGGATGTCTTATTAAGCTAACTAATGATCTATATTTAGAAACAATAATACAAAGAGAATCGAGCAAAGTAAGAAAGCAAGAGAGCTTAATGATTCCCACTCGAAATCTTGGTCGAGAATGTCCATTTTGTGTTAAACAGTCTATTATATACCCCTTAGTCACGTGGCTAGAAAACCCACGTGATACAAATCGATCTTATTGGTCCAGCTCGCTGGAATATTCTAAGTAAGTTGGGGGAGTCCATAATTCTAGAGTTCCTATTATAAAGCAACATTTGTAGGGGTGTTTGATTTTACTTAATTAAATTCTTTAATTATCAAACCTTGAGTCCGCCGTCCCGACCTTCATGCATATATAGTGTTTTAATAACCAACCATGCAGATATTCATGTCGCTTAACAGCGAGTTTAGCAACGAATCCCAATTATGTACCCAGGTGTTTACTTTGATCACAAGATATACGCTATGTAAACAATATCAACCCAGAATTGGGGTCCCCAATAATATCGAGTTAAAACAATGCATACTGTTATATCTACACTGGTCGGCCACACAAACACATAAAACGAGTCGAATTAAATAGAAGAAAAATCAGGCCATGCATCCCTAAAATATGCATGCTTGTCCCTACAGGACTTAGACATATTTTACCGTTCAAAATATAAGAATGATAGTTAGTTAGTCTCCTAATGTTACTTTATTTAAAACAAAGGGAAAATGGCGAGTACCTGCTATTGTGCGTAATTGCCAGACCCTATCTGGCACTCAGCGGAATGGAATGCAGGTGTAGTACTCATTCATTAATTTACCGTGAGACCGTGCCTGCTATAGCGCATGGCACGATAGCCTTGATTCGGACTCTATAACTTTTAAAAGAGGAATAATGCAGAAATTCTTTGATTATGCTACCTATTGCAGTAAGGTATTCTACGAAGGATTATTACGTTGTGTTCCAAAAAGAGAGAAGGGGGATATCGCTAAACTGGACCTCTAGTCCGTGAACGTGTAACTTATAATAACCCCAGGGTTACAGAACCACCTAATAAAACAGGAATTATTCGATAAAATTTTAGGTACTGAGGAATCTGACTTTGTATATTATTAATATGAGAACTTGTGTTGTGGCCTGGTCAGTCATGTGGTCGGTTACCATTAAGGACCACAGTGGAAATAAGCGAGCTTTGACTTGCTTTCCTGTGCGCTCCTTGATGGCAATCGATGGCATGACTTGTCAGACCGAGCTTAATCATGTGTATATTTCTTCTCTACTTCTCTATCTTTCTACCTCCATCTCTATCTTTTAATGTCTTACTTATCTCCAGTTATCTTACTAGTATCTCTAAAGCAACATGACAGTCCTGTTGGGGAGGAGGGTGTGATAGCACGGGTTGATTATTCATGTTTGTATATATATATATAAAGGTATGAGTATCTATTTAGTAGTTATTACTAAGCTAGGTTTATTCACTATCTTGACCCTCTGCAGAACTGTCAAGCTGCATTCTTGTTATATTTATACATGTATATCTATAATTTTTATATTTATACTATATGAATGTCACACTCTGTATTGCTCTTTTGTATATATGCTTATGCTCAATTGTCTACATGTTTTGCATCTATTAGCCATTACAAAATTATCTATCTAAGCCATATTTCCAACTAAATCCTGAAAAGTTACCTATAATTCTGCTGTGGTTAAGAAGTCGATTATTTAGGGCATTACTGTATGTATCAATAAGTTTATTTCATTCACAATTGGGGCTGACTTTTTTAAGGAATGCAAGAGTGCTGCACACAAGCCTGGAAATAGTGTGTCTGACATTTGCAGAATGAGGTTCCCATAGGGTGAATTTAGTGAAAAGCAACTAAAAAAATGTTAATTTGAGATTTGAGACTATAGATACTTCCCAGAAGATGAAGAATCCTGAGCTAGTAAAGCTGGTCATTGCAATAATAAATGAGTTTAGTGTGCCTGTTATTTGCAGAATGAGGTCCCCAGAGGGTGAATTTGGTGATGATAGCCAACTGTGGGACCATTTGGGGACCTCATTCTGCAAATGTCAGACACACTATTTCAATGCTTGACTGTACATCCTGCATGGCTTGACATGTTTTAAGAGTGGTTATTTTTGCAACAACGAGAATCGAAAAGATTGAAGATTAAATTCTGGTACAACTTACACAATAGAATCAGAAAACCTCCATATTTCAAATTGATATCATGAAAATAACCAATATGTTCCCCAACCAATGGTTGTTAATACAAACAAATAAACACTCAGACATTCGAGAAATAAAATAGGGATAAATACCTATGGGGTTTAAGATGATTCATCATATTTTCCCTTCCACATTTTTGAATTGCTGACATATCCCATAACGTCAACAGTGGCAGCATCTTGTCAAGAGTATATTCTTCAACCCACTCCATCTTTGCCGTGGCAAAACTCTGTACAAAAATTAATAATATATCAATCTACATGTATAAGGATTACATCATATGGTATAAAAGATAGTAACTGAGAAGTTAAAGAGAGAGAGGCAAGCCTGCATACAGTATGTCTGAAATTGCAGAATGAGCAGGCTAGCCATCACCAAATTCCCCCTCTGGGCACCTCAATTTGCCTAGGTTCTGGGATCGTTTTGCACACCAATGACTGAAGGGAATATATTCCGTGGCCGACTCTCAAGTTGGATCGCATTGTTACTGATAAGTAATAATGTCGAATTGGTAATCCATGCCATTTACTCTTTCTTGTTTCGTAAGGACTGGTGTCTGTTTCATTGTGACTTGGAATCTATCATCACGTGCTTATGATGACGTTGTAATATAATTTATTGTTTTGACAATGTTATCTCTTTGATTCTCTTGACTGTTTTGATTGTCTGCGACACGCACATGCATTGAACAGTATGCACTGACCACTACGGGTTAAAAAAACAGTCCAGTGTATAACCTTTAATACTATGACTTCTACGACGATCGTTGTTAATCCAACCCTTACTGTGCTGCATTTTATTAGTTAATTATTGAGTAAACTTAAGATTGTTGGGCATGCAACTTTTCAATTACAGGCACGCGATGGCATGCAAGAGAAATTGTCCGCCTCAAAATCAAAGGACTGTGAAACTGGGTCTAGTTGACCCTTTGACAATAAAAACAACCTCATTCTAAACCGTTGTGGGACCCTATTATAAAACATCATTTTACAAATATAGGCATATGACATGCCTAACTTAAGATAAATATAGATTTGTCCTTGACCTAACCTGTGTCTGCTGTATTAGTGGTCTTCTCCAGATGGGGATAGATTTGGGACATTTATCCTTACTTGTCAGAAATTCGTTGACAACCTGAAAATCCAAATAAACATTGCCAAGTTCAGTTGCAGATATATTGTGCATGAATGTATTAACCCTTTACCCAACAGAACGGCCCTGTGCCAATGCATTCTCTTATATATGCGAGTCGACCATAGGTCGCCTCGCATATATAAGAGAATGCATTGGCTTAACACATTAAAAATTATAAAATTGTTAAAGAATGTAAGAAAAAATGGTAAAAAGTGTTAAAAAAAGATTTTTTTTAGGCCAATGCATTCTCTTATATATGCGAGGCGACCTATGGTCGACTCGCATATATAAGAGAATGCATTGGCACAGGCATAACTGTAACTATCACAATGTGGTCAAGGAGTCGGTTCCAATGATATCCATATTTGTATGGTTCTATTGAGACAGACCGAAGATATTTTAGGCTGTTGAAGCTTTATTTGGCCGTTTTGTTGGGTAAAGGGTTAAAGTTGGTCTATCTCTTCAGAAAATTTCTGGTATAATATATATGTACATACAATCAATTTGGGACATTTTACGGCTCGCATTTGATCAGAGCGTATCAAGTGGGATAACTCAATCTAAAAATTCTAAAAATAGTAACAAATAAATCTCCCACTTGATTATCACATTATAAAATAAACTATTGCAACAATATTTGCTTGAAAATTGCTGTGATATCTGGTGACATCGATACTTCGGACGGACAGACCTGAAACACTTCTAATTCATGGCGAATTATGAGAAATAAACAGAACATATTCACTGATGAATTTGGTTGGAATTCTTCTTTGTACAGTAATGCTCTAATTAATCGACTCCTTAACCACAGCAGGATTATGGGTAACTTTTCAGGATATTTAGTCGGAAATATGGCTTGTTGCCATTCATCGGAAAGCTCTCGCCGAGCCAACAAGCCATATTTCCGACTAAATCCTTAAAAGTTACCCATAATTCTGCTGTGGTTAAGGAGTCGATTAATTAGAGCATTACTGTAGCTATGCTTTGATGTTGCTCGCTCAAAATTGTGTGCACACATGTACTTAGTTGGGAGGTTCCCACAAGTAAATTCTCTGTTTATCGCTCCGATGACTGGAGATCTTGCTATCTCGGAACTACAATTAGGTTGTACCATAAACATCACCAGTGTTGGAGCCATTTATATGTTGTTAATTTTACGCAACCTTAAACTTTTTATCTAAGTTTATTTTGTCATATGTCTGGATTAATATTACCAGTGGAATAAAAAAAGCTTTTTTTGGGGTAGGGAAATCCGTAAACAAAGTGATAAAAAATGAAATGCCTTAGCTATATAAATCCATATATTATTATCTATTTATATATACTAACCTTTTGAGGTGGGAAATCTGTTAGATTGGAAGCTTTGTTCTTGGCAGAAGCTTCAACAGAATCTACACAATCACTGTTAGTTAACGTCTTCCATTGTTTGAATCTGCAAACAAAATCACATAAACGCAGGGTTTCATGGATTCAAAATTATAAACTTTACATCGGCTAATTATATAGAGAATAATCGCTTGATTGAACTGGTGCCATGAAATAATTCATGAGAGGCAGGGACGTTGTACAAATATGAGAGTGCATTGCGCTCGAGTGTTTTATAAAATAGTCCCTGCCTCGAATAAATTATTTCATGTCACCAGTTCAATCAAGTGATTATTCTGTTTATTATCTTCTACTATAAACATCTGATTTACCAGAAATCCGAATAATACCTCCATTATACCCATGTCGCATACATTTTGATAGCACGCATGAATACATAACACGCTAGTTGAAGTAACATACAGTAATGCCCTAATTAATCGACCTCTTAACCAGAGCAGAATTATGGGTAACTTTTCAGGATTTAGTCGGAAATATGGCTTGTTGCCATTCATCGGAAAGCTCTCGCATTACTGTAACATAATTCACTAGTGAAATTATCGTTTATAATCACTCGAGATATCAAGATAAATCATACATAGGAATGTTAACAAGCCTTGAAAAAGGGTGTCTGTCATTTGCAGAATGAGGTCACCAGAGGGTGAATTTAGTGATGCTAGCCCGCTATTGCTACCCCGCATAGCGGGCTAGCATCACCAAATTCACCCTCTGGGAACCTCATTCTGCTGAGGTGTAAGCAGAATGAGGTCCCCAGAGGGTGAATTTAGTGATGCTAGCCCGCTATGCGGGGTAGCATCACTAAATTCACCCTCTGGGGACCTCATTCTGCAAATGACAGACACCCTATTTCAAGGCTTGGGAATGTAATAAACTGTCAACTGTACATTATTTGTGATAAAAAACTATCTGCTATCCCGGAGTATCTTCTCATAAATAATGTCATCCTTCAAGCCTTTCAGTGCCAAGTCCGATTTTTGTATCAACCCATATTTCCTTGATCATTTTTCAAATTTATTAATTATAATAATGCTCTTTCCATCAATGTATCACATTATTATAGACTTAGCGGACATATATTTGGACATGACATGTCCAATTTTATTTACTCAGAATCAAGCCTTGAAATAGTGTGTCTGACATTTGCAGAATGAGGTCCACAGAGGGTGAGTTTAGTGACGCTACCTCCTATGTGTTGTGTTCTGGGTACAGTATGTATAACTTAACGAGATGTGGATAGTGCGAATGTTTATTGACTTATCCCTGAACGCGGGAACTGGTTTATATACCAGTTAGGTAAGCGGAGTCACGTGTTAGTGCAGCATGCAAATACGATGGTAGTTAGTGTGTCAGTATTATACAGTTGGAGATGTCCCGATATGTAACATCTCCCCGCTTTTAACGAAAGAGATAGAGGCAGTTTGTTAAAGAAGAAAGATACATATATGGAAAGGTCATGTTACATCGAAGTGTTGCCTTGTTCAATTTACAGGTTAATACATCCTAACTACTTTACAAAAATACGCGCTCTACTCTGTGGGAATCGAATGATTACCATCTTAAAGTCCACTCTATGACCTAACTGAATAAATAAATCTGTCGTCGTGTGTTGTCTTCACAGTAGGCCCACTTCTGGTTGTATGTTTGCATGTGGCATCAGTAATTGGTGGCATGGTACTTCTGCTTAGTCACCAGGAAGTGAATGACAGATTTATGGTGTACTAGTAAGATGTATATAGATATTGAACTATAGCGGAATAACAAGTGGTACTGTGCTGGGCCCCAAGGAAGACTACGACAAAGTTAAGGGTAAGCTCTGCTGCTAACAACAGACTGAAATTTGAAGTTTTTGTGGTTATGCTATCATGTGGTATGAATCTTACCTTAATAGTACATCCAAGCCTTTGAGAGAATTCAGGAGCTTCATCGCGAGAGAAACGCCGATTCCAGGAACGCCCTTAGGATAATAATCACAGCCCATCAGTAAACCTAGAGCGACCAATCTGTTTCTATCTAAACCAAGTGTGTCCTCGACTTCATCCACGCAATACTGCTCAACATGAGGGTCCTGAGAGAAAAATATGATCAGGCTTATTAGAAATAGTGTTGAACAAGCACAGGCCTATACATTTGAGGTGAACGACTGTTCAAGTCGCCTGGAGGTCACCTAAAATGAAAATGCCACAAATAAAATTCGGCCTGAAGTTTTTCTGTAGTTCTCGAAATCACTAATTCTCACCTTAATTATTACTCAATCAACTTCCAAAATATGACATTCAATGAATTATCCATTACTAGTTAATACTACCAGTTGTAGTGATTATAACAGTTTGTGTAACTCTTGTGGTAATCTATGTCTTATATAATGAGAGCTGAGAGGATCTCCAGGGAAGATCTCCATCAAGGAATAATCCTTTGCTAGAAATGGTCGACTGGTTTTGGATTGTTATTATCCTCTTCAGGACATGTGGGTGTGAGAAAAGGAGCTTGCTGAATCTGTTTATATAGCCCTTGGTCCGGCATCCTTCCGTATGATTGGTTCAAACCATAAAGGTCAAGGGGTTGACAAACATCGTGCACTATTATGTTTCACTGAGTGGGAAGAACAAGGAACAAATTAAGCGCACTGACCAGACAGCAGATAATGGTCTGGAACCTGCCATATATACACAAAGGCAGATATATCCACAGACATTATCAATCTGTATAAAGCCATTGGCAACAAGACAGCAAAGACTGAACATATAGTCCAGCTTCATAGAATGATGCACATCAAAATGGAGTAAGCCCCAAAGGGCTAACTGCCAATGCTCAGAATGCTATCTCCTTATGGATTGAATAGGAACCTCTCTTCTTATTAACCTATGTCTTACATAAGCACAAACCAGGTGAACGCACAATTTTGAAATCTGTAGGCCTAAAGCTGTTTTAAAGTGGCGCTTACATAAACTTTAGTTCCTTATGACTAGAAAATCAATACTTTTTGCTCATTTTAAAATTTATCGATAATGATCTCCATCGGTAGGTTTTGATATTAACTGTCTGATCAAATAATTTACAAAGAAACCACGTCTGTTGACTCCAAGGTATGCAGGCCTGGAAATCTCAAGGCGGGCTGGCGGGCTGCCCGCCTACAGCCCGCCTAGAATTTTCCAAGGCGGGCTTTTTATAGCCCGCCTCGTCTACGATAGGACATTTATTATTTAGTTATTTTATTGTGTTTAATGAGTAAAATACTGCATCGAAATCGTAATTATATTGTACAGTGTGGGGACTGTGCGCATGCGTGACTTGACGGTAATGTCAAATGGGAATTATAGCGGAATCAGTAAATTCCGGAACGAACTGTTTCGTAAATCTGATCTTTTGATCGATTCTCACACATTTTATGACCAAAATAAATAATTTCTCTTCATAAGATTGAGCTTACAATATATTTCACTGGATAAAATGACACATGTTTGTGGATAGTGAGAACCAAATGTCACTGTCCCAATTAAGTTCAACCTTTCGTTCCGTTTCCGGTTCCTATCAGTGAAAATTGTATTTAGCTTGCAGCCGTCTTTTATCGCTTCGATTGACAATATTTTAATATAATTAGCTAAATGTATCCACGTATTCTAGTTTACACTGTTATTCAATTATTAAAGTTCAGAAACTATTTTCTATGTCCCCAATTGCAAACACCCAGTAAATCTATAGATAGCGACTTGACCGCTGCAAGCAGCAGTCTGCGATCGACAATGGAATATGGATTACTTTGAGAGAAAAAACAGTCAATATTCAAGTGCAAATATACTGGATTTAATATTGTTCTTGATTGTGTATTTTACGTAAAATTACACTTTCATGGAGAATGCTTTTAATGTGGACAAACTCACCCAATTCCGTTGCATGGGTTGGACACCGACTGACAAATTGTTGAGTACAAATACTCTTACATTTTGTTTCTTGTACATATAGATTATCACAACATATAAAACATAGTTAAATATTCACCATACCATAATTACTGTGGGGGATTTTGACATTCACAACTCTGTGGACACTTTGTTTCCACATGAAGAAAATTAATTTAAATGGAGTTATACAACATCAAAAATAGACAAACTAACGGCAGTAGTAACTCAGATAAAATAAATCATAACTTTAAAAGTTGAGGAGGGCTATAGCCCTCCTAGGCATATCTAGGAGGGCTATTAATAGCCCTCCTGGATTTTCTAGATCGCCAGCCCTGGGTATGAGACATAGTAGACATATACAGTAATGCCCTAAATAATCGACTCCTTAACCACAGTTAAGTTTCTCGGGGAGAGCTTTCCAATGAATGGCAACAAGCCATATTTCCGACTAAATCCTGAAAAGTTACCCATAATTCTGCTGTGGTTAAGGATTCGATTATTTAGGGCATTACTGTAGAGACACGAAGAAAGTAGACATATATGTGATAGATTTAGACAACAAACCTTATTATTAAGAGTAAAGTTTCGATAAATCTTTCTAGCTCCGTAAAGAAAAGCATCTCCATCTTCTGTGATACAACCGTCCACCAACTGCACAGATGAGAAATTCATACATTAATACGCCATCTTAACACGTTGATTGCCGGAACCCTATAGTGTAACTTTCCAGGGTGCCAACTTTATATTAAGTATTAAATAGGTAGATAGCACCATATAACCACCCTCAAACCCCAAAACTGGGCATGTATCAGCTTGGATCACATAAAAACATAAACGCACTACAAGATAACTTGTAGTCGGCACAGAGCAACGCCATCTCATGGTATTTTGGCTGGGTGGCGACTACGAGTTATCTTGTACCCACATTCATCAGGTGATCATGTTCGATATTGTAAATAATAAACATGTGCTCATTTTACCTCTTGGAGTACCCTGCACTATTTCTGGCTACAACATAACTCATTGTCACAGCATTCCAGGTTTAGATGGGTGGCGCTGGGTGCCGACTACGAGTTATCTCATACCTAAATTTTGACAAATACAATCTTACATGTGTGATTGTGCTACTTCAAAATTGATGTCTGCTATTCAAGTACATGAACTAACTCGTTATTCTAGAGTGCAGAATGTTAGGGGCTTTTGTGGATCTTATCATAAAATGCCAATTCAGATGACACAACGGAGTTAGGGGCCAATGCATCAGTATAACCATACTTTCGGCCCAAATTAGGTTGCTTTATTGGCACCACTTACATCACATATATTTGAGCTTCCTAAGGCCAAAAAAAAGGTTTTGGTTCTCAGGCCCCGCCGCATTGAATAAAAAGGGCCGCATTAGGCCTTTTTATTGCAATGCCTGATGTTATGACAAAAAAACTTACGAAAAAATAAATTTGAAAAAAAATAAAAAAATATGTGTTGAATATTAGTGTGCATTGAGCTCTAACATGTAATGTGTTAAAAAGTGACTTGCAGGCTCACAACATGAAGTAGATGACTACAATTAAGAAAATGATTAGCTGATCCTCATGCTCTTCTTACAATTAGTCATTGTGAACAACTTACACTAATTGTAACTTTATACAATTGAAAGTCACAGGACTAAATTCAGGATCACATATTAGAATGGGGAGGTATCAGTTTTTAGACAACAATAACAGTAGTTAATGTCAGGGGCATTATATATTGTTAGGTAATCCCAGTCATACACTAGTAGTACAATGTCATTTTTATATAAGACTAAATGAGTTTATATGCATAACAGTTCCCTCTACCTTTCTGGTTATTACTAGACAGAGGAAGGTATCTTTGTCCATGCTTACTATGCGCAGAAAAAAATAAAAAATAAAAATAAAACCCTCCCTACCTCCCTCATTGATTTGAACCAAAACACTTTTTTTTTTGGCCTAAGATGGTTGAAATCATGATTACATGGTGAACTTGATTTCTTAAATTTCTACAGCAGAATATCTAGACCTCATATAAAGTACGAGATAACTCGTAGTATCACCCTGGAATATAGTGTAGTACGAGATAACTCGTAGCCGGCACTCAACATGTTAAAAGCAAGTACTAAAGAAATAAATCATCTATGGTATAAAATCTCATTCCAGTCTGACTCAAATCATCTCTTAATTAGAACTACCTCCCTGGACCATATTTTATTAGTTGAATCACATCTTTTATCAGGGCCAGACCCAGGCCATTTTCTAAGCTGGTACACCAGGTTTGGGGACATTGAGTTTGGGCACGCAAACTAATTGAACATAGCACACACTACAGTGAAACAATTGCCTATCATTGTAGATATACCTTGGGGAAAATTTGCAGTGATAGCGAAGACACAAATTAACACTATATTGACAGATTATATCAATTATCACCACCTTAATCATGCTTAATGCTATCAAAACGCGAGTGAGTACCATTTAACGGAACTAACCATACAAATAATACTTCCCGATTGTGAATTACCCGCACAGTTAAAATTTAGGAATTGGAACCGAACACTATTATACAGTACCGCGGTACTGTATAATAGTGTTCGGTTCCAATTCCTAAACACAGTGATTTGAAAATACAATAATGCTCTAAATAATTGACTCCCTAATTTTTAGGATTTAGTCGGAAATATGGCTTGTTGCTATTCATCAGAAAGCTCTCACTCAGAGCTTTCCGATGAATGTCGGAAAGCTCTCACTCAGAGCTTTCTGATGAATGGCAACAAGCCATATTTCCGACTAAATCCTGAAAAGTTACCCATAATTCAGCTGCGGTTAAGGAGTCAATTATTTAGGGAATTACTGTATCTATCGGGAGTCACATGATCTATTTTCTTGAAATTTCTGTCCATTTGATATAAAAGAACAGGTTGAATTTCGTTCACCAGCATTTGATTGAAAAGGGTTACTATACAGAGCTGTTTCGATAACTAATTATACCAAGATATGATAAAAGGAGTAACTCTATTTTACTGATGGCCGCGCATTGAAATGGTACGAGAAATAGGTTGTTTGCTGTCATGGTTCGTGTCGCTGTCAACATAGAACAAACTCAATAATCTTGTTCATATGTTAGATATTATATACCCATGCTATCGATCGTATATTTGCCCCATTAGTGTCGAGGACTTAAAATATAATTGTTGTTTCGCTGATGCCGGCGTACAAAATTTCATTGTAGTAAGTTTATGCCTGCAAAATTTAAAAGTCAAAATTCCTAGATGGAAAACATTTGGTCAGTCACAACAAGACATCTAGTACATATAAGTCGCCAAGAAGTCTTGAACCATGCCCTGACAACAATGTGTCAATTCTTGGAAAACATTATTAAAATCTTTTTTCCCTTATTAGATTTTCCCTGTATTAGTGACTAAGAACAGCGTAAATTTTTAATCGTCTTCACTTAGTGTAAATAACCACAACTTGCTATATATAAAACACCACTATTAACCCTATCATGATGGGAGCTGCGCTAGTGCAGCATCAAAGACCCTGTGCCAGTGCATTCTCAATTTCTCATATATATGTGAGCTCCTGTAGGGAGCCTCACATATATAAGAGAATGAACTGGCATACAAGGTCAAGGTAAATATTGATAGGCCAAATTATTCTCATATATGTGAGTCATGGGAGACTCGCATATATAAAAGAATGCATTGGCACAGGGTTTTCGCAAAATTTCAGGAAACTCTAGTCATGGAAGGGTTAAAAAAAATCAATTACGATCAATAGAAAGCCTCTACAGTAATGCCCTAAATAATCGACTCATTAACACAACAGAATTATGGGTAATTTTCAGGATTTAGTCAGAAATATGGCTTGTTGCCATTCATCGGAAGGGCTCTCACTGAGAGCTTTCCGATGAATGGCAACAAGCCATATTTCTGACTAAATCCTGAAAAATTACCCATAATTATGCTGTGGTTAAGGAGTCGATTATTTAGAGCATTACTGTACGTTCTTACCCCATTTGCACTGAGTAAGGCACAGAGAGCCTCAGCTTCTCCACAGCTCTGAATATAAGGCACCCCGAGATAATCAAGCAGCTGACAACACTGTAAAAGACAAGAACAAATATGTGTTAGTTTGGCTCAGGCCTTCAAATATGGTGCCGGACATTTGAAGAATGAGGTCCCCAGAGGGTGAATTTAGTGATGCTACCCGGCACAGTGGATGCTAGCATCACCAAATTCATCCTCTGGGGAATTCATTCTATATGGCCACATTTACCACAGGCTGGGTTACCTCTGTACCAAAGCACAACCGTATCTGATAATCCATGCCAGAATTACAAGCTGAAATGTTCCAAGTCAAACAATGGCCCTAAAATTAATGGACGAAACCCGTAGTCTTTGTACTGTGCTATCAACATGCCATAGAACAAATGAAATCCGATAATTAATACCAGAGTTACAAGGTGATATGTTCGGACAGATGGATGGATGGATGGACAGACTGACCAAGCCTACTCGGGTCGGGGACATACCGAACCTCCTACTCGGGTCGGGGACATAATAAACTCGGGTCGGGGACATAATAACAACATTTATCACGTAGTTATTGATGATAGTTGTTTTACAGACTTGAGAAAAAAAAGTTATTTTGTAAGAATTTACTTCGAAGGAGTTGGTCACATTAATGAATAAACTCCTACTTTGATTCCTAACACTATTTGGATCGCAAGAGTACAGTAATGGTCTAATTAATCGACCTCTTAACCACAGCAGAATTATGGGTAACTTTTCAGGATTTAGTCGGAAATATGGCTTGTTGCCATTCATTGGAAAGCTCTCGATTAATTAGAGCATTACTGTACCTCTCTGAGATTTGCTTTGAAGTGTGATCTGTTTTGTTTCCTGATACCAGTCTTCTTGGTGGCTGCCGCAGCTCCCCTACCACCATGACGATCTTGTTGCCGTTTTGACATCGTTTCCCATTTCAGTTCCGGAGCTTCGCCATCCACAATGAACACTAGCTTGACACCAATTTGAAGCAGATGTGATATTCGGAAGAACAAATTTCTGAAAGCAGAATGATTCAGCCAGAGTCAGGCCTCGTAGACAAGCCTTGAAATAGGGTGTCTGTCATTTGCAGAATGAGGTCCCCAGAGGGTGAATTTAGTGATGCTACCCCCGCATAGCGGGCTAGCATCACCAAATTCACCCTCTGGGAACCTCATTCTGCTGAGGTGTAAGCAGAATGAGGTCCCCAGAGGGTGAATTTGGTGATGCTAGCCCACTATGCGGGGTATATAGCATCACTAAATTCACCCTCTGGGGACCTCATTCTGCAAATGACAGACACCCTATTTCAAGGCTTGCTGGTAGACAAGTCTGAGTTTAGTGTTTAGTATATAGTGGGCTAGCATCACCAAATTCACCCTCTTGGGACCTCATTCTGCATGAACTTCATCTTTACATCTGTGGGTATACAGTTTCCTACTGTGGGTATAAATTTCTACTGTGGGTGTAAATGTCCAAACGCGTGACGTACATTCCTTATAGTGTCATGTTTGTATCTCTCAGTGTAGATACACATTAAAAGTAAACAGCAGAGTAGTTAAATACGCGGAACAAAAAAAATTAATAATTTTGGCATAAATAAAATAATAGCATAGTAGCCGAGTACAAAATTTTCACCACTCATAGTATTGTGGTTTTAAAGAAGCATTATCCGAATTAACGCTCCCATATTACTATTTCATTGGTTTCAGGGGTAAAAAAAATATTTGATTCGATTTGCTCAAAGCTCAGAGTGATCAGATATCGATTTTTGAAGTTTGTTATTTCTCGAGATGTGCAATTATTTGTGGCCCAGAATACAGTTGCCAAACCAATGGTCTCAGAATTGCGGACGAAGATGGATAACTCTAAAATCAAGTGGTAATACGGACAAATTTTGAGATATTCAAGTGATATTACGGCCATATTTCATTGAACAAAATGTTGATAAATAACAACTTTTGGGAAATTTGATACCATAGTTCACAGTGGTTAGGCCAAAAAAAAAACCTCTTTGTTTCCGATACCCTGCCTGGCTGAGATTTTCTTGTCTGCCTCAATTTTTTTTTCAATTTTCCCCAGAAGGCTAGTCAAAAGTTACCTGTTAGAGTGTCAATGTGAATATTTATTGTTTTTTCCCCAATCCCGAAAGCAAAAATAAGTCAGTTATTGGTAGAGAGCATACTGCAGAGTGAATGAATTCAAGGGACAGCATGTTTTTACCCAATGCTTGGCTCATTTTCAATACACATTGATCTACCATATTCCATGGGGCTGTAACTACACTATTATATCACTTACGGCTGAAAGGTTTAAAAAACAAAAAATCCCTGCCTGCCTGTCTGGAAAATTATCCCATTGTTATCGGAAACAGAGAAGTTTTTTGTTTTGGCCTTAGCATTATTTTGTTGCAACTAATTGATTCTGACAACTAAAGCATATTTTGAAGAGATGTTGTTGTTGTATCTTGATGATATGGGGACAGTCTGATTGAAGAGATGTTGTTGTTGTATCTTGATGATATGGGGACAGTCTGATTGAAGAGATGTTGTTGACAGTCTGATTGAGTACCTTTGACCACTCGCCTACTCACCAAAAAGCTCATGGTTAAAATCACAATTCCCCATCTGATGAAAATTTGGTACTCTCAGCTACTATGTGTGTATTCTATATTTATTAGGTGGTGTTCACTAATTCTCTTTGCTTTGTTTTGTCCTTCTAATGAAGAAACCTTCCATAATTTGATTGTTGGGTGATTGGATTATTGTTCTATAGTAAACCACAGTAGAGACAAGAGAATTATTAATAATTAACTGAATTCTTATCGATATCAAAACTCGTTCAAACAATGATTATCAAAATATAAGACCCAAATGTTGCAGATCCTGACAGCATTTGGCAATTTCGAAAAGAGTTTGGCAAAAAATATTTTCATTTGGCAAAAGTAAAATTCGGTCCACCATGATATTCACATATGATCTTAACACCCCCAAAAATGAAGAGTAGACAACATTTCCAGGTCAATAAAATGTATTCTAGGTAGTCAGATGATAACTACACACAATCAAAGTCAAACATGTAGTCCTATTAAAGTCATAACCAACAGGAAAGTTTGCAATTTCCATTAAACAACAAAACAAAAGCATTTCACTGAGCTTCCGATTTATTCAACTGTTAAGTCCCCCCAAGACCGAATTAGCTCCCATCAAGTGTAAGTGAAACTCATGGTGCATGGTGACCAAGACACTTTCATACAATTAATACAAAATACAACAAGAGGTGTGCACTCGCGTGCTAGCATACCCCCACCGTGGCAAATTCAACCCGCATTATCCGTAAACCCAACAAAAAAGATTTTTAACTTTAAAGAAAAATTCGGACTAATAATATCGATATGGTGTTACAAGAAGCTTGTACAGAAAAAATTATTCAAATTGGTTCATATTTGTTAAAGTTATTAAGTCGGACAGAGTTTTCTAAGTCAAAATAAGTCGAAAATGAAGTGTAATATTACGAAAAACAGTCTGAGCCAATCCTTAGCCGCATCATGTAGAGAGGGTATTTGTGAGAAGCATGTATACCAAAAATTATTGAAATCGTTTCATATTTGTGAAAGTTATTAAGTCGGACAGAATTTTCTAAGTCAAAATAAGTCGAAAATGAGGCGTAACCAAAATAAGTCGGACCAAACCGCAATTAGCATCATGCGGAGAGGCAGTCCTAAGGAGATTGCATACAAAAAATTATTTAAATCGGTTTATAGTTGTTCGAGTTATGAGGTCAGACGGACGGACGGACGGACACACGGAGGGAGAAAGCATGACGGACGGACGGACAGACGCAGTCAATCCAGTATACCCCCCACTTTCTTCGAAAGTGGGGGTATAATTAACCAATAACTAATATGCTGTAACTAAAACAGTGCAGATGGCGAGCATACGTCATGGTGTTAAAAGAATATATTTATAACAGTGATATACTAAAAACAGATAAAAATGGCACCTATAACACATAGTATTCAAATATAGTCATGTGCGAGAACCACCCCTTGAAACTTGCAATTGTCCTCTACAGCATTATTTTAGTATTTTTCTATGGCATTGCCTTTTTCTGTAACTAAATTCAAGGGCTGGCTTAGAATCATTCAGCATTCAAGACTGCAAATAGCGTGCCTGTCATTTGCAGAATCAGGTCCCCAGAAGGTGAATTTAGTGATGCTATCCCGCTTAGTGGGCTAGCATCACCAAATTCACCCTCTGGAGACCTCATTCTGCTTAGGCCCCATCTTCTGGAAAGTATCTATTGTATCAAATTAACATTGGTTTTAGTTACTTTTTCCCTTCTGGGAAGTTTCTATATCCCCTAATTTGCAGAAGATAAAATTCAAAATTGAGGTGCCCAATGGGTGAATATCACCAACTTCAACTGGGAACTTCATTCTGATCCTAGGTCTCCCATAGCAGTTGATGGCCTAAGCAGAATGAGGTCCCCAGAGGGTGAATTTAGTGATGCTAGCCGGCTTTGCGGGATAGCGTCACTAAATTCACCCTCTGGGGACCTCATTCTGCAAATGACAGACACACTATTTGCAGCCTTGTCAGCATAGTCACTACTTACCTGAGATAGGGCTTTGCGACCACACCTTGCATCTGCCGAACACCCTGATTTTCGCACACCCATATACTCAGATCTATAGCCACTGTCTGTCCCTTTAAACTGGCAAGAGGCTTATGCTGTTTCACTGGCTCAAGTATTGTCCACAAATTTGTTACTCCCATTTTTGTGAAGAACACCTACTGAATAAAAGTGAATAAGTAAAACAATCTTGAGTTATAAAATGTAGACTTGTAGTAACAAAAATGTATATATATAAGCAAAAATTATCAAAAAAATACATAAACAATAGTTAAAGTGATGTTAAACACTCCAGTAGGATGATAAAATAGAAATGGAGAATAATGTAGCTCAAAGTAGTAATTTTTACAAACATTACATCCAAATTGACAACAAATGGTGTCATTCTTATATATTAATTAAATACAGTGACTCTCGATGGCGAAATCTTTTCCGTTAGCTTATCGCAGATTGTTGCGTCCCAAATCGAAAATTAATATTTACAATTGAGCGTAGTTCGGATGATGCTTTCTATGGAGTGGTATGGTCGATTTGCTTGAGATTTTCGGTGATGTTAGTAGAATGCTACATTCCTCCAGTTGGCATAGCACCTGAATACTATCTTATCAGTTTCATGCACCCGAACAAGTACATAATATGTCTTTAAGAACAATCTACCCATTGGAAATTATAACCCCATTTACTATGAATTTGTCAGGTACTAAGAACTTCTATAAAATAGATTTGTTTTCAAAAGATTAGTTAAAATATCATGATATCCAAGCCTGCAAATAGCGCGTCTGTCATTTGCAGAATGAGGTCCCCAGAGGGTGAATTTAGTGATGGTATCCCGCATAGTGGTCTAGCGATACCAAATTCACCCTCTGGGAACCTCATTGTGCTGAGACCCTAAACCTAGGATCAGATTGAAGTTCCCCAGTTGAAGATGTTCACCTATTGCGCACCTCGATTGTGCATTTTATCTTCTGCAAATTAGGAGATATAGAAACTTCTCAGAATGGATAACATAACTGAAACAATGTTAATTTGAGACTATACAAACTTTCCAGAAGATGAGGCCTAAGCAGAATGAGGTCACCAGAGGCGGAATTTGGTGATACTAGCCCTCTATATCGAGAAGTAAATATTTACAATTGAGCATATTTCGGACGATGCTTTCTATGGAGTGGTACGGTCGATTTGCTTGAGATTTTCGGTGATGTTAGTAGAATGCACCTGAATACTAACTTATCAGGTTCATGCACCCGAACAAGTATGGTATAAAATTTCCCAAAACGTGTTATATATATATTTATCAACATGTTGTTCAATGAAATATCACTTGAGTATCACAAAATTCGCACTTGATTTTAGAGTTATCCATCTTCATCCGCAATTTTGTCAGAGACCTTCGATTTGACAACTCATTTCTGGGCCACAAATAATTGCTCATCACGAGAAATAAAAAATTTCAAAAATCGATATCTGATCTCTCTGAGCTTTGATGGGTTGGTTTCTCGACTCGAATCGAATATTTTTTACTCCCGAAGCCAAAGAAATAGTAATTTGGGAGCGTTATTTCGGATTATGCATCTTTAAAAGTAATTTCTGGTGTCGCGTAGAAATTTATTGTTAGGCGACACCAATTTTTAAGTCTGGTTTACGAACATTTGGGGAGAAAAAAAGTAGATGCAGGAGGGGAAAAAATAAAAATAAAAAAATTGTCCCCCCAATTTATATAAAGTAAATCGTGGAATTTTACATAAATTTTACAAAAATTATGACAAAATGTTTTTGAATGAAATTCTGAACCAATAAAAAACACTAGAGCTTGAGGACTGAGACACCAAAACTCCAGGAAAGAGACACCAGTTTTTGGGACAGGGATGCTGATAATATGAAAATAGGGTTTTTAGCCTGAATTTAAGTCAATAAGTAAACCATATGAGGTAAGCAAGCCCTCGTGCAGTGACACCACAATGCCCACATGCATGCTATTATAAGTATATGACCCTAGTAATGGCCCAAATCTGAGCAAAAATACATTAAAAAACATCATATAAAAAATTACTAGAGTTCCGGGAAGGAGACATCAATTGTTTGGATATAGGGATACTGATAATCTGTAATTAGGGATTATCATTGTTGAACACATACTCGCAGTTGACTGTTGAGTAAGGGTACTCAGGCTAATTAAAATAGGTTAAAATTAGCCCACTGCTCCTCTTGTGTTGCTAGGTGATACACCAGGTCATGCCAATAGTTTATGGGTAGGTTAGATAGTAGTTACAATTACGCTTAAGCGCAATTAATTGCGCAATTCATTACACTTAAGCCTAAATGCCATATTTGTGCTTAAGCACAATATGTGATATTAGCGCTTAAGCGCAATTATTTGTGCTTAAGCGCAATTCATTTTTAAATGTGAATTGGGCCTCCCATACAATTCAATTGATCTTTAGTCCAATTATTTATGAAATGTGAAAAAGGCATCCCATAAAAAATGACCTCCAAAACAGATGAGGAAGAAGTCGCTGCGACTTATCACCCAAATGATGATGGTGTCTTATTCAATTGGATGTACACAAGGCATGCCCCCCCACTTCCCTATCTGGCTGGGGGGGGGGGGGGGGGGGGGTCCTATATATAACTTGTTGGGCATAAATCCTGAATACCAGTTACAAAAGTACAGAAGAATAAAGACAGCTACATGTATATCTAGTTTATAAAACTTTTTAAAAGTATATTGTCCATAATGTTATATTAAGAGGTTTGGGACTCTCAGTCCAGCTAGTGGTGGGGCCGGATCACTGTAGTAGAGTATATCATCATCATAGGGGGTGATGTGCTTGCCTGATTTCGTCCTATAATTATAGCTAGGAGTGAATCCTAGCTGTGTACCAGTTACAAAGTACAGAACAATATATCACACTCTTGTATGATAGTTTTTAAAACTGTTCTGAAGTATAGTGTCCATAAGTGTTATATATGTCATATATATTGAGAGGTTTGGGACTCATTACCCAAGGGTGCAGGTTAATATTTTAAACCTGCAAGTCTGGCTCATTTAGGCTGTACAATTTTAGACAATATTGCTAGTTGTAAGGCTTGGCATGAATGAAAAGATGTTTATTTTGTATATTGCTTTTGATCCTGACATCTTAAAACTCTTGACATTGCTCACAAATGATGATTGGAACAAAACCGCTTGCAACCATGCAAGTTCTCTTCTTTCTTTCCCACCAAATTTTACAAGTCAGCTGACCGTATGTTAAAACAAGCCCAATGTCAAATGTGAAAAGTGCAATTTCGTTGAAACAACGAATTCAGCATTTTTCTATTGAAAAACATTGCATCTAAGTTCTAACTGTTTGCATCAGATACATTGCATAAATATACAGTAAGTATATTTAAATAAACCCGTTGTCTTTATGTTTTTTGGCGCAAGTTTGTTCCGTAAGTTATTATTAATTCGCCACGAGATTCAGCGGTTCCGAAAGTGCGCCCCAATTTTTCCCCAAATGCGCCCATAGTTTTACCAGGAACTTTTTGACAGTTTCCGCTTATTCGCGCCATATTTTAAACACCTGTGTTTACAACAAGATATCGGAATAAAATCCTGCAAATATGCCCCTTTTGGGCAAAAGGATTTATCGTTGCGCAAAGCCGCTTCTAGATGTAAAGGAGGGTGATACTATTCACACGATACAGCACACGAAAGAACAGTTTCGCTCGAAAGAGTATCCTTTTTTTTACCCGGCGAACAGCTGCCGTTTTGTCCTACGCAAATGCGTAAAAATGGCGGTCCCGTATTCTTGGCCGGCTTCCAATTTCCGGAAATTGTCACCGGAATTGCACAACATTCGATTCTTTGAGGACTAACATGGTCAGTCTTGTAGCAAACACTCACTTTAATAAAATTTGCTTTCAATTCAACTGTATATGACTGCATTGTTGCACTAGACATGTTTTTGACTTGCCTGGCATTAGTGGCAGTGTCCATACACTAAAATAGATGATTGATTTTGTTTACAACAATGAAAATTCAAAGAAGTGTTCATAGTCATAAGATTTAGCAGTTGAAGATATCACCTTTACTTTGTATCCTGTCTTGCATACATTATATAGCTACATGTATGTTGTCAGGTCTGGCAAATGTGAGAATACAGCTACAATAGCTGTATTCAGCTAACCTAGCAGTATTCAGCTATTAGCAGTTGAAGATATCACCTTTACTTTGTATCCTGTCTTGCATACATTATATAGCTACATGTATGTTGTCAGGTCTGGCAAATGTGAGAATACAGCTACAATAGCTGTATTCAGCTAACCTAGCAGTATTCAGCTATAAATTATACTCTCAAACCGGCTGTTTTTCAATAATAAACTAGAAGCGCTAATTTGCGCATCAAAATTAGGCTACCATATTCTCCAGTCACCCTCAACCAAATCAAAATCGTCGCTTGTGTTCTGACAAAGTGTTGCCTTTTGTCGACACGGCAATTCTGATTTTGTGTGAAAACTTACTACGGTGGTCGATGTCAGTAAATATTCTGGGGACTATTTTCTGCAAATGCATTCATTAACTAACTTATAAAATAAAGATCAAATTCATTCCAAACACTCGTTTACTTCTTCCCAATGCTAAACCGGTAGGGGGCGTTAGAATGGTGTACCTATATCGAGCATTTAGAATTACATACCACTAGCGGTTTGTGAGCGATACTGGTAACTATTCATAACGGTATATACAGATATTGTGCGGCATATTGCAAATGTATGGCCCAACAAAGGGACAACTGAAATTAAAATGTGACTTATATAATTTCTGAAGTATTTCAAACATGAAGTCCTGGTCGTTAGCGAGTCAGAACTATTCAATCTGTTTTGGCGGGAAAATATATAATGTGTGATAGAGCCCGAAGCCGCCATCGTACGCCGCCGCCGCCAGCCATATTGGCCACAAGCCGCCGCCAGCCATATTATTTCTAACGCCAGCCACATTTAAAAATCTCCGCCGCCGGAATTGTAAAATGGCTGAGCCATGTGCATGGGCTTATATGTCAAGCACAACTGTACTGTGAATCGCAAAGAACTAAACCGCATTGCCTAATATTGGCATACTCGCATGGTTGTTATATTATCAGAACACCTGGCCCCTTAATGTGGATTTAGACTATCCCAATGCATGCTTTCATATAACTGAATGGGCGCATCCATTCGGTATTGAAAGGGTTAAAATATAAATTCTTTATATCGACAACACCCAGTCTCAGACATCACTGGCATTTGTCAATATATACACATAAGAATAGAAAATAGTTTGAAATAGTATATATCATTACTATCCGGTTCGTCATTCAATGGTGCATGCATATATCGCAAGATGGCAGTGATGATAGCAGTCTGAAGTCGACAGAAGTCCCAATGTATATAACTACTTATACCGATTAGATGGGAAACTACATAGTATATATCCATGACAGTCCTTCGTTAATTTCGCCGTAATGGAAAAGCCCAACATCAAAAGATTACGTGTGGTCTGGAATTCTACGGGTTCACCACAAACGCTAAAAAAACGGCATCTATAACCGATAACAGGGGATTAGGAACATTTCGGAAACGGAAATACGCTGAATGATAACATCTCAGCCGGCTGAGCCGCCATATTTCGTCAGCCACGAACGTCGTGACTGAGCCGGCTTAGCTAGCTAACCAGCCACGAAAATCGGTTGAGCCAGCCATGAAAACTATTTGTCGTGGCTTCGGGGTCTAATGTGTGAAAACTTACTAAACATAACATTGGTATTTGTATTTTCGCGATTCGACATACATGTATGCGTTTCCATATTTTTGGGGAGAATCAGCTCAAGCAGTGAGTGGAACTCGCTCGGTTAAACTCTGGCTAGAGATGTTCCCCTTTTTACCTGTTTTAACGCACCAACCAAACTGAGTTTTAGCAGCATCATATTGATACTTCCGGGAATGATTAAGATGTTCCATCTTCGGTGATAAATATTGTATTTAATGTATTTTTCAAGGTATTCCGCATTGCATAAGAGAGTTATTAACCGTTATGACCGACATCGACCGCTGTAGTAAGTTTTCACACATAATCACCATCGTCGTGCCGACAAAAGGCAACACTTTGTCAGAACACAAGCGACGATTTTGATTTGGTTGAGGGTGACCGGAGAATAGGGTAGCCTAATTTTGATGCGCAAATTAGCGCTTCTAGTTTATTATCGAAAAACAGCCGCTTTGAGAGTATAATATATAGCTGAATACAGCTAGGTTAGCTGAATACAGCTATTGTAGCTGTATTCTCACATTTGCCAGACCTGGTTGTCTCTTGAATGATACATACTAACTATGTATACGCTATAGCGCCTTTTTTGTTACTGTTAGCACTGAAATGTCAGTAAGTTACGTAGTGCATTCGGTCAGGGTATTCTGACAAAAATCAGAACTCGGTCAGGCTGAAAAGTCTTATTCACGATCACTGAATAAAGATCTGAATGCAAATTTATTTATGCCGACTCACATAAGGTCCAGACTTTATATAAATTTTGTTCGATATTTTGTATGCTTAACAAGGGCAGCATGTTGCTTTGTTCGCTTAGTATATATTTTAATATTGCGGAAGTCCTCCAAATGTGGGTGAAATGTTGCCGGTAGCAGCCGTCTTACCGAGTCATCAATGGAGGTAAACCCTGTATGGAGTTTGTAACTTCACCCCACTCATCTTGTTCCTTATTATGTCTCTCGTTCTGCATGTGTTGCACCTATGCTATTATAAACACACATAATGGTACCTTGCTATTGAAGGATTTTAATCTTTTTAAGTGATCTATGCACCTACCTGATATGTTGTTTTTTGTGATCGGTAGGCCATGTTGGGTATTTGTTTCGACTAATCGACTGGCTGATTTCAGCATCGACTTGTTTTATAATCAAGTCGATTAGTAGACTAATGGTTTCAACACTAAAAGTCATGGAATTTTAGTCCAATAGGCATATGAACTCTGAGTGATATTGTTATTAGTTCCTTAACAAGCATAAGTGAATATGAGAAACGGGTGCACTTATACAAGGAACGTATTTGGACGTGTCAGTGCACTGGTCATACTACCCTCACACACGAAGAAGCATTCAATTCTGAGAAGGTTATTTATAAAACACTGAAAGAAGCTTATGCAGAATGTTATGCAAAGTTTGTACTGGAACTTGTCCACCATAGTAAGTTATACATGTATACTGTAGACTCATAATTTATAGTATTGACTACCTTGTACGTTATGTTATGCAATTTGCATGATTGCTTGTTGTGTAAAACCTCATTATTAAATGCATGGATGGCCTTCGTGGTTGGTATGCTGTTAAAATAGTCAGTCGTTAAAACTGCCATAAACAGAAAGAATATTACAATATACACATGTACACATATTTTTTTCTTATACTGTATACTGTAGACCAATCATAAATATCGCTTAAATAGTATGTTATTGTCGTGTTCAGAGTCTGTAACATTTTTGTCTTTGTTTACATAACAAAGCATACAAACTTGACAATAACATAATATTTACGGGATATTTATGATTGATATAAGAACAAAGTCTGTCTATATTTTATTATTCTTTTTTTATGGCGGTTTTAACGGATGTAACTATTTTAACAGCAATCCCCACCTGTTAATAGAGTGTCAATGTGAATATTTATTGTTTTTCCCAAAAGCAAAAATAAGTTGGGTTATTAAGCTCAGATCTTACTGGCCTCAGTTTCAATACACAAGAATCTACCATATTCCATGGGACTGTAGCTACGCTATTATATCGCTTACAGCTGAAAGGTTTAAAAAAAAAAAATTGCCAATAAAAGGATCCCTGTCTGCCTGTTGGGAAAATTTTCCAATGTTATCGTAAACAGACAAGTTTTTTGTTTTGGTCTGAGCCATAATATAAATACTAGTAACTAGGGGTGTAATGATACATCAATGTATCACTCAGGTCATCCTCATTTCTGTTTATTTGTTGGAAAACTGGGAAAAGTGTTACATGTAAGTGCCATCCTCTTTGATATTAAATGGAGCTCCGTGGTCCAGTGGTTAGCGTGACGGACTTGTATTCGCTGTAAACACATCGATATGGGTTCGCGTCGCCGGTCATTGAGTATTCACATAGCAGTGGCTTGGCCTCTTTGAGCGACGTGCAATTGTCAGGTTGCTCGCTGTTTAAAAACCCGCGCCAAGTTGTGTCCCTTGAGCAAGGTCGCTCGTTAGTCGTACTGTGTCGGCTTCGCATCACTTATGCGTTAAAAGAGTACCAGTCAGCTTGTCATACTGTATCAGAGCATGTTCTGATCAAACTAGAGCAGCGCCTGCAATGGCTGCAGCCGGTTCATTGGTTGGCTTGTACAAATGACTGGGGTAATATTGTTAGAGCAAGTAATTGGTTAATCGCTATATAAAACTGGTTATTATTATTATAATAGTCCAGATGATAGATTTACGATCATTTAATTTAATTGATCATTTATTGATGTATGAAATTTTGGCCATAAGATTTCTAACTCTCAATGATATTATTTTAGGTATCTCATCTTTAGACACTTTAGTTGACCAGAGCTGGTTGAAGATTCAACAGTGTTTGTCAACTGGTGAGAACGTCGTGTTGAAAGTCAAGAATGCCGGAAAATTGTGAGTGCATTATGTCTACGACATCCCCTTTATCTTGTCAGCGAACAAGCCTGCAAATAGCGTATCTGTCATTTGCAGAATGAGGTCCCCAGAGGGTGAATATAGTGACGCTACCCCGCATAGCGGGCTAGCATCACTAAATTCACCCTCTGGGGACCTCATTCTACGTAGGCCCTCAACTGCTATGCCAGACCTAGGATCAAATTGAACTTCCCCAGTTGAAGTTGGTGATGTTCACCCATTGGGAGCCTCGATTATGGATTTTATCTTCTGCAAATTAGGGGTAATAGAAACTTCCCCGAGTGGAAAACGTAACTAAAAACAATGTTAATTTGATACCATAGATACTTCCCAGAAGATGAGGCCTAAGCAGAATGAGGTCCCCAGAGGGTGAATTTAGTGATGCTAGCCCGCTATGACAGACACGCTATTTGCAGGCTTGTCAGCGAACTCTTCCAGAATTAATTTTAATTATAATTTATAGCATATATTTTAACTGGTTTTAACACAGTGTTAGGGGTGCCACGATTAATCGTATAATCGATGAACCGCTGATAAAGCCGATAATCGATTACCATTTCCGTCGTCGATTAATCTCCTTTATTAATTTCGGACGTCGGAAAGTGCCGGGTATTATTGAATAACGTGTTTGTTTTACACAGTTTAATCTACAACCTTTGATCGTGCATCAGAGAGATTCTGACATCATGAGTATACTTAGATGTTACTAGTACAGGCTATCGCTTATCGTGTGGTGACTGCTGAATGAAACTCACTATCACAATTATTTAACTTGTTCTGAGTCCTGAAATTTCTGGGTGGGGGGCTACCTTTGTGATTATTATCCACACTCTTAGTCTAGTCGTAATTCTCAGAAAAGACTTTTCTAGAAGCATTTCCGCGGAAAAGTGTCAAACCAACTTTTTTACCATAATTCGAAGGTTCCGAACACGAATAGACTGCCTGTCGCCCGATTGGATGAACATAGGGTTCAATAAAAGGCTTTTAAAATCTTCTTGTTTTCTTCGCTGGAGGGTTGTTGATACGGCACCGTACAACGTCATATGAAATCACGTAACTGGCCTTGAACATACTCAAACTTATATACTCCTCGCGGAACGTTCAAAGCCGCGTTGTATCACGATACTATCATAATAGTAATAATTCTGAAACATAACATCATATTAATCAGGTACCTACTGTAAGACATTGCTGTTTTGTATATTTATCGACGATTCTCGTAAGAATTCACTTATATTCCCGGGGCCAATATGGGTACCCTTGCACCCGCCCCATGGGACTTAACTTCACCCCATTCATATTGTTCCTTATTATGTCCTTCAACTTTTAAGCAATGTTAATAAGAAAAAAAAGTGGCCGTGTAGACTTCAGACAAGATGGCGTCCATCCTGGCCGCTATTTTTCAAATCAGACCCTAAGTCAGGTTTATGCAAATTATAGCGGGAAAATCTAGTAAAATGTAGACAAATGTATATATTTTCGTGAAGCTAAGACATAATGACACTTTTTTGGCGCAAAATTGAAACTCACCCTCCAAGATGGCCGCCGGAAGTTGAAAATATGACGTTTTTTCACAAATATCTTTTAGATCAGTTCATATTGTTTGGAACTGGTTGAGTAATATGACTTTATTTTGTGTTTTGTATATTAACTGATCATTGGAGCGGCGTGTATGAATACAGTGTACAGTGAGTTGCTGAATTGTCATGTGTGAGGTGTATATGCAAGTACGGAAGGTATAAGTGCCTTAAGTGGTCGTGTGTGTGGGTATTCGTATATCTGGAAGGGCTCACCATTGGTGAGGTGTATATGTATACCTGGATTGACCATATGGTCATGGGTATGGCGAATAGGTATACATGTAGTGGCTGTATGGTCCATAGTGAGATGAATATGTATGCACTGAGTGAATGTATGATCGTGAATGTGGTGCATATGTATACATAGAGTGACTATATGGTCATGTGCCAGGTGTAGGAGTACACCTGGTGTTCATGCATGGTGAATTGTGGCTGTATCGTCATTTGTGGTATGTACGGGTATAACCAAGTATGGCTGTATGGTCAGGTGTACGTGTATAAAGTGGGTGACTATATTGTCATTTGTGTGGTGTTTATGTACATATGAAGTGACTGATGTAATGGGTGGGTTGTACATGTGTACCTTGTGTGGCTATCGCTTTCCACAATAACTCAAGGATATGTTAATCAATAGAGAGGTCATGTCAGAGAGTTCTCCATCTTGATGGTGTTTATGTACATGGGGGAAACGTTAAACGTGGAAAGCGTTAGCCACCCATTATCACACAGTCATTCCATATATACATAAACACCACAAACACAACAACAATGTTTACACGTACACCTGACCCATTACCACGGATGACCATACACCCATGAGTCACAATGGAGGCCCACCGGGTATACTCCTAAACATGACCCATAACCATATAGTCACTCCGTGTATACCCATGCATTCACATCACGATTGGCCATACGGTAATCCCCTGTATACCTATTCTCCACACAGATGGTCAAATAGACATTCAATATATACATCAACACCACAACAATGACCATAGAGTCATTCCAGGTATGCATATGCACCTCACCAATGGCCATATAGCCACTCGCTTCATACACATACCCTCACCCATGTCACCTGGTATACTCCTTCACCTGACATATGTCCATATAGTCACCCCGTGTGTACCTATTCAAAACAAGCATACATGATCATGGTCAATCCTTGTATACATATTCACCTCACCATTGGCCATGTCACTCCATGTATCCCTATGTGTCGCACCATAGCCGAATAGCGACACAAGATATACTAATAGACCCCAGCTATGTCAGAAAAGTCACTCCATGTATGCATATGCACCTCACCATGGCCATATAGCCACTCGCTATATACACATACCCCTCGCCCATGACCATATAGCAACACGTGTGTATACCCGTATAACCTACACATGACCATACCGCCACGAGTCACCAAGCAGGAACACCGGGTATACTCATACACCTGACACGTGACCATTTAGTCACTCCCTGTATAGATATTCATTACATTTATGATCATACAGTCACTCCTTGTATAGCTACATGTACTTGTATCACCATTGACCATACAGTCACTACATGTATACCTATTCGACACACTTAGTCATATAACCACTCGATATACATATGCAGCCCACCTAGACCATAGAGTCACTCCAGGTATACATATACACCTCACCAACGGCCATTCAGCCCTTCCAGATATACAAAAAACCTGCACACACGATATATAAATATATACCACAAGGACACTCCCTATATACCCACACGCTCGATAATGTCCACCCAGCTTACTCCAGGTATGCATATACACTTCAATCATGACCGTGCAGTCATTCCATACCTATACACATTACCCGTAACCATAAAATAACTCCCTTCTTATCCACACACCCCATCCATGATCATACAGACAACACATGTACATCCCACCCATGACCTTACAGTCACTACATATATACATAATCAACACATAGATGACCATGTAACTATATTCATACACCACATCAATATCCATACAGGCACATCGGGTGCACCCGTACTGGATATACACAACCATACAACATACAGTCACTCCATTCATACCGATTCACCTCACACATGACCATGACCTCTCCCTGTATACCTATACATCTTACAATGGACAACCCACACATAACCATATAGTCACTCCTTGTATACCTATTCACATCATTTATGACATACAATAACTCCCTGTATACCTATTCTCCTCAACTATGATCATAGAGTAACTCCCTGACTACCCATCTTGGCATCCACCCTGTATCCAGTTGATATTTTTTTGTTACCATAATGGACCAGAATAGCCACAGATTATGGTTCATCTCGGTTCCGTCTCAACGTTCTGCCCATTTCCATTCAATAATATGGCCAGAATCACAAAAGAGGTTCTCGGCAAAATTCCATACTTTAAAATGAATTTGTCATGCCCCATACGGAACTGGGACAACCAGAATAGAACATATAGTTGTCAGTTAATTAACTAACACGTATAATAACCAAGTGAGTCACAATTTACTACCTTTTCGGATAACACAGAGAATAATGTTCAGGATATATGTAAAAAAAACTTTTTACAAATTTGGTTGCCATTTTGGAAGCCATCTTGAGCAATTTGGTCTATAGATACCGTAGTGTGACACATTTAAGATAGACCAAAAACAATAAACACATTTGAATCCAAAGACAGTTACATATTACCAATGATAGTTGCATTTTACTTGAAAAAATGGTCTATACCTGAAAAGTTAATTTTTGCCGATATTTATGTCAAGTTTTTTAGAGAAAAGTCCAATATTTTTGGTGATGTCAGTGGTAACAATAGTAACAATTAACCATGGTGCATCATATATGTTAGTATTCAATGTATAGGAGGCAGAATAGCCAATTTTATACATCAACCACAACTTGTAAGCGATTGCAGGACTTGCTGGGGCAATATTTACCATTTTCCATATTTTGGCAGCCATTTTGAGCCAAAGTAAGAATTTTGGTTCCAATGAGTTGGAATATTCATAGGTAATGATATGCCTCACTTACATTACAAAGTTCTGTTCATTTCTTGTTGAAATATGACTAAAATCCCAATTGTGATTTTATTTTGGTGAAATTTTATACCGTGTTCCAATAATTGCATATTTAATTGCTCCAATGATCAGTTAATATACAAAACACAATATAAAGTCACATTACTCGAGCAGTTCCAAACAGCATGAACTGGTCTAGAAGATATTTGTGAAAAAACGTCATATTTTCAACTTAATCCTGATTCACGGAACTTTCAACCGGGTGTGATTTCATGAAGAGCGTTTATTTATTAAATAACATACTTGTCCATATATGTATAGGAGATGATGAGATAGTTATGACCGAAAGGTCACGAGGGGTGATTCAAATAACAAAGTATTCCCATGTTCATGAGATTATATGTATATATGATATATGTCTCGATATTGACTTACTGTATTTTCGCGGCAATAAAAATAGTATGTGACTTTAAGTTGATTTTATGGGTGAAATATGGGTCACAGGCAGCGACAGGCACCCTCATTGGATTCAGCATATTTGAATTATGCTAGAAAACTTAGTTTCATTCTTTTCCCAAAAAATGCCTCTAGGGTTCTAGTATTCCACAAATGTAGCTTTTCCGACCAGACTATCTGGAAGTTTGCTGAAACTTACAGTTTCTGTAACATTAGATTCCTTTTTGATCAAAATCAATAATCGTGGCACCTCTACACAGTGTGTCTTAGGGAATCTCCGGGTTTTTCAACTGGATTCATTCTAGGGCTGTAACGATACACTTGGTCATGATACGATATTAATCGTGATACTTAATCAGCAATACGATACGACGAGTATCACGGCTCACTCAATTATTGTTCTCAAATGATTTAGCCACCTGAATTATTAGAAAAAACATGCATACAACTGTTCATTATTGTCTAAAAATACTTTTTACTATACTAGTTAGCTATATTGCACGATGCCACAATCCCATCTTCAGAAATGACTTGATTTCAGGGCTTGATTTAACTGGATTCCATTGTAATTTGCAATGCGATTTTCCAATTTCTGCTAACCAATTTACATTGAAAAGACATGTATTCATAGCCAATGCTATACAAAATCTACCCAGTGCTGCAAAATTCTATACAAATTAAAAAAAATTAGATCGAACCTGCATGACACGATACGCATACATTTGAAAGTGTATTGCAATACAATGAATTCTTAATGAATCATTACAGACCTAATTCATTCTCCTTGCTGAGTACCATTGACCACAGTTGTAACTTTCAAATAATAATGTTATTTCTCTTTCAGGATCTGTGGCAAAGTGACAAAACTGGACACATGTGGCATCACTGTAAGTAAAATCATGAAAATGCTGACTGAAATGTAGCTGACGAGAATTGTTGTTTCTGCAATTGTCCAAATTTTAATTTCAGTGATTTTTCTTGAGAATTTAAAACCTTACATTATTTTGATTTTAATGGTTTGTCATGCCAGGCCTACTGCCGGTTATGCTATGCAGTGTTTCCGCCAAGGGGAAATTAATGAGTCCGTATTGGGGAAACACATAACGCGACGGGACGACCATGGTTCGTACTGTCGGGCGAAAATTTTGTTATTTGACACTGAAAAGTAGCCGTTTCCTTGCACCTGAGTGTCCCACAAAGTAATCCAAAGCTACGTATATTACGCAAGTCGATCATTTTCCGTGGGTGCATTAATTATGTTGATGGTATCCAGATAATTAATCATGTAATTACGCACGTAAGACTGCCGTCTGATTGAAGACTATATCAAGCTACAAGTTACAGTGTTTAAAAATTTATAATTTACAATAAGATTCCGACAGGTATAATAAAACTAAACACTAAAAAGCATCTATGCATTGTCCAATAATACCTAGCTGGGAGAATTGAAATAAAAATTTCCGTGAAAATGAAACTGATATATTCCATGTATTCTGTCAATCGTAAAACTATTTGTGCGCTGTGACGTCATATATACTGCAGGGTTTGTCTGCAGGAGATATTTATAGCGGCGAAATACGAATGGTAGCGAAATATTTCAAACTCGGAACGCGTAGCTTGTCAATAGTCTGTATTAGTCCAACAACTTATGACCGCTGCTATAGAGTTTTAGCCAACGTGTTATAAAATATAATTGCGTTTTGGCGGGAATGGGAACATGTGCGCCGTTGTTTGTGTTTGGGGACCCAGGCGGGACAACGAAACTATTATTGACCGTACTTTGACTTTATCTCCATATTGGGGGGGGGGGTATGTTTTTTTGTGTTTATCCTCCATGCATGTAATATGGGTCAAACGAATGGTGTTGTCACTATGAATTCCCGCTATAAAGACTGATTTAGGACAGTATATAACGTCGCTATTTCAATGCACACCAAACATTACGTTGTAGTTTTGGCGCTTTGATTTCAAAGGGTTACGCTGTACCGGTAACACACTGTGCTCAATTGACCCGCCTTTTCACCAGTATTCTGTTTAACCCCATGAACTGACGTTGCAGCCAGATATTTTATGACATATTGCTACTGACTTTTGGTACATGTATGAATCAAACAGATCATCTGCGAGGGGAATGGGTCCGTGGGACGGACCCGCAGCCGGCCTGGCGGAAACCCTGTGTTATGATACAGTAATGCCCTAAGTAATCAACTCCTTAACCACAGCAGACTTAGGGGTAACTTTTCAGGATTTAATCGGAAATATGGCTTGTTGCCATTCATCGGAAAGCAATCACTGTAGCTATATACTTCAATGAAGATTATTTAATATTATTTAAATTTAACACCTAGAAATCAGACAAAACAAATAAATAAAAAAAAATAGAAAAAAAATTTTTATATTGCCTGCACCCAAACCTTTTGATTTTGTTTATATTAAATGATGTTTGAAACAAGCCATATGGGTTTAAAAGTAATAGCTGATATGTATATAAAGGACGCATTATTATGATATCATTTGAAATATGTTATACAGTCGATACTAAAGGCTCAACACTGATTTTGTTACAGGATAATCCTACAAGTAACTGCAGCTCTCCGTCGAGTGATAAGGAAAATGATGGTGATGAGGACAAAACTCCCAAAAAATGGCTTCCTCCCAAGGTATGGTTTACATCTCTCTTAGAAAGACCAAACTTCCAAAAAATGGCTTCCTCCCAAGGTATGGTTTACATCTCTCTTAGAAAGACCAAACTTCCAAAAAATGGCTTCCTCCCAAGGTATGGTTTACATCACTCTTAGAAAGACCAAACTTCCAAAAAATGGCTTCCTCCCAAGGTATGGTTTACATATCTCTTAGAAGAAAAAATTTTACTGCAGCAGAAAAATTATTTTTTATTTATTTTTTATTTTCAATTTTTTTTGTATAGGCCGGATGAAAATGAAGACAATGATTAGAATATCAAGTCTCAAGTTTGAAACAGATGTTAGGCCACTGTTAACCCTTTTATGATGGGAGCTGCGCTGGTGCAGCATTAAAGATTCTGTCCCAGTGCATTCTCTTAGAAATGTGAGTCTCCCATAGGGAGCCTCGTATATATAAGAAAATGCATTGGCACAGGGTTTTCACAATATTCCAGGAAGCTCTTCATAGAATTGTTAAAAGTATCTCTGCTTTTTTTCTATGTGGGTTGATAGGGATTGTCTTCCATTTGAAGCTTGCATGTGCAGAGGCCAGCCTTTAGGTTTGAAGTGTTGTCAGATGTAAATATTTACTAGGGTGAGGTGACAAAGTTAAATATGTCACTTTAGGTTTTAGCTCATACTAGCACATACTCATTGCCGAAATCAAAATGCATATAAGTGCAATTATTTGTATACATGATTACATGCCCAGACATCACATTTGGAATCGATTAAACATGCCACCGCATTAAATTTGCAGTGGGACATATTTCCTGTTGTCTGCTGTATTGCAATATACAGACAGTGGATCAAAAAAAAAAAATTCTTGAGAGGGCCAAAAAGTTATTTTAGTGGGTGCTTTTGAGGCCAATAGGTCGGTGAATGCAAACAAACCATATTCATTTATATGGTTTTATTTGATCATACGGATGAATTTAGTCTTATTTGATCATACAGAGGTATTTATATGGTCTTATTTGATCATACGGAGGTTATTTATATGGTCTTATTTGATCAGACGGAGGTATTTATATGGTCTTATTTGATCATACAGAGGTATTTATATGGTCTTATTTGATCATACGGAGGTATTTATATGGTCTTATTTGATCATACAGAGGTATTTATATGGTCTTATACTCTTATTTGATCATACGGAGGTATTTATATGGTCTTATTTGATCAGACGGAGGTATTTATATGGTCTTATTTGATCATACGGAGGTATTTATATGGTCTTATTTGATCATACGGAGGTATTTATATGGTCTTATTTGATCATACGGAGGTATTTTCTGATAATAAGTCTGTCAAATGCTTGAAGTAGTTGTCCTTATAAATTATATGTAACTAGGATAAAACTTAGGTTTACACATTAATTATATGTATTAACTAGGATAAAACTTAGGTTTACACATTAATTGAATTGAGTTTTGATATTTTTCAGCTTCTTGGATATAAATACACTCTGAAGTTGGATGATAGCAAAGTTATCAATGAAGTGCCTGCTGCAGACATTGTGTGAGTTTACGACGGCAAATATAAACAAGCCTTGAAATAGTGTGTGACATTTTCAGGGTTAATTTAGTTACGCTATCCCAATCAGCGCCAGCAGGCTTGCATCACTAAATTCACCCTCCGGAGACCTCATTCTGCTTAGGCCTCAACTGCTGTGGGAGACCTAGGATCAGATTGAAGTACCCAGGGATGTGCCAATCCCCAAAATAGTCCCGGGCGGGAGGGTCATCGGTTTGATTGGGCGACCATGGTTCGCCTAATCGGAAGAAAATTTGGATTATTAGCGCCCGCAAACGCGTTTTCTTTGCATTTCAGGTGTAAAATACACCACAAGGTCTCTGACAAATTATCATAAAATAGGGACATTTCATATTTTAAATTTGGGCGAACATAATTTGAAAGTCAGTGTAACTCACCCGGTATAAGTATCCTCTGCATATTCTTTATATAAATCCAAATATTTAACAAGTTAATCCGGTACAGTAAACTGAACCGGCGGCATTATATCAAAGGCTTTCTGGGAGAGAACTAACAACAGCGTCACACGAACACGTGCCAATCATCGCCTGAGTACTAATCGCGTCATGTCATATTTCCCACGTGATTTCCTTCTTTTTTCTATACACAGTGACGTATATTTACAATGTTTATACAACTTCTGTTACGTCACACTTTCAGGAATGGACTTTTAATCGCCTATTCTTTCTGTCTGCTCACAGTTTAACCGCGCCATGGAAGGGGCGGTCCTTCAATTACTATACGCATGACCGCGTCTAACGTTTCCTCCGCCATGCGGTTTCTGAGACATGATTTGAGCTTTTTACTTTTCGAAGTTTGAGTGAAAAATTTCAATAACGACATCGTTTTGGCTTAGGATCATTGAAACTGAACGTTCCAAATTCAACCCGGGACTTTTAACTCCAGCGCGTGACTTCAGGTCAGCACGCGCGGAAAGTATTTGATTATGTCGGCTCTTTGTAATAAAATTCACCGGTCATCGCAGACCTTTTGACACCTCATTAATCAAGGCTCCCAACGTGCTTTAAAGGAGGCATTAAAATGCCACAGACGGCAACATGTCGTCGCTATCAGACATGCAAGATGTCGTTTTCATCAAGAGAACTCGGCACAATTTACAATGCGAGTACAGTTGTGATTGTAAAAATGTGCCGGGCGCACCGGTTTGAAAACGTAGTGACTCCCGGGCGATCGTTTTGAGTGGTGGGCGCCCCCGCCCGGCGCCACCCTGCGTGAGCACATCCCTGAGTACCCCAGTTGAAGTTGGTGATGTTCACCTTGATTATGCATTTTATCTTCTGCAAATTAGGGGATATAGAAAATGAAAAGAAGGGAAAAGTAACTTAAAGCAATGTTAATCTGAGATTATAGATACTTCCCAGAATATGAGGCATAAGCAGAATGAGGTCCCCAGAGGGTTAATTTGGTGATGCTAGCCCCCTGTGCAGGGTAGCATCATTAAATTCACTCTCTGGGGACCTCTTTCTACAAATGACAGACACTCTATTTCAAGGCTTGAATATATAAATATGTAATGTTTCATGCTTCATTTCCAGGATGGATATTTTATTTTAGTTTTATTTTTCATGTCTTCTGTGGAAGAACTTATTGATGAGCATTTCTTTTAATAGTTATAGTTAAAATGACACTTAACAACATGTTTTTATCCCCTGTGAAAACTTTCCGGGGACGAAAGAAATCATGACCGCTTTTTGAAAGAGTGCTCAATGATGTTGCTTGCATTTTACATTCTAGAGGTATCTTTCTATTTTGAAAAAAAATGGAACATATTATGTTGTTCGTCTGTCCGTTCGCTTTTTTCATTTCCGGATGATAACTTTAGTAAGTCTGAGGTGCGTTTTTTTGTTCTTCTGATTTAGTTTTATTTTAGAAAATATTTTCCGTATATGTAACTTTAAAAATAAATTCTTTCTTCAGACGAGTAGATAAACCACCATCAAAGGAGACTGTGCGGTTGTTCATCCGAGCGAATGCTGTCCGTGCTGGTGTCCTAGCAACCAGTCCATGGGTGGTCGATGATAAACTCATAAAAAAACACAACATTCCTAATAAGCTGAACGGATTCCTCATATCACCCACAAAGGTAAAATTATCTCTTAACTTATACAGTGTAAACTTATACAGTGTTCATACGCAAGTGTGGAATTATGAAATGAAATTATAAATGCATTTCCAGGCCTGGAACAGTTTTTTGGCAGCATTTTTAACCTGTTATAGGGAGCCTATCATATATAAGAGAATATATTGGCCTAACAATATTTACCATGATCGTGTAAGCCAGTTCATTCTTTTTTATATGTAAGGCTTCCTATGGGAGAATCGTATATATAAGAGAATGCACTGGCACAGGATCATTAAAGCTGCACCAATGCAGCTCCCGTCATGGAGGGTTTAAGTATATGAAAGGCCAAAAAAAGCGAGTTTAAAAGCGAGTGTTTTATTTAAAAAAAATTCTGCCCATAGACTGGATAGTAAACATGGGTTTATATTATACCTTCCCAGGTCCAGAAAATGTAGGGAGAACTTTGTAATGGATATAAACTAATTTAATCTGATATAAAGAATGACAAATTATGACATTGTACTACAAATTATGACATTGTACTACCTGTACATCACATGACTACTTTACATTCTTTTATAGATGGCTGAAGATGTTAAAAAGGCCGAAGATGAAATAATGAGCAAAAAAAGAAAGTCATCATCAAAGCCATCAGGGTCATCAGCCAAAAAGCTCAAAACTGAAAAATCTAAATCAAAAGACAATAAAAAACAATTGAAACTAACAGGTTCACCATTCAAGAAAAAAGTTTCCAAACTAAAGTCTCCGAAAAAGTCTCCGGAATTGGTTGAGATTGACGATTCGGACTCTGATATGTCATTATCATTAGCTGCCCTGAAAAAGACTGATTCTGAGGACTCAGATTTGCCGATTTCAAAACTGAAAGATGTGAGTCCTAAGAAGAGTAAGTCTAATACTAGTACTCCTGTGAAGAAGAAGTCGCCGCTCAAACCACAAAACGGCAAAACAAAGGCTAAAGTTAGTGTGAGTGCTGACTCTGATTCTGATGAACCGTTGTCCGAACTCAAGCCACTGAAGTCGGGCTCTCCAAAGAAGAGCAAAAGTAATAGCAGTACGCCTGTGAAGAAAAAATCCCCGTCCAAAAAAGACAAGGAGAAATCGAAATCCAAGGTTTGTTTATTGTTGACGGTGACCTCTCCTATTGGTTACAGTGTAAACATGTAAACAAGTCTGCAAATAGTGTGTCTGTCATTTGCAGAATGAGGTCCCCAGAGGGTGAATTTAGTGATGCTATCCCGCATAGCGGTCTAGCATAACTAAATTCACCCTCTGGGGACCTCATTCTGCTTAGGCCCTCAACTGATATGGCAGACCTAGGATCAGTTTGAAGTTCCCCAGTTGAAGTTGGTGATGTTCACCCATTGAACATCTCAATTATGAATTTTATCTTCTGCAAATTAGGGGATATAGAAACTTCCTAGAAGGGAAATGTAACTAAAAACAATCTTAATTTGATACTATAGATACTTCCCAGAAGCTGAAGCATAAGCAGAATGAGGTCACAGGAGGGTAAATTTGGTGATGCTAGCCCGCTGTGCTGGATAGCATCACTAAATTCACCCTCTGGAGACTTCATTCTGCAAATGACAGACACTATTTGCAGGCCTGCATGTAAACATTCTGCATTCCTTATCACTCCATTCTAATTGTATGACATTATCCCCTCTCCAAGTTCAATTACCTTACTACTACTCGTATTTAAATTCGCGCAGTACTATTTTTCGCACACCCATCGATGCGCGAATTTAAAACTGAGCGAAAAATAGAATGACTCCCAAGTGTAATCTAACCACAGTCCATAGGTATTACAAGAGGGCTATGTAAGCCTATGTTGCTTAGTTTACTTATATTATGAACGGATGAATAGACAATTACGCCTATACATGTATGCATATTTACATTCGGCCAACCGCTACATGTATCAAGCAGCCCTGGGAATTAGCGTCGGCAATCGGCAGTGCCGAGGCAAAAGCCGACGTGAAATGAATTTGCGTCGGCATTTTTTTAGCCGAGGCAAATAAATGAAGACATGATCAATTGGGAAGTGAAATGAGTGTTTGTTGTCAATTGTTGAAGCTTTAGTAATGTCCTGTTCCGTTTTACAATCGCGTTTTGTATTAATTCCATATTCGTGATCGGCACATGTCCTCAAAATCATTTTACTTGCGACTTCCATTCATTGACACACTCAACTAATTGTGTCAATAAAAAATGACAACTGGTCCGTCTCCAAGTAACCGGTTACGATTTTCGGAGCAAGCTACACCAACATGAAAGGAGGTCATTGTGTCACGTGCGTGCGCAGTGTTGAGTGTTTATTGAGATCGTTAAAACGAAAATATCCTAAATGGAGCCCCACAATGACATTGCCACAGTAAAACACTGTGTGTTCCGATATAAAGCACGTGGCGCGTCCCCCTAATAATGAGATAATCCTGATAAAAACGTGCGCAAACGTCATGGATACACGGTCGGAAACAGATGAGTCCACTTCAAAGGCATGCGGGGAGAGGAAACTCAGGAAATGTGTATTTATGGTGCGTCCCCTGATAATGAGATAATCCTAACAATCACGTGCGCGAAAGTAATAATTACTCGGCTTGGCTTAGTGATCCTTAGTAGTCAGATGCGGCCACTTTCAAATGCGGGGAGGTAAACACCTGGCTCGCCTTGCTATTTTCATTTTTGGGAATTCCTACTTTCACTTTGTTGATGAATTTGACGGTTCACTTCTGGAACAAATTATTTCATAGAAAAATAAATGAACGCGCGTAAGTAGCGTACAGGGGGGATTTCCGCCTGAAATAATAAACGTGCGTGCAACTGGTGCATGCAGGCACGTTATTTGGCCGCTAACGTTATCTATTTGGCGTACAAACTTTGAGTACACAATTACAGGAAGTCGAGATAATCGTCTGCGAAATAAAAAAAAGTTTTGCATCGGACGCAATTTGAAATTGAATGAAATAAATTAAACTAGTCTTTAATATACACATTAGTAATTACAATGGTAAAAAAGAAAACTGTTGACGGATGGGAGCTCGGGTGTATACAATATGAATTAGAAGGAGATGGGGATACAGTTAAAAACGTATACTGTTCTCTATGTAGGGAGTTTGGCCAAAGTCAGATGAGGGGACCGTTCATGAAGATGAAAGGTGCAGTTGATAAAATAGTCGAAAAATGGATAGAGGGCACTACGAACATTAAAAAATCAAGTGCGGTGGATCATATTGCAAAATCCACCATGCACAGAATTGCGATGACTGCAAATAAAGAGCAAAATGATGGCAATGGCCCCGACAAACAAAATGAAAATAACACTGTGACGCCACAAATCACAATTCCACAGTTGGTAGCAAAAATAACTCTTGCCCAAAGACATCAACTAACCAAGAAATTTCAGCTAGTTCATTATCTGGCTGTGAAGTGTCGCCCTCTCCAAGATTACACAAGTTTTATGAAATTTGAGAAAGATGTCCACCATGTTGACATTGGCGGCGGATATGCAGATAGACGGGCCGCAAAGACAATGTTGAAATTCATTGCCGATCACATTAGGGAGGAAGGAATCACAAGACCCCTGAATGAAGGTTCAAGCCACTATTTCTCCCTGTTTTACGATGGATCGAGCTCTGCTAAAGCTAAAGATGAAAAAGAAGTATATGTAATAAAAACATGCCAGAATGGAGCTGCCAGGTTTCACATTGCTTCATTGGAGGAGCCAACTGACACAAATGCGCCTGGATTAAAACAATCATTGGACCAAAGTATGAGAAAGCTAAACTTCAATTTCGACAGAAAAACAAGGCAGGTTGGAAACGGCAGTGACGGAGCTGCAGTAAATATTGCTCTATTCAAACTGGAGAAAGAGGAACTTGGACCACACCTCATCAAAGGTTGGTGCGCCAATCATAAGGCAGAATTGGGTATACACGACGCATTCAAAAATGCCTCACTCAATACGCAATGTGAAGAAATAATGGGAAATATGTTCCAATTCTTCAAGAAGGCAACTCTCAAATGGCGGCTTTTTAAACGGCAAGCAGAATTTCTGGAAATTAGACACTTGAAATATAAGAGAGTTTCTGGTACTCGTTGGGTTGCCCATCAAGTTGACTGTACTCTGAACTTTCTCCGGAACATGCCAATACTTCTGGGTTTTTTACATCAACAAATCTCCAAACCACACAACAAGACAATGAAGGATGCAGCTCCAACAATGCAGGGACACTTAAAATTGGCTTCAGACTTGAAGGTGCTGATTTATTTGGCTATCAGACATGACATCCTTGCTTACTTATCACCATTTAGCCAAATGTTGGAAAACAGGAAACTTCTTGCACCAGAGGCAATCACAGCAATGAAAAATTCCATAAATGTAATAAAATCTCTTCATGACATATTGCTTGATAAAGGACATTCATCATTCTATGTGGAACATTTATTTCCAACAATTAGCAAGTTTATATTACCCTATCTTGAAGATGATGATGTGGGTATGGCTCAACGAGAAACGAGACAGGACACGGATAATGCTAAAGGAAATTCTCTTGATGATACAGTTAGTGAATTAGAAGACAAGAAACAGATGTTTCATGGTTATGCGATGTCCAACAAACTCCAGTTATCTCTTGGTAAAGTTGCATCAGAGATAACAGGTGTATTGGGGAAGTTAACAGTGAATTTGAATGACAGATTTGCAGACTTTTTGGAAAACCCAATTATCCTTGCAGCGGCCAAAATCTTGAACACGAAGTTGTACAAATATAGCTCCAGAGATGATATCTTGCAAGATGTAAAAGTGATTGCTGGTCACTTTGAATATATCCTCAAAGCAAATGGATGTGATTTACCAAGGTTAAGTCAAGAATTCAGCTGTCTGTATTCGCACATAACTACTTTCTTGTCAGAAGCATCAAATGAACAGGCGTGGCAGCAAATGTTTTTACTTGCTGGCCCTGACTCACAAATGAATATTGACAACATCTTGCACATAGCAGAAATATGTATTGTGCTACCAATAAGTAGTGCTGACATAGAAAGAGTGTTCTCATCATTTGCAAGAATTTTATCCAAGGATCGCTTATCACTGACCAATAGTTCATTGGAAACACTATTAATAGTCAGACACAACAACTTTGATGGATTCATTGCATCTGAATATGATCCGATCATCGATAAATTTCTGAGTCAGCATCCTGATGGTTCCACTCGGAAACGCAAGGCCAGGGTTGAAGGCCACAAGAAACATACACGCATATCCAAGCATGCGAGAACGGGCTGTGCAAAACAAAATTGTTTGTTTCTGCACAAAGACTATGAGCAGCATCACGAAGCAGTGGTAGATGACGATCCAAATGTAAATTCAACTAAATGTGCAGAATCTGATGAAAATGACTCGGACTTTACAGTCAGCGACATTGATCTGAATGAAATCTCTTCCAGTGATTCTGATTCCGAAGATTCTGATAGTGATGTTAACTGAATAGTTATACTCTGACAGTGAACTGAATGGTGACTTAATTAAATAGATTAAAATTATCACACAATTTGTATCGTTTTGTTTTTGTGTTTTTTGAACTGACTGATTATGTGCAATACACTGGCGTTGAAGGGGTAACTCTCAACATGAACATTACAAAAAGTGCTGAAGGGTACACAGGTTTGAAAATGTGCTGAAGGGTACAATTATGTATTATGATCGGCACTAATCGTAATGCAGTTACTTTAACTGTTTTCCTGAAATGCAGTTTGTTTTCAGTTCAATGTTCTTTGGAACACCATGCTGTACAATTATTCTCTAACTAAAATCATGGCAGACACAAAAACTGTACATCATTAAGACATTTTTTAGAATGATATTTCGAACCCTGTGTGCACTTCGGCACTTTTTTTGGTGAGAGTTACCCCTTCAGCAATAGTAGAAGTACCAGTTGTTGAGAAATTTTCATGTTAAAATATTTGAGTTTCAATGATTGAATGATTCTATTTTTTAACCCACATAAAATCATGCTGAGAAAGTTTAAAATCTTTAAAACACATACTCACTCAGTTCAAAACAAACAAATAATTGATAAAACAAATTCCCCTCGTGCATTCAAACCATGAATGGTCATGACTCATTCATAATAAAATTCACTTCAGATCAGTGAGTGATAACCCTACATGCATATGCCCAGCCCATTGTAATAGATCTAATCATCATACCCCACCACTTGGGGCACATAAATTGAATGAAGTGAATGATACTCAGAGAGAAAATGACTTTAATAATGAAGTCTTTTCTGAAATAAAGCTTTCACAACATGATATTTTAACTTGTGAACAATAATTCATCATAATATAATAACATGAACACCTTATTGAAAATTGCCTAGGCCAAAGTGAAAAATGCCTAGGCAAAATGATTTTGCCTAGGCAATTTTTTCGCCTAGGAAAATTTTCCTTAATTCCCAGGGTTGATCAAGACTATTGCTCACAATGCTAAGTGACAAATCTTGTAACATAGCCATTGTTGAACTTGAATAAGAGATACTAATATTCCAGGTCGCCACAAACTGATGATGTATGTAGTTACTAGTTTATTGTCTACACGATGTAAATCTGCCGAGATGGTGTTTAGTATATATACACATATACCATATCCAACAATCACTAAGAACCGAAACTGTCATCAGCTCCAAGATATACGAAAATATCACGGAAATATTACGAAATTAATTTTGTCAGTATCAAATTGCTCGAATTCAAAACTGAGCGAAAAATATTACTGCGCGAATTTAAATACGAGTAAGGTACAATGTTTTTTAATAGTATTGGGCTAATTTTTCTATCTTGTCTGGATGACAGTCTGTTATAGAAGATTAACAGGACGGGACTTGGTCCAAAACAACACCAACCCAACAGATATCCCAAGCTATTTTGGACCGAGAAGTCTTGATCTTGGAACAGATACACCACCTTTAAATTGTAATGAACCCTATTAGAGCTGTCCTCTGAGAGCTCAATTTCTCAAATTAAGTTCTGATGTGTCTGAATTCAAATTACAAATTTTATTTTTGCAGCCCGGGTTGAAGCAAGTTACTCTTTATCAACTTACGAAAAAAGGAGCTGCTCTGATCGCTGCTGACAAAAGCTCTCCGAAGAAGACGATGGGAACGCCCGATTCTAAGAAGAGCCCAGGAAGACCAAAGGCCCCCGATTTCATACCGAAGTGAGCATCTTACACCGGCCTCAAAATATGGCTAGAATCACTAAATACACCATCTGGGGACCTCATTCTGCTTAGGCCTCATCACCTCTGTAAAGTATCTTTCTTGTCAAATTAACAAGTCTTTTTAGTTTCTTTTGAAAGTTTCTTTTTCTTTTTAAGTTTAGTTTCTCTATATCCCCAGATTGGCAGACAACACAATACAAGGTGACCAATCAGGGAACTTAAACCTGTGTTTAGGGCTCCTATAGCAGATGAGGCCATACAGAATGAGGTCCCCAGACCCCAGAGGATGAATTTGTTAGCTAGCCCTCTATGTGGGATTGTTTTCATAAAAAATAAATATTCATCCATTGATTTGTAATATTCTTGTAAGAAATGAAAGTATGCCTCTTAACTAAAATGATATGCTTTGTACCTGATAATGCAGGTACTGAAGTAGATAAGAGTTATCCATATTGTTTGAACATACAATTAACGGGTACGCCTAAAAAGTCTTGCTTTGACAGTTACATTCTATATTTCTATATCTCATGCATAATAATAAGCACTGAGCACTCAGTTTTGGACAAAACTATTTCCATCTGTTTTTGTTAAAGGGGAAGGAAACCCTCAACAAATCAGGCCATTAAGGCCAAAAAAAAGAAGTGTTTTGGTTCTCGGGCAATTTTTTTTTCAAATCAATCCGGGAGGGAGGGTTTTATTTTTATTTTTTATTTTTTCTGCACATGAGGGAGGGTTTTATTTTTATTTTTTATTTTTTCTGCACATGAGGGAGGGTTTTATTTTTATTTTTTATTTTTTCTGCACATGTAAGCATGGACAAAGATACCTTCCTCTGTCTAGTAATAACCAGAAAGGTAGAGGGAACTGTTATGCATATAAACTCATTTAGTCTTATATAAAAATGACATTGTACTACCAGTGTATGACTGGGATTACCTAACAATATATAATGCCCCTGACATTAACTACCGTTATTGTTGTCTAAAAACTGATACCTCCCCATTCTAATATGTGATCCTGAATTTAGTCCTGTGCCTTTCCATTGTATAAAGTTACAATTAGTGTAAGTTGTTCACAATGACTAATTGTAAGAAGAGGATCAGCTAATCATTTTCTTAATTGTAGTCATCTACTTCATGTTGTAAGCCTGCATGTCACTTTTTAACACATTACATGTTAGAGCTCAATGCACACTAATATTCAACACATATCTGCTAAGGACATGTTGATAAAATAAATTTTTTTTTTTTCTCTCAAGTTTTTTTGTCATAACATCAGGCATTGCAATAAAAAGGCCTAATGCGGCCCTTTTTATTCAATGCGGCGGGGTCTGAGAACCAAAACTTTTTGTTTTTTTGGCCTAACATTATGAACCATGGTTCGAAAAAACACGTCTCATGTCTCAGTTATACTAAGACAATGATATCACATCATGTAACACAAAATTCCCGCTAATTACTGCAGGTCCATATTTATAAGATCGTGACGTCACGGCCTCACTTCGTATTACTCATCCTCAGTACAGATATGTGCAAAGGCTATCACAGTAAAATCATTTTGATGTGTTTGTATGTTATTCTGCGCAAAATCCAAGCAATCACAGCCTGTTGAAGACTACATGCATGTATTATAAGCTAAAATGATTTATGTTATAATTTTGAACAATTATTTTATGGCCAGCTAATGGTCGCTTAACATTTGGATGTGACAAGCTCGGCCAAACTCGCACGACTTCTATATGTGCAATTATGACAACCAAACAATCATTCTCAAATTTAACTATAATTTATTCACAACAGATAATCATTTATTGTGCACAACAAACATTCATTCTTCTGTTTTATTTATTTTCATATCTAAAAACAGACTATCGTACGCGATACAGTTTAGCGTTTAACAACCAAGTGGGGCCATGACATCACAAACTATAAAGGGAGATAATATATCTTCTAAAATGGCGGCATCAAGTTGCTCGAGTAATTGCTTTCGCGGGTTAGTTTGAGACGCCATATCTCCCATCTTGTATGTAGATTTGAGCTGAATCTTTACACACGAACAGAGAACAGCTTGCTTAAAGCACATGCCTTTTCATTATGCAATAGTTTCCTCCCCCTTTAAAACATTTCATGTTTTATAGATTGGAGAAAGCTTTGTCAGCCAACGATAAAGCAAGAATTGAGTTCTACTTGCTCCATGCTGTTAAAACACTGACTGCATCACAGAGAGCGAAGCTGCCCGATACCATAAAGGATAAAGTAGCCGAGAAATACAAACACATTGAAGAAAAGAAAATGCTGTGAGTGTTGTCTGCTATAATAAATGAGATTCCTGTTTTATTTGCCACAACAAATAATAGGAGAATTTGTATGTGTACCCATGCCCAATAAGTCTGATTCCACTTGTGAACTTAATATATTAAGGTGTGAAGTGTTGAAAATTTTGCACTCAGGAAAAGGTTGGTGTAAGGATTTATGAAAATAGCTAATCGCTATCGCCAAGCATGAGTGTTGGTTTGGTTCCTTCTTGTCAGGAGTCCTTCCCAGGATACGGGAGCAATTGCTCTCGCACCCGTGCTGTGCGCACTTGTAATTTTCATTTCAAGGGTGCTAAAATTCACACTTGTCCATCTTGTCAATCATTGATTCAACATTGAACTAAGGTTTATTTAATATGTCTGAACTGATTTTTATAATTTTCAGACAACTCAAATCTTACGAAATTGCACCTGATGGTTGCTTCAGACATTCTTGTTCAACTCCGAAAGATAGACAACTTCCTGTGTCGTAACAAATGGTAGCTTGTAATCTTCATGGCCTTCATGGCTCCTAGTAATTGTTTAACCCTTTACCCAACAGAAGGGCCCTGTGCCAATGCATTCTCTTATATATGCGAGTCGACCATAGGTCGCCTCGCATATATAAGAGAATGCATTGGCTTAACACATTAAAAATTATAAAATTGTTAAAGAATGTAAGAAAAAATGGTAAAAAGTGTTAAAAAGAATTTTTTTAGGCCAATGCATTCTCTTATATATGCGAGGCGACCTATGGTCGACTCGCATATATAAGAGAATGCATTGGCACAGGGAATAACTGTAGCCATCACAATGTGGTCAATGAGCTGGTTCCAATGATATCCATATTTGTATGGTTTTATTGAGACAGACCCAAGATAATTTAGGCTGTTGCAGCTTTTTTTGGCCGGTTTGTTGGGTAAAGGGTTAAATCATACTAATGAATTATATTTTCAATCAGATTGAAGATGACACCAGAAGAAAGGATGACATATATAAAGAAGAAAAGATTTGAGGAGCGTAAAAAGAAACAAAAAGCTCAGAAAGTGGTTTGTATCTGGCCAAGCAAAGTCAATTTCCCATTTCTCAAGCCCGCATGGATTGTTCCGAAACCATTCATGTGCAACCTTTTTATTCACTATCAATCTGTCGAGAATATATTAAATCAGTACAAAATTATTGTGGTACATTTTTATTATAAAAGTGAGATAGAACCGGCCCGTTTCCCTGATAAAAGTTTTCGATTCATTACTGTAATTGGTTCAAAACGTGTTGTGCAGTAATGCCCAAAGTAATTCTAGAGCTTTCCGATGAATGGCAACAAGCCATATTTCCAACTAAATCCTGAAAAATTACCCATAATTCTGCTGTGGTTAAGTGGTCAATTACTTTGGGCATTGTTGTATTGCGTCTGCAAACTCAGTAAAAAAATGTGTCAATGATAATTTATTGGGTGATTTTTGACGATATGGAATTTATCAGTGAACTTTAATGGACATATGTTTGGGTAATAATGGCCACGGGCAAATGAAATTAATATTTTGTCTGTCCGCATGGAATGTCTCAATCATGTGTCATCAGATCTCAATGGAAAAAAGAACGGTCCTGTGACGTCCACTTAGGGTATGCCCACCATAGGCTGTATTCCATAATGCCACATGGGGGTATGCACCAGGCAACATTTCAGCTCTTTGTTTTCACTGAAGATGACGGGAGCCCCTATGAATAGAATGCACTGGCTTACAAGATCAAGGTAAATGTTGTTAGGCCAAAGTATTCTCTTATATATGCGAGGCTCCCTACGGGAGACTCGCATATATAAGAGAATGCATTGGCACAGGGTTTTCAAAGAATTTCAGGAATCTCCACGTCATGGGAGGGTTAAAAACGACACAGGTTAGGTATCGGGTGAATAAATGCTGTCCAGTAAACTTCAATGTTCTCCCCACAAGATGAGATATTTATTTGTATTAAATTTCAGAGAATTGAAGACCAGGAACTTGACCTGAAACCACTACCTCAACCAAAACTTGTGGAGACTGCTGACGGTTTACCAAATGAGGCCTTTGGTGATGTTGCTATGATTACTGAGTTTATTAGCTGCTTTGCTGAATTGCTCATGCCCGATGAGGAATATCCAATATACTATGGTGAGTTGTATTACCAGGAAATAATCAGATGGTTTAGAGATTATTCTGTCTTACTTTCCTGTCACCAAAATATTCGTGTTGAAACGGTTAGTGAACTAATCAACATTGACTCAATTATTAAAGCCACATGGCGGTTTGCACTCCAAACCTCTAATAATATTCACTTCAGAATTTTTCCCGCTATCGAAATAGGTTGCTAAATACCTGAACTACCTTTCTACAAGCATTATATGTCCTGAGAAGACACATTGGAGTCATACAAAATACAACTTCGGACAATGTACGGGTCCCATAAAAAAACAGTGCCATTTGTATTCATCAGAATTCTGGAATTGAAAAATGTCTGGAAAAGTTATATTGCGTTATTTTAACATGAAAATATTTTTTAAATTCACATACTGCTTTTTCTTCATTTTAATCATCAAAATTATAACGTACCATAAATGGTTCAGAGCGATAACAGCTCTAGATTTCTTCCCATGTCTACAATTGATTCGGCCCAAATGAAACTATCTCATTTTTATTTGAAAAATATAAGAAACAAAACACTTATTTTAAGCACTATATCCAGGCTGCTATATCAACAAATTTGTATATGTAATTTTGGGGTTCGAACAAGCCATGTCCGTTTAACCCTTACCCAACAGAACGGCCCTGTGCCAATGCATTCTCTTATATTTGCGAGTCGACCATAGGTCGCCTCGCATATATAAGAGAATGCATTGGCTTAACACATATTAAAAATGATAAAATTGTCAAAGAATGTAGAAAAATAATATAAAAATTGTTAAAAAATTTTTTTTAGGCCAATGCATTCTCTTATATATGCGAGGCGACCTATGGTCAACTCGCATATATAAGAGAATGCATTGGCACAGGGCATAACTGTAACCATCACAATGTGGTCAATGAACCGGTTCCAATGATATTCATATTTGTATGGTGTTATTGAGACAGACCGAAGATATTTTAGGCTGTTGAAGCTTTATTTGGGCGTTTTTGGCCGTTTTGTTGGGTAAAGGGTTAAATAAGACGACCCTGAAATCTGACATTCGATTAGTCAAAGCAATGGGCATTTCTTGAACTTATAATCTGAACATTTCACTCCACTAAATAGGACTCCTTCTGCACTTGTATTATCTGTCGTTTGCTTAATTTTCCTGAAAACCCCACCAGGTGAATAATAGACCAATGTATTCTTTTATAACTGAATTGGAAAATCAATTGAGTTTGGAAAGGGTTAACATCTATGGAATGTCCATGAGAATGTCTCTGTATTTCAGATTCCTTGATGAAATGCCTATTGTCTGGTAAAGCAGGCCGTTATTGTCTCTCTGTATTTTAGTTGCCTTGATGAAGTGTTTATCGTCGGGTAAAGCGGGTCATACTTACCTATCTCTCTTTATTTTAGATGCCTTAATGAAATGCTTATCGTCGGGTAAAGCGGGTCATACTTACCTATCTCTCTTTATTTTATATGCCTTAATGAAATGCTTATCGTCGGGTAAAGCGGGTCATACTTACCTATCTCTCTTTATTTTAGATGCCTTAATGAAATGCTTATCGTCGGGTAAAGCGGGTCATACTTACCTATCTCTCTTTATTTTATATGCCTTAATGAAATGCTTATCGTCGGGTAAAGCGGGTCATACTTACCTATCTCTCTTTATTTTAGATGCCTTAATGAAATGCTTATCGTCGGGTAAAGCGGGTCATACTTACATATCTCTCTTTATTTTAGATGCCTTAATGAAATGCCTGTCGTCGGGTAAAGCGGGTCATACTTACTTGTCTCGTGTGCTGATGGTTCTTTTACAGACGCTCTTGCAAGATGACATAGCGAAGGTATGTTACACATTGATCTTATCATCTGTATTATTAGGCAAAAAAAAAAATACATCTTGGATTTTACTCTTTGCATGACTAAATCATTTGCCACACCCTACAGTCCACATCCCTCATTCAATCATCACCAAACTTCATATGGATCTTTGGGGTAACCTCTAGATGGGAGCCATTGATTTTTTTCCGAAATTCGTTGAAAAACATGGCCACCAGCAACCATCTTGTATTTTAATCTTTGTATGACTAAATCCTTTGGCACACTGTACAGGCCACCTGCCTCATTCGATCATCACCGAGCTTCACAGCTATCTTCTGGATGATCTCTAGACGGGAGCCGTCATTTTTTTCGAAACTCATTAAAAAACATGGCCACCAGCAGCCATCTTGTATTTCAAATTTGAATCCATCGCTGCAGCCTGCATTTATCAAGAATTGTTTTGAAAATTTACAGGCATGTTTTGGCTCTCATAGATAGGAGCTATCGAATTTAAATTATTTTAGATGAAAATCATGGCTGCCGGCAGCCATCTTGGATTTTACTCTTTGCATTCTACAGACCACATCCCTCATCCGATCGTCACCAAACTTCATATGAATCTTCGGGGTAACCTCTAGATTTTGGAGTCATCAATTTATTTTTTGGAAATTCCTCACAAAACATGGCCGCCAGCAGCCATCGTCAATTCCTGGATTTCAAATTTGAATTTTCTACTCTTTGTATGACTAAATCCATCAGGGCACCCAAGAGGCCAACTCCCTCATCTGATCAGCACCAAACTTCATATTGATCATCAGAGTGACATCTAAATGGGAGCCTTCTCGGATTTTACTCTTTGTCAGGGGCCTTGTAGGGTATTTTATACCTGGAAAGCAAGGAAATCGCATTTGCGGGTGCTAATAATTTTTTTCTTCTGAAGGGCCGAACCATGGTCCACCATAATAAATGGATACAGAGAATTGACTTCCCAATTTGAACATTCTACATGTAAGCTACAATGTTTGCATTCACAGGATTATTCCGAGCTGAAGGTAAAACTGACTGACATTCCAGTTAACCAGTATACGTCATCAGAATTGGTTCGGCTTTGTCTTCGTCGTGATGACGTAGACGAGAATGATGATGAAGGTGATGAAGATGCTCTTGATACGGTGAGTTCTGTTATGAAGCTTCGTTTTAACCCTTTAACCAACAGAACGGCCCTGTGCCAATGCATTCTCTTATATATGCGAGTCGACCATAGGTTGCCTCGCATATATAAGAGAATGCATTGGCTTAACACATTAAAAATTATAAAATTGTTAAAGAATGTAAGAAAAAATGGTAAAAAGTGTTAAAAAAAGATTTTTTTTAGGCCAATGCATTCTCTTATATATGCGAGGCGACCTATGGTCGACTCGCATATATAAGAGAATGCATTGGCACATGGCATAACTGTAACTATCACAATGTGGTCAAGGAGCCGGTTCCAATGATATCCATATTTGTATGGTTCTATTGAGACAGACCGAAGATATTTTAGGCTGTTGAAGCTTTATTTGGCCGGTTTTGGCCGGTTTGTTGGGTAAAGGGTTAACTCACTTGATGCATTGCCAGACCTGAAAATATGGTGCTGGACATCTCTGGTGACCTCATACTGCATAGCCTCATCTGCTATGGGAGACCTAGACACATACTTTAAGTTTCGAGATGGTGAAGATAGTGATTATGCACCCATTGGGAACCTCGATTATGAATTTTATCTTCTGCAAATTAGGGGATATAGAAACTTCCTACAAGGGAAATGTAACTAAAAACAATCTTAATTTGATACTAATATACTTCCCAGAAGATGAAGCATAAGCAGAATGAGGTCACCAGAGGGTGAATTTGGTGATGCTAGCCCGCTGTGCGGGATAGCATCACTAAATTCACCCTCTGGGGACTGCAAATGACAGACACGCTATTTGCAGGCTTGCATTTAAACATCTGTGTCATCTGCCAATTTAGGGATATGGAGAACCTATACTAAGAAAGAAACTTTCTAAAGAAGTTTCTAAAGAAACTAAAAAAAACTTGTTAATTTGGTAATAAAGATACTTTCCAGAGAAGATGTAAGGTCTAAGCAGAATGAAATCCCCAGAAGGTGAATTTAGTGATGCTACCCACTGTGCAGGGATGCGTCACTAAATTCAAGCCTGTTTATAATCTGTGTAGATTTAATGAGATTCAGATTTATACAAACCTTTGGCAGTCTTGAGGGTCTTAAACGGGTCAATCCGTGGTTTTGAAAATGGGTGCCACTTCCTAGCTTTAATTAGGGCGCCTCAAGGTTTACATTACCATATCAGACAAGAATGTTTCAATAGTGTGGCATTTTTCACTTAAGGAACCATATGATACAGTGCTGATATGTTTTTTCCTCACAGTGCGATGACCAGGGCCAAAATAGTCCCCATTTCTGCCCATTTCAGATTTTTATATGACCGTTTGAAAAAATGGCCATATTATGTGATTGGTCTCCAGCCATCCGTCTGTCCAGCCGTCCGTCCGTCGGTCTGTCCATTAGCAGTTTTGGTTTCCAGACGATAACTTTAGTTTGGGTTATTTTATTGGACTAAATTTGGTATGTCAGTTTTCCAGACCAAATTACAGGTCAAGTTCGAATTTCGGTTCGTTGAGATTATTTTGTACAGACTTACGGCTCTTTTTAACTTAGAATATTCAATAGTTTCCGGATGATAACATTAGTTTGGGTTATTTTATCGGAACCAAATCTGGTATGTGAGTTTGACAGACCAAAATAGGGCAAAATTCAATTATGGGTTCGATCCAAATATTTCTTACTGACTTATTGCTCTTTTAACATATCTTGTTTTTTGTATGTCTATTTGACTCCAGCCACCAGCGATTGAATAAGTATAGGAAAACATGTATGGCGATGAGTCACTCGTCGCTAACGGTGAAAAATGTTTTAAACTCCGTTAATTTGGCATCAGGAACGATTTTATCACTGCAGAGTTGTAGCTGAGTATGTTATTTATAGGAAACAGGCGACATATGCCGGGTATTTTGTGTTTAGTGCTTTTATTTGAGATATGTTTGTCCGGCCATTTGGTAATTCTTTCATAACTTGAGTATATTATATTAGGATACCGATTTATAAACTTGATTAAACCCTTATTTTGGGACTTTATGTCCAGTAACTGTGAGTTTATAAAAGCACACCAGGCATATTTTGCCACGCCCAGTGTATCTCTTGTTTACTAATACTGAACCTGAAATTCCCAATTCACAGAAAGTATCTTGTTTTGTGAACAAAAGATGAAAATTGGTAAAAAAAACTATTGAAAAATGAGACAAATATAATAGTTTGTGACAGCAAAAAAAAATGAGTCGATTGGGAGAGGGGAAATAAACAATTTATAATTATGGCTTAACCCTTTACCCAACAGAACGGCCCTGTGCCAATGCATTCTCTTATATATGCAAGTCGACCATAGGTCGCCTCGCATATATAAGAGAATGCATTGGCTTAACATATTAAAAATGATAAAATTGTCAAATAATGTAGAAAAATATTATAAAAATTGTTTAAAAAATGTAAGAAAAAATTATAAAATTGTTAAAGAATGTAAGGCCAATGCATTCTCTTATATATGCGAGGCGACCTATGGTCGACTCGCATATATAAGAGAATGCATTGGCACAGGGCATAACTGTAACCATCACAATATGGTCAATGAACCGGTTCCAATGATATCCATATTTGTATGGTGTTATTGAGACAGACCGAAGATATTTTAGGCTATTGAAGCTTTATTTGGGCGTTTTTGGCCGTTTTGTTGGGTAAAGGGTTAAACATGATGTATGATATCCTATACAGCCTGAAGACACCGTACAGATGTTAGAGAGTCAGGAGATGTATGAGTTGGATGCCAGTCAGAAGTTAGTCATTCTCAAAGGCCTCTGTTCTCGGATAATGGGATCGTATTCTGTTCAGGACTTCATGGAGGAGAAACAGCGAGATGCTGCTAAACTCTGGTAAATATAGTTCTCTCGTAATATTTACATCGCGAGATGTTGCTAAACTCGGGTAAATATAGTTCTTTCGTAATATTTACATCGCGGGCAATCCCGGCATGGCCTTTTGAGGAAACCAGTGGCTTCAGCTCCTTGATTTGCCAAAATGCCAAGTGAGGATGGCGGTGATTGCTCTCCTAAGCTAGTCGACATTTCCGTAAATTAGCTATCACTATGTTGCTAATAAACATAAATAAATATGTAGAAACAAAGGTTTAATCTAGAAAGACATGTAAATGTACAGTCCTCCTCAGGAAGTGGGCGCTCGCGCCCGCCAGGGCCCGCATTTTCGATTTCCCTGGCGTGATGTATCGCTCCCGCCTTTTTTCAAAGTGGAAACCGGCGCTTTAGTGTGAATTTCTGGCCGGAAACTCCGGCAAGCCATATCGAACGCACCCTCATTTTGCAAATAAAATAAATAATCATGGTTTTTTCTGTCAACGTTCTTATCATGAATGCTTAAAATATCTTTTGGTTATGGGAATGAGTACAGGGATGGCAAAACAATCGTCATGAAAGCTTATTGTAAAAGCATGTGCCAAGCATTCTGACCGCGTTCGGAAAAAACTTACCGACCGGTAAAGCCTTAAAACAGTTTTACGAAATGGTAGCCAGTTCGACTTTTATTTTCAAATGGACTCTGGAGCGGCACTTAAACACAAAAAGCCACCTGAGTGCTGTGTATTTCGAGCGACTTGATCCCGAAAATAGTACACCAACTGGTACTAGTATTGTTTTCATAGATTCGAAAATGGGGGGTATACTGGATTGACTGCGTCTGTCCGTCACGCTTTCTCTGTCCGTGTTTACTAATGACTTATGTGGCTAAGATTGTGTAAAATGGATATTTATGTGCATAACTTCCGTTGCGTGGCTAGCCACGTAACGGCTTTCAGATGGACGTTCAAAAATGATCTATTTGGCCTAATCAGGTTATTTAATTTTGTAGTCACTCAAAATTTGGAAACAAAAAGTCCATAGATTTAGACATCCATGACCTGTCAATAGGAGATGTCGGACAGTTATGTGGCTAGTCACCCAATCACGGACCTGTCAGTTTCTCCTATTTCACTGTCCCAGTTGCTGTGTGCAAGTTTTTGAGTTTTAATCAGCTTCTTCTGCTATAATTCCAACATGTTATGAATCCATAATCTGGAGTTTTATCACTATCTACTACTTGATAGCCACATAAAATTTTATGGCTACTTGAGAAGCCACATAAAAACTAAAGCCACATTACCATTTCTAGCCACATAGGTCGGAGCCACATGTCTACCCATTTGTTCGTCCCTCCGTCCGTCCGACCTCATAACTCGAACAACTATGAACCAATTGAAAATTCCGTTTTTTTGTGTGAGTCAATGATATCAACATACAGGTCAAGTTCGAATTTGAGTTTGATCCAATAATTTTTCTCAGAGTTATGGGATTTTCGACTTAGAAAATTCAATTTTTCTTGTTTTTTTCTTTGGTTTCCGGATGATAACTCAAGTTTGGATTGTTTAATTGGAAATTCTGTTCTTTTTGTGGGTCGTTCATATCAAAATACAGGTCAAGTTCGAATTTGAGTTTGATCCAATGATTTTTCCCAAAGTTATGGGCCTTTCGACTTTGAACATTCTGTCCGACTTAATAACTTTAACAAATATGAACCGATTTCAATAATTTTTGGTATACATGCTTCTCACAACACCCTCTCTACATGATGCGGCTCAGGGTTGGCTCGGACTGTTTTTCCTAACATTACACTTCATTTTGACTTAGAAAATTTTGACATTTTTTTTTTGTAGATGCTATATCGATATTATTAATCCAAATTTTTCTTTAAAGTTAAAAATCTATTTGTTGGTTTTTACGAATAATGCGGGTTGAATTTGCCATGGTGGGGGTATGCTAGCACACGAGTGCACACCTCTTGTTGAACTTCAATAAATAATATACCATCATTTCATAAACCTATTATTACTTGAACTCAGTCACTTGTCATTCGCACTTCCTTTATTTCTTCTACCTTATCTTTCTTATACTTTCATGAGGAGATCGCTCAACAAAATATGGATTTCTGCTTTCTATCTTCAGATTTATTTCAGTGATGATGATGTTATTATACCCCCACTTTCGAAGAAAATGGGGGGTATACTGGATTGACTGCGTCTGTCCGTCACACTTTCTCCCTCCGTGTGTCCGTCCGTCCGTCCTCATAACTCGAACAACTATGAACCGATTTCAATATTTTTTTGTATGCAATCTCCTTAGGACCGCATGATGCTAATTGCGGTGCGGTCCGACTTTCTTTTTTTAAGTTACACCTTACTTTTCGACTTACTTTGACTTAGGAAATTCTGTGAGACTTAATAACTTTAACAAATATGAACCGATTTCAATAATTTTTGGTATACATGCGTCTCACAACACCCTCTGTACATGATGCGGATCAGGGTTGGCTCGGACTGTTTTTCCTAACATTACACTTCATTTTCGACTTATTTTGACTTTTTGTGGATGCTTTTTTCCCTGAAGTTGTGTGCCTTCTTAGCAGAAGTTTGGTTTGACTGACCAAACACTCGACAAAAGCCATCTTAGATGTTAAGGTTGCATTTCCTTTTCTACCCTTTTTTGGATTTGTTCAATCATTCGAACAAATATGAACCAAGTTGAATATTTTTTCTGTACAAGCTTCTTGCGACACCATATCGATATTATTAATCCAAATTTTTCTATAAGTTCAAAATCTTTTTTGTTTGGTTTACGGATAATGCAGGTTGAATTTGCCACGGTGGGGGTATGCTAGCACGCGATTGCACACCTCTTGTTATTATTACTATTATTAGGGGTTTTGATGCTATTGTTGTTTTGCACTTATCAATCATCGATTGAGATTCCAAGCTGAAGGTAGATCTTCTTTCCCATTCTCTGTTCATGTGTTTTCATCATCAATATGTATTCATCAATTGGGAGTTAAAATAAATAGTGTTTAAACCAAATTTACAGGAGAGAAAAAAGTATTCAACTTAAAGAGAAAAAAGGGAAGAAGAAGCTGACGGAACAGAAGAATAAAGAGAAGAATGAGAAGGATAAAAGTGAAGAGAAGGAAGTAAAGGAAGAAAAAAAGGATGACAAGTCTAGTTAGTATTACTCTTCAAACCTTGAGATAATGTCTTATTTGCAGATCGTCATTCGCTATCCCGCATATCAATCTAGAATCACCAAATTAACCCTCTGGGCACGGTTGGTGATTTAAATTTTTTTTTTAAATTAAATAAAAAGATTTTTTTTTATTTAAATAAATTGTTTTGTTCTAACTTATGAAAATATGTTGTTGTGCAATGTCTTTGATAATTGAATGTTCTAAAATGTGTTGCCTATTATATCCAATGCTGGATTAATCAGAATTCTATTATTATAGTTAGTATTACTCTTCAATAGTGTTACTCTTCAATAGTGATATGCAGTTTTGAAATTTAATTTTCAGTTTTGGTTTCGGTTATGATGTTACTCAATAAACCAATAACTATATGCATAGAGAAGATGGTATAATATATGACACAATATTTACAGCCATTTTTCAGTGATTTCCATAGTCAATGTGGCAGTATGTGCTATTATCGCCCATATGACACCCAAATGTTCCAAATTGAAACTGTTATATTATAGCGGTGGCATATAGAAGAGTAGGTTTTATAGAATGTCTCGGCTGCATTTTGGTTTTGAAGTAACATTTTGGTTTTGAAATAAAACCGAAAGAAAACCAAGAAACCATAAAACCGCACATCACTACTCTTCATGCCTTGAAATAATGTCTGTTATTTGCAGAATGAGGTCCCCAGAGGGTGAATTTAGTGACGCTATCCCATATAGTGGTCTTGTGTCACCAAATTTACCCTCATTCTGCTTAGGCCTCAACAGCTATGAGACATAGGTCAGATTGAAGTTCCCCAGTTGAAGTTTGTGATGTTCCCCTGCCCATATTTCAGTTGGCACCGTGGGGGTATGCCAGCATCCAAGGTTCAGCTTCTTGTTACTATTGTATCAACTAAAAAAAAGCTGTGTGTCGCAATTTCCTCTACACTGTTGAAATAAGACTGAGTTTAGTGTGTCTGTCATTTGAAGAATGAGGTCCCCAGAGGGTGAATTTAGTGACGCTATTTCCCGCAGCGGAATAGCATCACTAAATTCACCCTCTGGGGACCTCATTCTGCTTATATCTTTGGACAGTTTCTTCATTATCAAATTTCTATTGAAACTTCTTCATATAGATTCTATTTCTTTTTTAGTTTAGTTTCTCTATATCCCAAAATTGGCAAACGACACATTGCATAATCGTGGTTTCCACTTCAACATTTGGGAACTTCAATCTGAATCTGTGTCTCTCATAGCAGAATGAGGTCCCCAGAGGGTGAATTTGGTGATGCTAGCCCACTATGTGGGATAACGTCTCTAAATTCACCCTCTGGGGACCTCATTCTGCAAACAGGCACACTAAACTCAGGCTTGTGTTGAAAACATCTGAATCACTATTTGGGTATTTAAAATAATGAAATAAATATTAGCTTCATTCAATATATTATTTGTAATTGCACACGGTATAGTTTATGTTCTCAACTGTTAACTTACAGATGTGGATATCTTGCATTTCTATGGTAAAAAAGAGGAGAGTGGAACTCCTTCACCAGCACCGGAAGAATCGAAAGACGATGAGGATATCATCTCACGTGTCAAGAACCGACGGGTTCTATCTGCGAAGGCTGCAGAAGAGAGGGCAAAGCGAGAAGAAGAAAAGAAAATAGAGTTAGTTTGTTTTAAACTTCCTACTTAGAAAGAAATCGGCAATATGTATTAACATAATTATGGCATTGGAATTCATGTAGTTAAATTTTATATGTTCTTAATATTTTCAACCATCACTGAAGCCAGCAAAAAGGGTTTCACACATAAAAATGTCAGACCAACTCAATTTAACCCTTTCAGTGCCAGGGGCCGATCTCATCGGCCCTAATTTACGGTCTGTAAAATCGGCCCCAAATTATTATTTTTTGGGTTGAATTTATTTTGGGTATGCTTAAGCATGCTATAGCGAATTTAAAAACAAACTGGATAAAACCTTAGGGTTAATGCAACAAAATCAACATGGCTTTCTGACAGCATACTTAGTGGCAAATAAATTAGTCCTTTAAAGCGATGTGAAACACTAGGGTAAGGACTCAAGCCTTGAAATATGGTGTCTGTCATTTGCAGAATGAGGTCCCCAGAGGGTGAATTTGGTGATGCTACCCCGCATAGTGGGCTAGCATCACCAAATTCACCCTCTGGGAACCTCATTCTGCTGAGGTGTAAGCAGAATGAGGTCCCCAGAGGGTGAATTGGTGATGCTAGCCCGCTATGCGGGGTAGCATCACAAAATTCACCCTCTGGGGACCTCATTCTGCAAATGACAGACACTATTTCAAGGCTTGGGTAGGGTAATTAAATAGAAATGGAGAATAATCTTGCTCAAAGTAGTTATTGTTAGAAATATTAATCCAAATTTATAACACACACTGTCATTCTTGTATATTTTAATTAAATGCAATGACTCGATGGCGAAATCATTTGCATTGGTTTATCGCCGATAGTTGTGTCCCGAATCGATATGTAACTATTTAGAATTTCGCGTAGTTCAAACGGTGTTTTCTATGGAGTGGTATGGTTGATTTCTTTGAGATTTTTGGCGATGTTAGTGGAATGCCATATTCATCCAGTTGGCACAGCACCTGAGTACTATCTTATGAGTTTCATGCACCCGAGTAAGTCCATATGTCTTTAATACTGCCTAATTACTACAATATTCTGTCTGTCTCAATCTCTTGTTAAAAAAAATTGTGTACACAATATATAACAAGCTGTGGTCTTGAATAATGACTTAATGCTATTTCAACCAACCATACATAAAGTTCCATAAAATGAGTCCATATATATTAAATGAGTTTACATAGCGTAAATATATAAGTATAATTGCAATTTTCACTGAATAGTGTAGTTCTTGGGAAACCACAACATGCTTTTATTACATATCTATCAACGTAATTCTCATGATCGCACGAGTTTCCAGGCGTGTGATAATTCTCAGAATCTCACTAGTGCAATCTGTCGACGGAACTATTTCATTCAGTGTTGTCAGACTGGTTCTCGCCGTTACTATTTTTACTTTTTCAATCACGACAATAAAGAAACAATAAGCGATCAATCGATGAGATGATTCATTCAAGTAGTTTCAATTCAAGATTATGTTTGTTGAGGCACAGAATTTAATTTCAAACGCATCATTAAAGATGGGTCAAGGTCACTCGCAGATAGACGGGCTCCCTGTCTGATTGTTGCGTTAACCCTAAAATGCCGTTAAAACTCAATTAAATTCACATTTTCTGTACCGGAGATGTACGATTGTGAGTCAACTTACTATGATACAGAGATATGTAATTAAAATATAACCGCATGAGTGTCTGGATGTTGACGAATTATCGCACTCGATTTGTTGGCGGAACGCGATACCTCTCGTGCGGGAATGCGTCCCGCACTCGAGGTATCGCTCCGCCAACAAATCTCGTTTATCTATTTATCACATAACCTGCTACTACTCCAGATACCCTCCTTAGTCTTCACTTAACCCTTCCATGACTGGAGCTTCCTGAATTTTTGTGAAAACCCTGTGCCAATGCATTCTCTTATATATGCAAGTTGCCCATAGGCTGCCTCGCATAAGTAAGAGAATGCATTGGCCTACCAATATTTACCTTGATCTTGTAAGCCAGTGCATTCTCTTATATATGCGAGGCTCTCCTCGCATATATAAGAGAATGCACTGGCACAAGATCTTTAATGCTGCACCAGCGCAGCTCCAGTCATGAAAGGGTTAAGATCTGCATCAGAAAGTTTTCTCTTTTCAGATTAGAGAAACAGTTAAATGTATTCAAAGAACAAAAAGAAGCAGAGAATTTTGAAAAGAAGTTCAGCGTTAGTTTATAAATAATTTTGTTTAACCCTTTACCCAACAAACCGGCCAAAACCGGCCAAATAAAGCTTCAACAGCCTAAAATATCTTCGGTCTGTCTCAATAGAACCATACAAATATGGATATCATTGGAACCGGCTCCTTGACCACATTGTGATAGTTACAGTTAGCCCTGTGCCAATGCATTCTCTTATATATACGAGTCGACCATAGGTCGCCTCGCATATATAAGAGAATGCATTGGCCTAAAAAAAATCTTTTTTTACCATTTTTTCTTACATTCTTTAACAATTTTATAATTTTTAATGTGTTAAGCCAATGCATTCTCTTATATATGCGAGGCGACCTATGGTCGACTCGCATATATAAGAGAATACATTGGCACATGGCCCTTCTGTTGGGTAAAGGGTTAAAATACATTCATCAATGTGTTTGGACAAATAACTTGTATATTTCTTTAGCCTTCAAACAAATCCAGAAACATTAATTTGGAGAGACTTTATGCCAAGTTGTATAGCACACTTATTAAGGATCATAAAAGCTAATTTTTGTTTACTGTAATCAGGAGATGTATAATAGTGCATGTGATAAATTTAAAGTTACGTCGCTTGGATCGTTAGCGATGTATCTTTAAAATCCATCAATTTTTTACAGGCAAACCCCTAGTGTATCACCCCTACAAATGACTAATAGACCATTGCAATATATTATATTATAACTGGGTGGAGGAATCCATTTAGTATATAAATGGTTAATTAATCTCGGCGGAAAGCCACTTTTGCTGGGTGAATCCCAAGCCTCGATTTTATGTGCCTGTCATTTGCAGAATGAGGTCCCCAGAGGGTGAATTTAGTGACGCTGTCCCTCACAGCGGGCTGGCATCACCAAATTCACCCTCAGGTAACCTCATTCTGCTTAGGACTCAACTGCTATAGCATACCTAGCATCAGATTGAAGTTCCCCAGTTGAAGTTGGTGATGTTCACCCATTGGTAAACTCAATTATGCATTTTATCTTCTGCAAATTAGGGGATATAGAAACTGAACAGAAGGGAAAAAGTAACTAAAAACAATGTTAATTTGATAGTAATTGGATACTTCCCAGAAGATGAGGTTCCCAGAGGGTGAATTTTGTGATGCCCGCCTGCCTTGTGGGATATAATCAGTAAATTCACCCTCATTCTCCACATGACAGACACACTAAATCCAGGCTGGGTGATATCCTTGTGGTGCACTTCAACTACTTTTGTCGTTGGAGCATGAATCATGTAAATATGCTAATAACCCAACGTCACTCTTTATCTTTATAAATTCAGGATGGTATTCGTCAAGCTAAGATGGTTCTGCGGCAGACACCTATTGGAACTGATAGAAATCACAGCCGATACTGGATATTCAAAAAGACAACTCCTGGTCTTTTCATCGAAAAGGGTTTGTGTTGTAGCATTTTTTACGCACGTTTTTTATTTTTTTGAATTAAAATTTTGAAAAACTAACGCCGTTATAACCTCCGCCAAGCTACCCCGAGTCACCACACCAAATTTGGTTGAAATCGGTTTAGGGGTCTGGGAGAAAAATCCGAACAGACAAATCCTATTCTTATATATATGTAGATATGTGATCTGGGGGTTCGGAAATTAAGTGTGCCTTTAAATTTGGGTCGTTAAATAATATAATATCCAGGGACCGGCCTAAAGGGTGTCTTGGGAGAGGACCAGCCTAGAGGGCGACTTGGGAGACATCTTCTCCCTAAAATGTAGAACTTCCCTATTTTTGTCATGGAGAGAAGTAACTTCTTTGTCATAGATAAATATACATATGTCCAAATAGAATATTAACAGTGTATTTACTGAGTATTATGGTGTTCTTACTCACTATAATGGTTTTATACATGGATTCTTGTTTTGCATAATACTTATTGGATCATAGAAGGGTGATGTTGGGGTGTAAATTGAACTTCAGCCATCACTTAATATTTAATGGGGAGAAGTGATGTCTCCTAATTTTAAACCTCTGGTGCCTGATAATATCCTGTCTACTCAATTCCATATTGTTGTAAGATTCTACAGTAATACCCTAAATAATCGACTCCTTAACTACAGCAGAATTATGGGTGACTTTTCAGGATTTAGTCAGAAATATGGCTTGCTGCCATTCATCGGAAAGCTCTCAGTGAGTAATTCTGCTGTGGTTAAGGAGTCGATTATTTAGGCCATTAATGTATGTAGTTAGTGTCTCCATGCTTTCATCTTATTTATCCAGGCTGGGTGTCGCGACACATTGGTTATTGCACTAGACCCGCTGAAGCTGGTGACCCTGCAGAAGAGATTTCATCCGAGTCGGACAATGAGTCAATCACCGAGTCCGAGATCAACGTCGTGAGAAAACCTAAAGAAATGGAAAAGACGTAAGCACCATAATGATTTCATTCAATTTTGCACATAAACCAGTTTTCCTATGGCACCTTGGGTATCCTTGATAACCAAATGACTGTACAAAGCAGGGAAATGACTCAAATCACTTTGCCTATATCATTGTGGTTGATGGAGAATTTTTATATAGTGCTTATTCAAGGCTCCAAGAACTGTAACAATCACATTATCACCCCAGTTGTTGATTGACCTTGTCACAAGGATCACAACTTGTTTATGTTTTAGTATAAAAATATTTATTTTCCCGTGTTTGGTTTGATCTTAGGCAACAGTAATTTTTGTCCCCTGAAAATTAATTAACTGAGTTATGTCCCTTTGATGATTTCTCGCCATTTTTTTGCCGTAAGTGCAATAACTCGAACAAATATTAACCGATTTCAATAATTTTTGGTTTATGACTTGGTTGCCACAATATCTCGGACGAGTTCGAAAACCAGTTTTGTCTGATTTTTCTTAACTGAGTTATGCCCCTTAGTTTCACGCTTTCTCGCCATTGTTTTTGCCGTAAGCGCAATAACTCGAACAAATATTAACCGATTTCAATAACACTGCCAATCTCGGAGTTAGCCACTTTGGACTTAGCCATCTTGGAGTTAGCCACTGTTTCGGGGGACACTGGTCAGCGACCTTTTATATTAGTTGGTTTACGAACATCATGGGGAAAAATCTGTTGATGGAGGAGGGGAAAAAATATAAATAACCAAGACAGTTCTTGACAATTATTCCACACAGTCCTGGTGAGTGAAAATGTCATATATTTACTTGAAATAATTGTTTACGAATAAAACCAAACAATAATAAACTCATAGAACAGTTTAGTGACAAGTTTTACACAAACTGAACACCATAGGCATAATTTTGTTTTAAAAAGTTGTTGGTGGTTCATAAACAATCTTTAAATTGATTTCGCCTTGTTTGTTTATTTTGCTTATTTATACGATTGTGATGTTAAATCTTAAGTTTGTAATATTTGTTTCAGTGCACCACATATAGGTCAGAACCTGTGGTTCTGTTATGACTCGCTCAAGGATTTAGATTGTCTGTTAGAGAATCTCCATAGTAAAGACATTCCCTTTCATGACTGGAGCTCAACAATAAAAACCCTGTGCCAATGCATTCTATTATAAATGCGAGTCGACCATAGGTTGCCTCACATATATAAGAGAATGCATTGGCCTAACAATTTTTCTTACATTCTTTAACAATTATAAAAAATAATATAAAATTTGTTAGGCCAATGCATTCTCTTATATATTCGAGGCGACCTATGGTCGACTTGCATATATAAGAGAATGCATTGGCACAGGGTTTTCGCAAATATTCATATGAAGCTCCCATCATAGAATGGTTAAAAATAGTAGTTGGTGGGTTTGTAACCAGCTTTAAATTGATGTTGCCTTGTTATTTATTTTGCATGTTCTTACAATTGTGATGTTAAATCTTAAGTTTATATATATTTGTTTCAGTGCACCACATATAGGTCAGAATCTGTGGTTCTGTTATGACACGCTCAAGGATTTGGATTGTCTATTAGAGAATCTTCATAGTAATGGCATTCGGGAAAGTACCCTTAAACAGGAGCTGAATAAAAAATACTCGCTGATTACCAAGGCAATAACAAATAAACAAAGGTATGTCATAGTAAAAATACTCGCCGATTACCAAGGCAATACCAAATAAACAGAGGTATGTCATAGTAAAAATACTCGCTGATTACCAAGGCAATAACAAATAAACAGAGGTATGTCATAGTAAAAATACTCGCTGATTACCAAGGCAATAACAAATAAACAGAGGTATGTCATAGTAAAATTACTCACTGATGACCAAGGCAATAACAAATAAACAAAGGTATGTCATAGAAAAAATACTCGCTGATTACCAAGGCAATACCAAATAAACAGAGGTATGTCATAGTAAAAATACTCGCTGATTACCAAGGCAATAACAAATAAACAGAGGTATGTCATAGTAAAATTACTCACTGATGACCAAGGCAATAACAAATAAACAAAGGTATGTCATAGTAAAAATACTCGCTGATTACCAGGGCAATAAAATTCAACAGAGGTATATCTTAGTACTATGATTTCAGAGCCATTTATTCCTTTCAAAGAAAATGGCTTAAATGATCTTTAAGTGTCAAATTAATTCTAGTAATGTTTTAAATCATTTTCCATTGATAAACCAGGTTGATAAACACATTGTTACATATATATCATTAGACCATGTCTTATAGGTCCACAACAGCATGGGATATCAGTTGGGTTGATGCTGTTTGGGCCGAGTCCCGTCCGTCACTCTTCTATAACATACTTTCATTGGAAAGACATACCGGGCAATCACGTGAACCCCTGAATGTGATTAATCATCTGACATGTTCGCGATTAATCTGTCTTCAAAATGATATATCATTGACCATGATAGAAAAAGGTAAAGTGATTATACAATCGTTTAATATATTGCTTTAATACCTTCATTTTCGGACTCTGTGACAAATCAAAATTATCTGGAAAGCTAAGCTTTGTTTACATATAAAAAATCTTGTTGCTTTGACATTCAATGGACCTCTGATATATGCATGTTTTATATCATCATGTGTTGGAAAGGCTGCCCTCTATGTTCATATACGCCAAGCATCCATTTGACCTAATCCGAAGACATACAAGCAAGGTAACTCCAATCAATGATTATGGGTGTAAAGTTTGTTATAGAAGAGTAACGGGAAGGGACTTGGGCCAAAACAGCATCTACCCAACCAACATATCTAAGCTGTTGTGGACCGAGAAGACTTGGTCTAATATGTCATATGTTTATTATTAAGAAGACTGATTTTTTCTTCTTTTTTTCTAGGACCAACAACGAACTTAGAGATTCTGATGGCGATACAGCCATGATGAAGGGCTTCAAAGATGTGAGTATAATTTGATTCATTTTGGTTATATCTACTCATCATTGCATACATGTCTGGTTATATCCTACTCATCATTGCATACATGTCTGGTTATATCCTACTCATCATTGCATACATGTCTGGTTATATCCTACTCATCATTGCATACATGTCTGGTTATATCCTACTCATCATTGCATACATGTCTGGTTATATCCTACTCATCATTGCATACATGTCTGGTTATATCCTACTCATCATTGCATACATGTCTGGTTATATCCTACTCATCATTGCATACATGTCTGGTTATATCCTACTCATCATTGCATACATGTCTGGTTATATCCTACTCATCATTGCATATATATCTGGTTATATCCTACTCATCATTGCATACATGTCTGGTTATATCCTACTCATCATTGCATACATATCTGGTTATATCCTACTCATCATTGCATACATGTCTGGTTATATCCTACTCATCATTGCATACATATCTGGTTATTTCCAACTCATCATTGCATACATATCTGGTTATATCCTACTCATCATTGCATACATATCTGGTTATTTCCAACTCATCATTGCATACATATCTGGTTATATCCTACTCATCATTGCATACATGTCTGGTTATATCCTACTCATCATTGCATACATGTCTGGTTATATCCTACTCATCATTGCATACATGTCTGGTTATTTCCTACTCATCATTGCATACATATCTGGTTATTTCCAACTCATCATTGCATACATATCTGGTTATATCCTACTCATCATTGCATACATGTCTGGTTATATCCTACTCATCATTGCATACCTATCTGGTTATATCCTACTCATCATTGCATACATATCTGGTTATTTCCAACTCATCATTGCATACATGTCTGGTTATATCCTACTCATCATTGCATACATATCTGGTTATATCCTACTCATCATTGCTAACATGTCTGGTTATATCCAACTCATCATTGCATACATATCTGGTTATTTCCAACTCATCATTGCATACATGTCTGGTTATTTCCTACTCATCATTGCATACATATCTGGTTATTTCCAACTCATCATTGCATACATGTCTGGTTATATCCTACTCATCATTGCATACATGTCTGGTTATATCCTACTCATCATTGCATACATGTCTGGTTATATCCAACTCATCATTGCATACATATCTGGTTATTTCCAACTCATCATTGCATACATGTCTGGTTATATCCAACTCATCATTGCATACATATCTGGTTATTTCCAACTCATCATTGCATACATGTCTGGTTATATCCAACTCATCATTGCATACATGTCTGGTTATTTCCAACTCATCATTGCATACATGTCTGGTTATATCCAACTCATCATTGCATACATATCTGGTTATTTCCAACTCATCATTGCATACATATCTGGTTATTTCCAACTCATCATTGCATACATATCTGGTTATATCCTACTCATCATTGCATACATATCTGGTTATATCCTACTCATCATTGCATACATATCTGGTTATTTCCAACTCATCATTGCATACATATCTGGTTATATCCTACTCATCATTGCATACATGTCTGGTTATATCCTACTCATCATTGCATACATGTCTGGTTATATCCTACTCATCATTGCATACATATCTGGTTATATCCAACTCATCATTGCATACATATCTGGTTATTTCCAACTCATCATTGCATACATATCTGGTTATTTCCAACTCATCATTGCATACATATCTGGTTATATCCTACTCATCATTGCATACATATCTGGTTATATCCTACTCATCATTGCATACATATCTGGTTATTTCCAACTCATCATTGCATACATATCTGGTTATATCCTACTCATCATTGCATACATGTCTGGTTATATCCTACTCATCATTGCATACATATCTGGTTATATCCTACTCATCATTGCATACATATCTGGTTATATCCAACTCATCATTGCATACATATCTGGTTATTTCCTACTCATCATTGCATACATGTCTGGTTATTTCCTACTCATCATTGCATACATATCTGGTTATTTCCAACTCATCATTGCATACATGTCTGGTTATATCCTACTCATCATTGCATACATATCTGGTTATTTCCAACTCATCATTGCATACATGTCTGGTTATTTCCTACTCATCATTGCATACATATCTGGTTATTTCCAACTCATCATTGCATACATGTCTGGTTATATCCTACTCATCATTGCATACATGTCTGGTTATATCCTACTCATCATTGCATACATGTCTGGTTATATCCAACTCATCATTGCATACATATCTGGTTATTTCCAACTCATCATTGCATACATGTCTGGTTATATCCAACTCATCATTGCATACATATCTGGTTATTTCCAACTCATCATTGCATACATGTCTGGTTATATCCAACTCATCATTGCATACATGTCTGGTTATTTCCAACTCATCATTGCATACATGTCTGGTTATATCCAACTCATCATTGCATACATATCTGGTTATTTCCAACTCATCATTGCATACATGTCTGGTTATATCCAACTCATCATTGCATACATGTCTGGTTATTTCCAACTCATCATTGCATACATGTCTGGTTATATCCAACTCATCATTGCATACATGTCTGGTTATATCCAACTCATCATTGCATACATGTCTGGTTATTTCCAACTCATCATTGCATACATGTCTGGTTATATCCAACTCATCATTGCATACATATCTGGTTATTTCCAACTCATCATTGCATACATGTCTGGTTATATCCAACTCATCATTGCATACATGTCTGGTTATATCCAACTCATCATTGCATACATATCTGGTTATTTCCAACTCATCATTGCATACATGTCTGGTTATATCCAACTCATCATTGCATACATGTCTGGTTATTTCCAACTCATCATTGCATACATGTCTGGTTATTTCCAACTCATCATTGCATACATATCTGGTTATATCCTACTCATCATTGCATACATATCTGGTTATATCCTACTCATCATTGCATACATGTCTGGTTATATCCTACTCATCATTGCATACATGTCTGGTTATTTCCAACTCATCATTGCATACATGTCTGGTTATTTCCAACTCATCATTGCATACATGTCTGGTTATATCCTACTCATCATTGCATACATATCTGGTTATATCCCACTCATCATTGCATACATATCTGGTTATATCCCACTCATCATTGCATACATGTCTGGTTATATCCTACTCATCATTGCATACATGTCTGGTTATATCCAACTCATCATTGCATACATGTCTGGTTATATCCAACTCATCATTGCATACATGTCTGGTTATATCCAACTCATCATTGCATACATGTCTGGTTATATCCAACTCATCATTGCATACATATCTGGTTATTTCCAACTCATCATTGCATACATGTCTGGTTATATCCAACTCATCATTGCATACATGTCTGGTTATATCCTACTCATCATTGCATACATGTCTGGTTATATCCTACTCATCATTGCATACATGTCTGGTTATATCCTACTCATCATTGCATACATGTCTGGTTATTTCCAACTCATCATTGCATACATATCTGGTTATTTCCAACTCATCATTGCATACATATCTGGTTATTTCCAACTCATCATTGCATACATATCTGGTTATTTCCAACTCATCATTGCATACATGTCTGGTTATTTCCAACTCATCATTGCATACATATCTGGTTATTTCCAACTCATCATTGCATACATGTCTGGTTATATCCTACTCATCATTGCATACATATCTGGTTATATCCTACTCATCATTGCATACATGTCTGGTTATTTCCAACTCATCATTGCATACATATCTGGTTATTTCCAACTCATCATTGCATACATATCTGGTTATTTCCAACTCATCATTGCATACATATCTGGTTATTTCCAACTCATCATTGCATACATATCTGGTTATTTCCAACTCATCATTGCATACATATCTGGTTATTTCCAACTCATCATTGCATACATGTCTGGTTATATCCTACTCATCATTGCATACATATCTGGTTATATCCTACTCATCATTGCATACATGTCTGGTTATATCCTACTCATCATTGCATACATGTCTGGTTATATCCTACTCATCATTGCATACATGTCTGGTTATATCCTACTCATCATTGCATACATGTCTGGTTATATCCTACTCATCATTGCATACATGTCTGGTTATATCCTACTCATCATTGCATACATGTCTGGTTATATCCTACTCATCATTGCATACATATCTGGTTATATCCTACTCATCATTGCATACATGTCTGGTTATATCCTACTCATCATTGCATACATATCTGGTTATATCCTACTCATCATTGCATACATATCTGGTTATATCCTACTCATCATTGCATACATATCTGGTTATATCCTACTCATCATTGCATACATATCTGGTTATTTCCAACTCATCATTGCATACATATCTGGTTATATCCAACTCATCATTGCATACATGTCTGGTTATTTCCAACTCATCATTGCATACATATCTGGTTATTTCCAACTCATCATTGCATACATATCTGGTTATATCCTACTCATCATTGCATACATGTCTGGTTATATCCAACTCATCATTGCATACATATCTGGTTATTTCCAACTCATCATTGCATACATGTCTGGTTATATCCAACTCATCATTGCATACATGTCTGGTTATATCCTACTCATCATTGCATACATATCTGGTTATATCCAACTCATCATTGCATACATGTCTGGTTATATCCAACTCATCATTGCATACATGTCTGGTTATATCCTACTCATCATTGCATACATATCTGGTTATTTCCAACTCATCATTGCATACATATCTGGTTATTTCCAACTCATCATTGCATACATGTCTGGTTATATCCAACTCATCATTGCATACATGTCTGGTTATATCCAACTCATCATTGCATACATGTCTGGTTATATCCTACTCATCATTGCATACATATCTGGTTATTTCCAACTCATCATTGCATACATATCTGGTTATTTCCAACTCATCATTGCATACATGTCTGGTTATATCCAACTCATCATTGCATACATGTCTGGTTATATCCAACTCATCATTGCATACATGTCTGGTTATATCCAACTCATCATTGCATACATGTCTGGTTATATCCAACTCATCATTGCATACATGTCTGGTTATATCCTACTCATCATTGCATACATGTCTGGTTATATCCAACTCATCATTGCATACATGTCTGGTTATTTCCAACTCATCATTGCATACATATCTGGTTATATCCAACTCATCATTGCATACATGTCTGGTTATATCCAACTCATCATTGCATACATGTCTGGTTATATCCTACTCATCATTGCATACATATCTGGTTATATCCAACTCATCATTGCATACATATCTGGTTATTTCCAACTCATCATTACATACATATCTGGTTATATCCAACTCATCATTGCATACATATCTGGTTATATCCTACTCATCATTGTATACATGTCTGGTTATATCCAACTCATCATTGCATACATATCTGGTTATTTCCAACTCATCATTGCATACATATCTGGTTATATCCAACTCATCATTGCATACATATCTGGTTATTTCCAACTCATCATTGCATACATGTCTGGTTATTTCCAACTCATCATTGCATACATATCTGGTTATTTCCAACTCATCATTGCATACATATCTGGTTATTTCCAACTCATCATTGCATACATATCTGGTTATTTCCAACTCATCATTGCATACATGTCTGGTTATATCCTACTCATCATTGCATACATGTCTGGTTATTTCCTACTCATCATTGCATACATGTCTGGTTATATCCTACTCATCATTGCATACATGTCTGGTTATATCCAACTCATCATTGCATACATGTCTGGTTATATCCTACTCATCATTGCATACATATCTGGTTATTTCCAACTCATCATTGCATACATGTCTGGTTATATCCTACTCATCATTGCATACATATCTGGTTATATCCTACTCATCATTGCATACATATCTGGTTATATCCTACTCATCATTGCATACATATCTGGTTATATCCTACTCATCATTGCATACATGTCTGGTTATATCCTACTCATCATTGCATACATGTCTGGTTATATCCTACTCATCATTGCATACATGTCTGGTTATATCCTACTCATCATTGCATACATATCTGGTTATATCCTACTCATCATTGCATACATATCTGGTTATATCCTACTCATCATTGCTAACATATCTGGTTATATCCTACTCATCATTGCATACATATCTGGTTATATCCTACTCATCATTGCATACATGTCTGGTTATATCCTACTCATCATTGCATACATGTCTGGTTATATCCTACTCATCATTGCATACATATCTGGTTATATCCTACTCATCATTGCATACATATCTGGTTATATCCTACTCATCATTGCTAACATATCTGGTTATATCCTACTCATCATTGCATACATATCTGGTTATATCCTACTCATCATTGCATACATGTCTGGTTATATCCTACTCATCATTGCATACATGTCTGGTTATATCCTACTCATCATTGCATACATATCTGGTTATATCCTACTCATCATTGCATACATATCTGGTTATATCCTACTCATCATTGCTAACATATCTGGTTATATCCTACTCATCATTGCATACATGTCTGGTTATATCCTACTCATCATTGCATACATGTCTGGTTATATCCTACTCATCATTGCATACATGTCTGGTTATATCCTACTCATCATTGCATACATGTCTGGTTATATCCTACTCATCATTGCATACATGTCTGGTTATATCCTACTCATCATTGCATACATGTCTGGTTATATCCTACTCATCATTGCATACATGTCTGGTTATATCCTACTCATCATTGCATACATATCTGGTTATATCCTACTCATCATTGCATACATGTCTGGTTATATCCTACTCATCATTGCTAACATATCTGGTTATTTCCAACTCATCATTACATACATGTCTGGTTATATCCTACTCATCATTGCATACATATCTGGTTATATCCTACTCATCATTGCATACATATCTGGTTATATCCTACTCATCATTGCATACATATCTGGTTATATCCTACTCATCATTGCATACATATCTGGTTATTTCCAACTCATCATTGCATACATATCTGGTTATTTCCAACTCATCATTGCATACATGTCTGGTTATATCCTACTCATCATTGCATACATATCTGGTTATATCCTACTCATCATTGCATACATGTCTGGTTATATCCTACTCATCATTGCATACATATCTGGTTATATCCTACTCATCATTGCATACATGTCTGGTTATATCCTACTCATCATTGCATACATATCTGGTTATATCCTACTCATCATTGCATACATGTCTGGTTATATCCTACTCATCATTGCATACATATCTGGTTATATCCTACTCATCATTGCATACATGTCTGGTTATATCATACTCATCATTGCATACATATCTGGTTATATCCTACTCATCATTGCATACATATCTGGTTATATCATACTCATCATTGCATACATATCTGGTTATATCCAACTCATCATTGCATACATATCTGGTTATATCCTACTCATCATTGCATACATGTCTGGTTATTTCATACTCATCATTGCATACATATCTGGTTATATCCAACTCATCATTGCATACATATCTGGTTATATCCTACTCATCATTGCATACATATCTGGTTATATCCTACTCATCATTGCATACATGTCTGGTTATTTCATACTCATCATTGCATACATATCTGGTTATATCCAACTCATCATTGCATACATATCTGGTTATATCCTACTCATCATTGCATACATGTCTGGTTATATCCTACTCATCATTGCATACATATCTGGTTATATCCTACTCATCATTGCATACATGTCTGGTTATATCCTACTCATCATTGCATACATATCTGGTTATATCCAACTCATCATTGCATACATATCTGGTTATATCCTACTCATCATTGCATACATGTCTGGTTATTTCCAACTCATCATTGCATACATATCTGGTTATTTCCTACTCATCATTGCATACATATCTGGTTATATCCTACTCATCATTGCATACATGTCTGGTTATTTCCAACTCATCATTGCATACATGTCTGGTTATTTCCTACTCATCATTGCATACATATCTGGTTATTTCCTACTCATCATTGCATACATGTCTGGTTATATCCTACTCATCATTGCATACATGTCTGGTTATATCCTACTCATCATTGCATACATATTTGGTTATTTCCAACTCATCATTGCATACATATCTGGTTATTTCCAACTCATCATTGCATACATATCTGGTTATATCCTACTCATCATTGCATACATATCTGGTTATTTCCAACTCATCATTGCATACATATCTGGTTATATCCAACTCATCATTGCATACATATCTGGTTATTTCCTACTCATCATTGCTAACATATCTGGTTATATCCAACTCATCATTGCATACATATCTGGTTATTTCCTACTCATCATTGCTAACATATCTGGTTATATCCAACTCATCATTGCATACATGTCTGGTTATATCCAACTCATCATTGCATACATGTCTGGTTATATCCAACTCATCATTGCATACATGTCTGGTTATTTCCAACTCATCATTGCATACATATCTGGTTATTTCCAACTCATCATTGCATACATGTCTGGTTATTTCCAACTCATCATTGCATACATGTCTGGTTATATCCTACTCATCATTGCATACATATCTGGTTATATCCTACTCATCATTGCATACATGTCTGGTTATATCCTACTCATCATTGCATACATATCTGGTTATATCCAACTCATCATTGCATACATGTCTGGTTATATCCAACTCATCATTGCATACATGTCTGGTTATATCCTACTCATCATTGCTAACATATCTGGTTATTTCCTACTCATCATTGCATACATGTCTGGTTATATCCTACTCATCATTGCTAACATATCTGGTTATATCCAACTCATCATTGCATACATGTCTGGTTATATCCTACTCATCATTGCATACATGTCTGGTTATATCCTACTCATCATTGCATACATGTCTGGTTATATCCAACTCATCATTACATACATATCTGGTTATTTCCAACTCATCATTACATACATATCTGGTTATTTCCAACTCATCATTGCATACATGTCTGGTTATATCCAACTCATCATTACATACATATCTGGTTATTTCCAACTCATCATTACATACATATCTGGTTATATCCTACTCATCATTGCATACATGTCTGGTTATATCCTACTCATCATTGCATACATGTCTGGTTATATCCAACTCATCATTGCATACATATCTGGTTATTTCCAACTCATCATTGCATACATGTCTGGTTATTTCCAACTCATCATTGCATACATGTCTGGTTATATCCAACTCATCATTGCATACATATCTGGTTATTTCCAACTCATCATTGCATACATGTCTGGTTATTTCCAACTCATCATTGCATACATGTCTGGTTATATCCAACTCATCATTGCATACATATCTGGTTATTTCCAACTCATCATTGCATACATGTCTGGTTATATCCTACTCGTCATTGCATACATGTCTGGTTATATCCTACTCATCATTGCATACATATCTGGTTATTTCCAACTCATCATTGCATACATGTCTGGTTATATCCTACTCATCATTGCATACATGTCTGGTTATATCCAACTCATCATTGCATACATATCTGGTTATTTCCAACTCATCATTACATACATGTCTGGTTATATCCAACTCATCATTGCATACATGTCTGGTTATATCCTACTCATCATTGCATACATGTCTGGTTATATCCTACTCATCATTGCATACATGTCTGGTTATATCCAACTCATCATTGCATACATATCTGGTTATTTCCAACTCATCATTGCATACATGTCTGGTTATTTCCAACTCATCATTGCATACATGTCTGGTTATATCCAACTCATCATTGCTAACATATCTGGTTATATCCTACTCATCATTGCATACATATCTGGTTATTTCCAACTCATCATTGCATACATGTCTGGTTATTTCCAACTCATCATTGCATACATGTCTGGTTATATCCTACTCATCATTACATACATATCTGGTTATTTCCAACTCATCATTGCATACATGTCTGGTTATATCCTACTCATCATTGCATACATGTCTGGTTATATCCAACTCATCATTGCATACATATCTGGTTATTTCCAACTCATCATTGCATACATGTCTGGTTATTTCCAACTCATCATTGCATACATGTCTGGTTATATCCTACTCATCATTACATACATATCTGGTTATATCCAACTCATCATTGCATACATATCTGGTTATATCCAACTCATCATTGCATACATGTCTGGTTATTTCCAACTCATCATTGCATACATGTCTGGTTATATCCTACTCATCATTACATACATATCTGGTTATATCCAACTCATCATTGCATACATATCTGGTTATATCCAACTCATCATTGCATACATGTCTGGTTATATCCTACTCATCATTGCATACATGTCTGGTTATATCCTACTCATCATTGCATACATGTCTGGTTATATCCTACTCATCATTGCACACATATCTGGTTATTTCCAACTCATCATTGCATACATGTCTGGTTATATCCTACTCATCATTGCATACATATCTGGTTATATCCTACTCATCATTACATACATATCTGGTTATATCCTACTCATCATTGCATACATGTCTGGTTATATCCTACTCATCATTGCATACATGTCTGGTTATATCCAACTCATCATTGCATACATATCTGGTTATTTCCAACTCATCATTGCATACATGTCTGGTTATTTCCAACTCATCATTGCATACATGTCTGGTTATATCCTACTCATCATTACATACATATCTGGTTATATCCTACTCATCATTGCATACATGTCTGGTTATATCCAACTCATCATTGCATACATGTCTGGTTATATCCAACTCATCATTGCATACATATCTGGTTATTTCCAACTCATCATTGCATACATGTCTGGTTATATCCAACTCATCATTGCATACATGTCTGGTTATATCCAACTCATCATTGCATACATATCTGGTTATATCCTACTCATCATTGCATACATATCTGGTTATTTCCTACTCATCATTGCATACATATCTGGTTATTTCCAACTCATCATTGCATACATGTCTGGTTATTTCCAACTCATCATTGCATACATGTCTGGTTATTTCCAACTCATCATTGCATACATGTCTGGTTATATCCAACTCATCATTGCATACATGTCTGGTTATTTCCAACTCATCATTGCATACATGTCTGGTTATTTCCAACTCATCATTGCATACATGTCTGGTTATATCCAACTCATCATTGCATACATGTCTGGTTATTTCCAACTCATCATTGCATACATGTCTGGTTATTTCCAACTCATCATTGCATACATATCTGGTTATATCCAACTCATCATTGCATACATGTCTGGTTATATCCAACTCATCATTGCATACATATCTGGTTATATCCAACTCATCATTGCATACATGTCTGGTTATATCCAACTCATCATTGCATACATATCTGGTTATTTCCAACTCATCATTGCATACATGTCTGGTTATATCCTACTCATCATTGCATACATATCTGGTTATATCCTACTCATCATTGCATACATGTCTGGTTATATCCTACTCATCATTGCATACATATCTGGTTATTTCCTACTCATCATTGCATACATATCTGGTTATTTCCAACTCATCATTGCATACATGTCTGGTTATATCCAACTCATCATTGCATACATGTCTGGTTATATCCTACTCATCATTGCATACATATCTGGTTATATCCTACTCATCATTGCATACATATCTGGTTATTTCCTACTCATCATTGCATACATGTCTGGTTATATCCTACTCATCATTGCATACATGTCTGGTTATATCCTACTCATCATTGCATACATGTCTGGTTATATCCTACTCATCATTGCATACATATCTGGTTATTTCCTACTCATCATTGCATACATATCTGGTTATTTCCAACTCATCATTGCATACATGTCTGGTTATATCCAACTCATCATTGCATACATATCTGGTTATTTCCAACTCATCATTGCATACATGTCTGGTTATATCCAACTCATCATTGCATACATATCTGGTTATTTCCAACTCATCATTGCATACATGTCTGGTTATATCCAACTCATCATTGCATACATATCTGGTTATTTCCAACTCATCATTGCATACATGTCTGGTTATATCCAACTCATCATTGCATACATATCTGGTTATTTCCAACTCATCATTGCATACATGTCTGGTTATATCCAACTCATCATTGCATACATATCTGGTTATTTCCAACTCATCATTGCATACATGTCTGGTTATATCCTACTCATCATTGCATACATGTCTGGTTATATCCAACTCATCATTGCATACATATCTGGTTATTTCCAACTCATCATTGCATACATGTCTGGTTATATCCAACTCATCATTGCATACATATCTGGTTATTTCCAACTCATCATTGCATACATGTCTGGTTATATCCAACTCATCATTGCATACATGTCTGGTTATTTCCAACTCATCATTGCATACATGTCTGGTTATATCCTACTCATCATTACATACATATCTGGTTATTTCCAACTCATCATTGCATACATATCTGGTTATATCCAACTCATCATTGCATACATATCTGGTTATTTCCAACTCATCATTGCATACATGTCTGGTTATATCCTACTCATCATTGCATACATGTCTGGTTATATCCAACTCATCATTGCATACATATCTGGTTATTTCCAACTCATCATTGCATACATATCTGGTTATTTCCAACTCATCATTGCATACATGTCTGGTTATATCCTACTCATCATTGCATACATGTCTGGTTATATCCTACTCATCATTGCATACATGTCTGGTTATATCCTACTCATCATTGCATACATGTCTGGTTATATCCTACTCGTCATTGCATACATGTCTGGTTATATCCTACTCGTCATTGCATACATGTCTGGTTATTTCCAACTCATCATTGCATACATATCTGGTTATATCCTACTCATCATTGCATACATGTCTGGTTATATCCTACTCATCATTGCATACATATCTGGTTATATCCTACTCATCATTGCATACATGTCTGGTTATATCCTACTCATCATTGCATACATGTCTGGTTATATCCTACTCGTCATTGCATACATGTCTGGTTATTTCCAACTCATCATTGCATACATGTCTGGTTATATCCTACTCATCATTGCATACATGTCTGGTTATATCCTACTCATCATTGCATACATATCTGGTTATATCCTACTCATCATTGCATACATGTCTGGTTATATCCTACTCATCATTGCATACATATCTGGTTATATCCTACTCATCATTGCATACATATCTGGTTATATCCAACTCATCATGGCATACATGTCTGGTTATATCCTACTCATCATTGCATACATGTCTGGTTATATCCTACTCATCATTGCATACATGTCTGGTTATATCCTACTCATCATTGCATACATGTCTGGTTATATCCTACTCATCATTGCATACATATCTGGTTATATCCTACTCATCATTGCATACATATCTGGTTATATCCAACTCATCATGGCATACATGTCTGGTTATATCCTACTCATCATTGCATACATGTCTGGTTATATCCTACTCATCATTGCATACATGTCTGGTTATATCCTACTCATCATTGCATACATGTCTGGTTATATCCTACTCATCATTGCATACATGTCTGGTTATATCCTACTCATCATTGCATACATATCTGGTTATTTCCTACTCATCATTGCATACATGTCTGGTTATATCCTACTCATCATTGCATACATGTCTGGTTATATCCTACTCATCATTGCATACATGTCTGGTTATATCCAACTCATCATTGCATACATATCTGGTTATATCCTACTCATCATTGCATACATATCTGGTTATTTCCAACTCATCATTGCTAACATATCTGGTTATTTCCAACTCATCATTGCATACATGTCTGGTTATATCCTACTCATCATTGCTAACATATCTGGTTATATCCTACTCATCATTGCATACATATCTGGTTATTTCCAACTCATCATTGCATACATATCTGGTTATTTCCAACTCATCATTGCATACATGTCTGGTTATATCCTACTCATCATTGCATACATATCTGGTTATATCCTACTCATCATTGCATACATATCTGGTTATATCCTACTCATCATTGCATACATATCTGGTTATTTCCAACTCATCATTGCATACATATCTGGTTATATCCTACTCATCATTGCATACATATCTGGTTATTTCCAACTCATCATTGCATACATGTCTGGTTATATCCTACTCATCATTGCATACATGTCTGGTTATATCCTACTCATCATTGCATACATATCTGGTTATTTCCAACTCATCATTGCATACATATCTGGTTATTTCCAACTCATCATTGCATACATGTCTGGTTATATCCTACTCATCATTGCATACATATCTGGTTATTTCCAACTCATCATTGCATACATGTCTGGTTATATCCTACTCATCATTGCATACATGTCTGGTTATATCCTACTCATCATTGCATACATGTCTGGTTATATCCTACTCATCATTGCATACATATCTGGTTATATCCTACTCATCATTGCATACATATCTGGTTATATCCTACTCATCATTGCATACATATCTGGTTATATCCTACTCATCATTGCATACATATCTGGTTATTTCCAACTCATCATTGCATACATATCTGGTTATATCCTACTCATCATTGCATACATATCTGGTTATATCCTACTCATCATTGCATACATATCTGGTTATTTCCAACTCATCATTGCATACATATCTGGTTATATCCTACTCATCATTGCATACATATCTGGTTATATCCTACTCATCATTGCATACATATCTGGTTATATCCTACTCATCATTGCATACATATCTGGTTATTTCCAACTCATCATTGCATACATATCTGGTTATATCCTACTCATCATTGCATACATATCTGGTTATATCCTACTCATCATTGCATACATATCTGGTTATATCCTACTCATCATTGCATACATATCTGGTTATATCCTACTCATCATTGCATACATATCTGGTTATTTCCAACTCATCATTGCATACATATCTGGTTATATCCTACTCATCATTGCATACATATCTGGTTATTTCCAACTCATCATTGCATACATGTCTGGTTATATCCAACTCATCATTGCATACATATCTGGTTATTTCCAACTCATCATTACATACATATCTGGTTATATCCTACTCATCATTGCATACATGTCTGGTTATATCCTACTCATCATTGCATACATATCTGGTTATTTCCAACTCATCATTGCATACATATCTGGTTATTTCCAACTCATCATTGCATACATGTCTGGTTATATCCTACTCATCATTGCATACATATCTGGTTATATCCTACTCATCATTGCATACATATCTGGTTATATCCTACTCATCATTGCATACATATCTGGTTATATCCAACTCATCATTGCATACATGTCTGGTTATATCCTACTCATCATTGCATACATATCTGGTTATATCCTACTCATCATTGCATACATATCTGGTTATATCCTACTCATCATTGCATACATATCTGGTTATATCCTACTCATCATTGCATACATGTCTGGTTATTTCCTACTCATCATTGCATACATATCTGGTTATTTCCAACTCATCATTGCATACATATCTGGTTATTTCCAACTCATCATTGCATACATATCTGGTTATATCCTACTCATCATTGCATACATGTCTGGTTATATCCTACTCATCATTGCTAACATATCTGGTTATTTCCTACTCATCATTGCATACATGTCTGGTTATATCCTACTCATCATTGCATACATATCTGGTTATATCCTACTCATCATTGCATACATATCTGGTTATTTCCAACTCATCATTGCATACATGTCTGGTTATATCCTACTCATCATTGCATACATGTCTGGTTATATCCTACTCATCATTGCATACATATCTGGTTATTTCCAACTCGTCATTGCATACATGTCTGGTTATATCCTACTCATCATTGCATACATGTCTGGTTATATCCTACTCATCATTGCATACATATCTGGTTATATCCTACTCATCATTGCATACATATCTGGTTATTTCCAACTCATCATTGCATACATATCTGGTTATTTCCAACTCATCATTGCTAACATATCTGGTTATTTCCAACTCATCATTGCATACATGTCTGGTTATATCCTACTCATCATTGCATACATGTCTGGTTATATCCTACTCATCATTGCATACATATCTGGTTATATCCTACTCATCATTGCTAACATATCTGGTTATTTCCTACTCATCATTGCATACATGTCTGGTTATATCCTACTCATCATTGCATACATATCTGGTTATTTCCAACTCATCATTGCATACATATCTGGTTATTTCCAACTCATCATTGCATACATATCTGGTTATTTCCAACTCATCATTGCATACATGTCTGGTTATATCCTACTCATCATTGCATACATGTCTGGGTTATATCCAACTCATCATTGCATACATGTCTGGTTATATCCAACTCATCATTGCATACATGTCTGGTTATATCCTACTCATCATTGCTAACATATCTGGTTATTTCCAACTCATCATTGCATACATGTCTGGTTATATCCTACTCATCATTGCATACATATCTGGTTATATCCAACTCATCATTGCTAACATGTCTGGTTTTATATCCAACTCATCATTGCATACATGTCTGGTTATTTCCAACTCATCATTGCATACATGTCTGGTTATATCCTACTCATCATTGCATACATGTCTGGTTATATCCTACTCATCATTGCATACATGTCTGGTTATATCCTACTCATCATTGCATACATGTCTGGTTATATCCTACTCATCATTGCATACATATCTGGTTATATCCAACTCATCATTGCTAACATATCTGGTTATTTCCAACTCATCATTGCATACATGTCTGGTTATATCCTACTCATCATTGCATACATGTCGGGTTATATCCTACTCATCATTGCATACATGTCTGGTTATATCCTACTCATCATTGCATACATATCTGGTTATATCCAACTCATCATTGCATACATATCTGGTTATTTCCAACTCATCATTGCATACATGTCTGGTTATATCCAACTCATCATTGCATACATATCTGGTTATATCCAACTCATCATTGCATACATGTCTGGTTATATCCAACTCATCATTGCATACATATCTGGTTATATCCTACTCATCATTGCATACATGTCTGGTTATTTCCAACTCATCATTGCTAACATATCTGGTTATTTCCTACTCATCATTGCTAACATATCTGGTTATATCCTACTCATCATTGCATACATGTCTGGTTATATCCAACTCATCATTGCTAACATATCTGGTTATTTCCTACTCATCATTGCTAACATATCTGGTTATATCCAACTCATCATTGCATACATATCTGGTTATTTCCAACTCATCATTGCAAACATATCTGGTTATTTCCAACTCATCATTGCATACATGTCTGGTTATATCCTACTCATCATTGCATACATGTCTGGTTATATCCAACTCATCATTGCATACATGTCTGGTTATATCCAACTCATCATTGCATACATATCTGGTTATATCCAACTCATCATTGTATACTTGTCTGGTTATATCCAACTCATCATTGCATACATGTCTGGTTATATCCTACTCATCATTGCATACATGTCTGGTTATATCCTACTCGTCATTGCATACATGTCTGGTTATATCCTACTCGTCATTGCATACATGTCTGGTTATTTCCAACTCATCATTGCATACATATCTGGTTATTTCCAACTCATCATTGCATACATATCTGGTTATTTCCAACTCATCATTGCATACATATCTGGTTATATCCTACTCATCATTGCATACATATCTGGTTATATCCTACTCATCATTGCATACATATCTGGTTATATCCTACTCATCATTGCATACATATCTGGTTATATCCTACTCATCATTGCATACATGTCTGGTTATATCCTACTCATCATTGCTAACATATCTGGTTATATCCTACTCATCATTGCATACATATCTGGTTATATCCAACTCATCATTGCATACATATCTGGTTATATCCAACTCATCATTGCATACATATCTGGTTATATCCTACTCATCATTGCTAACATATCTGGTTATATCCTACTCATCATTGCATACATATCTGGTTATATCCTACTCATCATTGCATACATGTCTGGTTATATCCAACTCATCATTGCATACATGTCTGGTTATATCCAACTCATCATTGCATACATATCTGGTTATATCCAACTCATCATTGCATACATATCTGGTTATATCCTACTCATCATTGCATACATATCTGGTTATATCCTACTCATCATTGCATACATATCTGGTTATATCCTACTCATCATTGCATACATGTCTGGTTATATCCTACTCATCATTGCATACATGTCTGGTTATATCCTACTCATCATTGCATACATATCTGGTTATTCTATAACGCATAAATTTTCTGTGTGGGCAATCCTTATTGAACCATAAATGTGTTTCCAATTTTCGCTTCTCAAATGTGTGTCGACTTTCTTTTTCTTCGATTTCATTTGTACCATTTGAAACGGACCCAACAAGATGCTTAAAAATACATTCATAATGATGCATGCTGTGCTTTCACTAATAATTGGAAACTCATTCCTAGCTGTTCATAGCGTCTACAAGACAAATTCTACAATATTTCATTGGAAACTGTTTTTTTTACCTATTTCTCAGGAATTGATGAATGTTTTTACCTTTTTCTCAGGAATTGATGAATGTTTTTTCCTTTTTCTCAGGAGTTGATGGAAACTGAGTTAAGGCTGAGGAATGGTGGTCTTGGAGGTGTTACTGACTTCAATCTCTGGGACAAAACTTTAGAAACAGCCACCAGTTTAGCAGACTTGGTAAGATTAAATTAAAACTCAGTATTAAATTTGTCCTTTCAGCAGATGTTCTTAAACCCTCTTTGCATACGAAAGCATCATTAACCCTTTATAGAGCCCCATATAGACTGGAGCAGACGACACTCTGCAGTGCATGCTTCCATCTGTGTGAGGCTCCCTGTGGGATAAATCTCTTAATTAACTCTTTACCCAACAAACCGGCCAAAACCGGCCAAATAAAGCTTCAACAGCCTAAAATATCTTCGGTCTGTCTCAATAGAACCATACACATATGGATATCATTGGAACCGGCTCCTTGACCACATTGTGATAGTTACAGTTATGCCCTGTGCCAATGCATTCTCTTATATATGCGAGTCGACCATAGGTCGCCTCGCATATATAAGAGAATGCATTGGCCTAAAAAATATCTTTTACCATTTTTTCTTACATTCTTCAACAATTTTATAATTTTTAATGTGTTAAGCCAATGCATTCTCTTATATATGCGAGGCGACCTATGGTCGACTCGCATATATAAGAGAATGCATTGGCACAGGGCCCTTCTGTTGGGTAAAGGGTTAAGGAGTATTATCCCATACAAAATTTTCAGATAATAAGTTTAGCCCCTTTCTATACCAAATGTACTCATTGATGAGTACATTTCCCATCGGAAATGTTCAGATAACAATTTTAACCCTTTCTATACTAAAGCATCACTAATGGGTGGCTATCACATAAGAAATGTTCAGATAATAAATTTAACCCTTTCTATACTAAAGCATTATTGATGAGTAGTTATCACATAGGAATTGTTCAGATAATAAGTTTGATCCTTTCTATACTAAAGCATCATTGATGAGTAGTTATCCCATAGGAAATGTTCAGATAATAAATTTAACCTTTCTATACTAAAGCATCATTGATGAGTAGTTATCTGATAGGAAATGTTCAGATAATAAGTTCAACCCTTTCTATACTAAAGCATCATTGATGAGTAGTTATCTGATAGGAAATGTTCAGATAATAAGTTCAACCCTTTCTATACTAAAGCATCATTGATGAGTAGTTATCCCATAGGAAATGTTCAGATAATAAATTTAACCTTTCTATACTAAAGCATCATTGATGAGTAGTTATCCGATAGGAAATGTTCATATAATATGTTTAACCCTTTCTATACTAAAGCATCATATGATGAGTAGTAACTTAATATCTTATTAGTTCCCTTAGGAAATGTTCAGATAATAAGTTCAACAAACTTATTATCTGAACTTTTCCCTCCATTAAATAGCATTCATTCTGCACTTTCGTTATCTGCTGTCTGCTTGTTTTTCCTGGAAAACCCCTCCAAAAGAACAATAGACCATTCCAATGTATACTTTTATAACTCAGCGGAAGAATCCATTCAGTATATCAAGGGTTAAATCTAAGCCATTTCCATATGTTCAGAATATGCTACATTGTTTGGCAGAATAATTAAAGATGGCATGAGGGTTACCAGACCTTATTATTCAGGTCATTAACTCTTACTTCGCTAAATACTCATTTGCGATTAGTTCCGTTAGGAAATGTTGAGATAATAAGTTCAAAAGGCCGTTTGTTTGACTTATTATCGGAACATTTCCATCCATTAATAGAAATCCTATTGAACTTGTATTTGTTTCGTCTGTTGTCTGCTTATATATCCTGACCATCCCTCCAAATGAATAATAGACCATTCCATTGTATTGTGTTACTTTTATAATTGAATATGAAAATCCATTCAATATGTGTTGTTAATTTTTGTATTGTTTGGAAGTTGATTCTTCACCAGTAACAATTTATTTCAGGGTAAATCTCTCATCCAAACTCAACAGCATGTATTGGAGAAATTCCTGGGTGGCATGATGAGATATAAAAAGAATGTTCTGGCTGTCAACAAGGAAGATGGTAAAGGTGAGAGCATACAATCATTTAACCTGCTGAACATTTTGTTCTTTAAAGGTACTCAATCCGATCAGACGCTCCTAAGTTACTATTTCTTTGGCTTCCGGGGTAAAAAATATTTGATTCGGGTCGAGGAACCCACCTGTCAAAGCTCAGATTGATCAGATATAGATTTTTGAAGTTTGTGATTTCAATTTTTTTATTACCAGAAACACGAGGTCAAACGGGCGGTCTTGCAGATAAAGATGGATAACTCAGAAATCAAGTGATTATTATTACCACTTGAGTTTAGAGTTATCCATCTTTATCTGCAAGACCGTCTGTTTGACCCTCGTGCTTCAATCCATCTGTGGCCCACAAACAATAGAAACAGCAAAGTTCAAACATCGATATCTAATCACTCTGAGCTTTGATGGGTGGGTTCCTCGACTCGAATCAAATATTTTTTACCCCTGAAGCCAAATAATTAGTAATTTAGGAGCGTCTGATCGGATTGAGTACCTTTAATGTTGGGAGACACCGGTTTCAAGTCTAAAATTAATATCTGGGTGCCGTTTGGTAATGGGTGTGAAAATTTCTTCTCCCTCCATCCAATCTTACTGACAATCCCTCTTGGGTATTTTTAGACCTGATGTGCCCAAATTACAATAAGGCCAAAACAAACCTCTTTGTTTCCGATACCCTGCCTAGCTGAGATTTTCTTGCCTGCCTAAATTTTTTAATTCCTATTTTATAAGTCAGTTATTAAGCTCAACATTGGTAAGATCTTACTGCAGAGTGTAAGAATTCAAGAGACGCCATGTTTTATCCAATGCTTGGCTCATTTTCAATACACATATCATATTCCATGGGACCGTGACTACACTGTTATATCGATTACGGCTGAAAGTTTTTTTCCCAATTATCCCAATGTTATCGGAATCAGAAGTTTTTTTGTTTTTGCCTAATCTAAAGGCCTGTTTTATATTCCTGTTCTATTGGATGGGTAGTTACTTAATTCCCAGTGATTCATTTGTAGTGGCATTCAGTTTACTGTTTAATCCATAGCTGTCTGTTGGACTTATCCCTAGACCTGAATCCTCTGTGTTTCTTTATCTGTCATCTGCTTCATCCCTACAAATGAAGAATGGACCATTCCAACATATAATTTAGAACTGAATGGGAGAGTACATTCAGGCATAAATGGGTTAACCTTGATTATTTATTGTATATTCTTGTAATAGATGCAGAGGAGGAGAATGAGAGCGAGGGAGAGATTGAAGAGGATAACACACCAAAAGGTGTGCTGCAATGGCGTGAATCCGTCGAGAACAGTCAGACGTTATCCAGGTTGTTTGTGCTGATGGGACTACTCGACTCGTGCGTACGATGGGAGAAATCGTCAGAAAATGCTGTATGTACATAGATAATAGTTTGATTAATTAATTAATTAATCCTAATTTTCCCTTGTTCAAGTTCTTCGTTTTTGATAATTAACTCTTTGAACCCACAATATCCAATTATTTCTGTAATTCTTATATGATGCTGCTCCGTAACGTAAAAATATAGCGGTTTGCGCTCCAAAATATACTTAATAATATTTTGGATTTTTCCCAGTATCAAAATAGGTTGATAAATACTTGAACTATCTTTCGACAAGCATTATATGTCACAGAAAGATGCATTGAAATCATAAAAAAATACAACTTTGAACATGATGTTTGGGCTCCAAACAAAAGCAGCCATTTGCACGGCATGGAACAGAAAAGAGCGTTCCATCTATTACTTATACAATAGAAATAAAGAGCGTTTGTTTCATTTTTGTGGGAACAATTGAAAACAGCTGGAAAATGGCTGTGACCATGACAAGTATTTTTGTCATAATTTTTTGTATTTGTCAATCTTATGTTATACTCATTCCAAATCACAATGAAAAAATTCGAAGCTTGAATGAACCATTTAACCCTTTACCCAACAAACCGGCCAAAACCGGCCAAATAAAGTTTCAACAGCCTAAAATATCTTGGGTCTGTCTCAATAAAACCATACAAATATGGATATCATTGGAACCGGCTCCTTGACCACATTGTGACGGTTACAGTTATGCCCTGTGCCAATGCATTCTCTTATATATGCGAGTCGACCATAGGTCGCCTCGCATATATAAGAGAATGCATTGGCCTAAAAAAAATTTATAATTTTTTCTTACATTTGTTAACAATTAATATGTGTTAAGCCAATGCATTCTCTTATATATGCGAGGCGACCTATGGTCGACTCGCATATATAAGAGAATGCATTGGCACAGGGCCGCTCTGTTGGGTAAAGGGTTAATTTTCTGACTTCATGTTCTTCATCAGTATACTGTTGAATCATGCATCATTATAACAGTGAATTGGTTTGGTTTTGCGAAAATTATTCTCTGCAACTAGGACATAATTACATGGCTCAACTGGAATTTTACATGTTGTGTTCGTCCTCTGTATGGTCATATAGCAGCGAAGTTGTTAGTACATTATTAGTTCTCTATTTCACTGATAACTCTTCCATTTCAGAAATGCAAGATTTGTCGTAAAAAGTGCAATGAAGACCGTTTGTTGCTGTGTGATGAATGTAACCAGGCATTCCATTGCTACTGTCTCCGCCCAGCCATAACGAAAATTCCATCTGGTGAATGGTTCTGTCCATCCTGTATTGTAAGTTTCCATTGCTACTCTCCATTAAAATAAAATATTTGTGTTCTCCGACAATTAGATCATAATTTTGAGATGAGGGAGGGAGGCTGTTTATTTTTATTTTTTTTCTCAAAATCTGGAAAACGTATTACAGAAACAAAAGAAAATTCATTTTACTTGTTCAAGTCCGATAATTGTAATTGAAAATGTTTGAAAAAATTATTGATAAGACTTTTTAAAAGAAACTTTCAGTGACAAGGGAGGTGCCTGAGGCCTAAAAAACAAAACTTATGTGTTTCTGGTTTCCCGACCTAACTGGAAATTTTTTTGCGACCTGGAATAATTCCCTGTCCAAATATGCAAAATCATCTTCAATTTTCTATTAGTTGCAGTCATTAATTTAATTAAATGAGTCATTAGCCTAATCCACAAAAAAACACACAATGGGGTGTTGGTTAATATAATCTAATTGATTAAGTAATTGTTTCATAGAACTTCTCATCATTTGAGTTAAATAAGAGTGATAGGTAGGCATTAAAAGGTGTAACACTGGTATGGATGCAAACGTTGAGTATTTATGGGTGGGTGGGGGTTTTTATAGCAGGTTGTTTATTGTTCACATACATGTTTTATAAACACAGCATGCTGTTATGGGATAGCCACTGCAATGATGCAGTGAACTCTAAATACTCACTTTATAATTAATTACCTGGTATAATTATTTATATCAAGATTTGGGTATATTGTCAGATATAAAGCTACAAAGCTATTGAGAATACCAACCTTTATCTTTTTGTTTAGAATATGGTGCTTTATAGATGCTACAAAATGTTATTTGGATAGATTTGGAAAAAAAAAATTCCCCCCAAAAAATTTGTCCTATCTGGATATTTTTGCTCAAGAAATCGGAAACAGTTTTTTTTTCGGCCTAAGAACAGGGAATTTTTTTTTTTATTTGGTCTAAATAAAGTTTTTTTTTTTTTTTTTGGCCAACGTTTCTTTATTTTCAACGAAGTATATTTTGCTAAATTTTCTTGAAAGTTGCCAAAAATATACCTAGTAATTCTCACTTTATAATATACCCAGTAATGCTCACTTTATAATATACCTAATCATTCTCATAAGAATGTGAAGTACTTTTATAGAGACTTTATATGCCTCACGAAAACTTACTAAATTCATAGAATTTAATACTTCAGAGACAAGAAGGGGTCCTTCTTTCGATTCTGGTAACTGACTTTTGCTCAAATAATTTTTCAGCCTGAATCTGAAAAGCGGACCAGAAGGCCCCAGTATACATTCGATGAGGTAAGTTAAACCCGGTATACATTCAATAGGTAAGTTATATATTACTCATCAGAACAGAATTATTACTCATCAGACCAGAAGGCGCCAGTATACATTCGATGAGGTGAGTTTAACCTAAACAGGGAGATGTAACTTCTCCCAATTTTAAATTTGATGAGGTAAATTAATAAAAACATTAATAATACCCATAGCAAAGTTTGGCAGGGATATAGAAATGGGCTCTGTGATCTGTCCATAACAACTTTGAGCCTCCGTATCTTGGTCATCGCATGGGACTTAGTGTGAAAATGGCTTTTAACTCTTTACATGACTAAATCCTTCAGCGCACCTTAAAGGTCACATCCCTCATCCATCCTTCACCAAACTTGGATTTGGGGTGGCCTCTAGATGGGAGTTGACAATTTTTTCCTCAAAACTGTTTTTAAAAACAGGGCCACCAGCAGCCATCTGTTTATCTAGAAATGTGGCATTTTGTTCGTCCGTGCACATCTGGATGAAATTTTGTATGGGGGTTACCATCACGAATGCTTTAGAAAAAAGTGCCTAATGATGTTGTTTCATTTTGTCTTCGTTATCGACCTTAGTTCATGCAGGTTTTATTCAGTCATCACAGGCCAGAATAAGGCATCTTTCGAATAAAGTCACATCAGAAAATGAATTAACCTCAGCGTTACCTTATTAGGCAACTCTAGGGGCCGAATATAGGCCTCATTCCCAATATGAAATAGTTATATTTGCCCTAAAACCTGCTATAAACTGGCAATTCAAGTAAACTCTTTGTTTGTGAACAAAGCAGGGACCAACCTAGAAGCTTCTAATTGGGAGAAGTCATAATGGCTGAAGATCAGTTTACAACCCAACATCACCGTTATATGATCCAGTTAGGAGAAGTCATAATGGCTGAAGATCAGTTTACAACCCAACATCACCGTTATATGATCCAGTTAGGAGAAGTCATAATGGCTGAAGATCAGTTTACAACCCAACATCACCGTTCTATGATCCAGTTATTTTTATACGCCCTTTTGAAAAAAAGGTCGTATTATAGTATTGGTCCGTCCGTCCGTGTTTACTAATGACTACTTATGTGGCTAAGATTGTGTAAAATGGATATTTATGTGCATAACTTCCGTTGCGTGGCTAGCCATGTAACAGCTTTCAGATGGACGTTCTAAAATGATCTATTTGGTCTAATCAGCTTATTTAATTTTGTAGTCACTCAAAATTTGGAACAAAAAAAGTCCATCGATTTAGACATCCATGACCCGTCAATAGGAGATGTCGGACACTGACAAGACATTTATGTGGCTAGCCACCCATTCACGGACCTGTCAGTTTCTCCTATTCCACTGTCCCAGTTGCTGTGAGCAAGTTTTTGAGTTTTAATCAGCTTCTTCTGCTATAATTCCAACATGTTATGAATCCATAATCTGGAGTTTTATCACTATCTACTACTTGATAGCCACTTAAAATTTTATGGCTACTTGAGAAGCCACATAAAAACTAAAGCCACATTACCATTTCTAGCCACATAGGTCGAAGCCACATATCTACCCATTTGTTGGTACGTCCGTCCGTTAACCTGTTGTCCGGATGATAACTTTAGTTAGAGTGAACCAAAATTAGTCAAATTTGGTATGTGGGTTTATTAGCCGAAAAGTAAGTTCAAGTTCGAATTTGGGTTCCGCCCGCCAATTTTCACCAGAGTTATGCCCCTTATTTGACGTTTTTTTACTTAGAAAATCCTTGAAATTTGTTGTCCGGATGATAACTTTAGTATAGTTTATCGGAATGAATTGGTATATTACTTTCTCCCACCCAAACACAGGTCAAGTTCGAACTTGGGTTCTGTCCGACCATTTTTGGCAGAGTTATGCCCCTTTTTCGACTCAGAAAATTCAGTTTTTCTTATGTTTTTTGGTTTCCGGATGATAACTCGATTTTGGAATGTTTATACGCAAAACCCGTTTTTTTGTGTATTACATATATCGAAATACAGCTCAAGTCCGAATTTCGTTTTAATCCGATAATTTTTGCGAGAGTTATGGCCCTTTTTTTGACGTAATTTGACTTAGAAAATCCCTGAAATTTGTTGTCCGGATGATAACTTTAGTTAGAGTGAACCGATTTCAATCAAATTTGGTATGTGGGTTTATTAGGAGAAAAGACAGCTCAAATTCGAATTTGGGTTCCGTCCGCCAATTTTCACCGGAGTTATGCCCCTTATTTTACGTAATTTGACTGGGTGGGGAAGTTTTGATGTCCGGTGCCGCTCAATGCGCTCCAGCCAAAAGGCCTTCTGACGCTTCCCCACGGCGCTGTGGCCCACCCCATTACGAGGGTCGGTCTTGTCCCCCTGGAAACGTCATCCCACGTGATACGTCCAGGCCTGCTCCTCTGCCGTCATGGGATCCTAGTGGTATGTCATCGACGTTTATTCCAGCTTGTCTGGACCACCTGCATTCGGGAGATTCGGTGGGGGGGTTTTCTCTGGTCAAATGGATCCTTCTAATTTTATCTTTTGCTGACCTTCTGGCATTGGGGTGGGCCAAAGCACCTTAACTTCAACTGCGAGAGCATTTATACCTCGTTCGAGCCATTCCCCGAGTGGGCTTCCCTATAGTACCTTATCTCAACCTGATGCAGGGTGTTCTGTTGCTGTGGTCGATACTGACATGCTTCCTATACTTCTCATGGCGTCTGATGGCTTTGATGACGATGGGCAAGAATCACGGGATTCTGTCGTTCCTAAGGAACTCGCTTTGCGTATGGACACGACATGGGTCGATCTATTGTACAAAACTTCATCACAGGATATGTGTCAACTGACTTACACAAACTTGCACAACTGTACCAGTCTTTACCTCGGGATGAACCAGTTCGAGCCCCATGGTCCTGCACCAGCAGTCCGTGGCAGGCGGGGTGCCGTTCTCGGAGATTCGGGCAACCAATCCTCCAGGACAATCGCACCCGAGCCTTTAGAGGCTGTTCTGTGTGGGGACGACTCGATGTCGCATACTGTCAATAGCGCTTTCTATTTTGGAAGATATCTACAGAAATCACTCATCACATGAAAACGAGAAGAAGACGCAGTGAAGTCAGCAGCAGAAGAAGAAGTCTCTACTTGCTCGGTTTCTAGCTGGCACGTATGGTGTGGCACTGCCTGGGACGTTTCTTCCTAAAACCAGGGGGGGGGGGGCAGGTACAAGCTTGATCAATACTGGAATCTGAATTTATGAGCTCTTTCACATAACATATCAAGGCTGATTCATGACTAAATCACATTTACATGAAATATGTTTTCGGAAGAGTATATTCCCGTCAAACTGGGATATTAAATTTATTGCTCGTTGCCTCCTCCTGGGCTTGCATTCTAATCCATATAGTTCAGTTGAGGGCTTCTCCTTGGCGGAAAAATATAATTTTTAAATGTAAAATAACTTTTTCCTTAAGGGAAGCCCGAAACTGAACTATCAGAGATCCCTCCCATGGCGGTGCCATTCCCAACCCTGCGACTCGCAAATCCTATGATTCGGTCGGAAAATTAAAAACTGACTTGCTGGATTGTTACAACGCGAGAATCACGCGAGAGTTACACGAGACGCATCCATGCGTAGCTAATCCCGAGCACTGATTGATCTGAGTAGGCAATGGACGGACAATAAATTTTAACCCTCCTGATAACATAAGGCCGAGGATAATAATCCATATAGTTCAGTTTCGGGCTTCCCTTAACCCTTTACCCAACAAACCGGCCAAAACCGGCCAAATAAAGCTTCAACAGCCTAAAATATCTTCGGTCTGTCTCAATAAAACCATACAAATATGGATATCATTGGAACCGGCTCCTTGACCACATTGTGATAGTTAGTTATGCCCTGTGCCAATGCATTCTCTTATATATGCGAGTCGACCATAGGTCGCCTCGCATATATAAGAGAATGCATTGGCCTAAAAAAAAACTTTTTTTAACACTTTTTACCATTTTTTCTTACATTCTTTAACAATTTTATAATTTTTAATGTGTTAAGCCAATGCATTCTCTTATATATGCGAGGCGACCTATGGTCGACTCGCATATATAAGAGAATGCATTGGCACAGGGCCCTTCTGTTGGGTAAAGGGTTAAGGAAAAAGTAATTTTACATTTAAAACTTATATATCATTAACCTAACACTTTGTCCCAACAGGATCCTGATGAAGATGAAAGTGAAAGAACTGAAATAGAAAACGAACAGAAGTGTTTTAAGTGCGATGGAGAAGACAATCTCATTCTCTGTGGGAAATGTCCGTCTGCTTACCACACAGACTGCTTGAAACCAGCACTTAAATACCCACCAAGGTTCGTACCAAAGTTGTTCTGTTTACCACGCAGACTACTTGAAACCACCCCTGAAATACGCACCTTGGTTTGAACAATATCTCCCCCCCCCCCCCCAAACTTTGGTCAATATTTTCACCCAATTGGAAATTCCCTGCTTGACTCAACATCAGTTTGAAATTTCACAACAAAAATATGTTGAAACTGTTCTCAGAATTTAGTTTTCCAACCAGTATATAGCACAGGGGGTAGGTATCTTTTATTATGGATATATACAGTAATGCTCTAATTAATCGACCTCTTAACCACAGCAGAATTATGGATAACTTTTCAGGATTTAGTTGGAAATATGGCTTGTTGCCATTCATCGGAAAGCTCTCACTGCTGTGGTTAAGAGGTCGATTAATTAGAGCATTACTGTATATAATTCTTGGGAAAGCGACACAGCTTCTAAAAATGGTAGCTTCAGGATAAAAATTGCCTTTAAAAAATAAAAATATTATTTTCACTATTTGTCATCATCCATCACTCCCCAAGAGGCTGCTCTATGCATAGAAAAAAAACCCGTCCTGATCAGACATCTAATTCCAGAGATATTCGTCATCAAATCCAGATCAATTACACAAAATATCATTGAAAGACTGAAGTTGTCACAAACAGAATTTCAGAAATACAAAATTTGATCCAAAAAAACGGCCATTCCGCTACAATAAAAAACATCTTTTCAACACACCATTTCGTTTACTAAGATCTAACATTGGTTGAATCACGTCTGTGCTTTGACAATGACTGACATGCTCAAATTCAGTTTCTTTATTTGACTTTGAAACATATTTTTGGCACTCAAATGTGACATGGTATGCCATTTTGAATATTTTGAGAATACTCGCAGAATGTGTAACATGCGACGTGATTGGCTTATGTATCAAAGTCAAATAAAAACCGAATTTGAGCATGTCAGCCATTGTACCGTAAGCACAGACATGATTCAACCAATGTTAGATCTTAGTAAACGAAATGGTGTGTTTGAAAATATGTTTTTTATTGTAGCGGAATGGCGGTTTTTTGGATCAAATGTTTTTTTTTTTTATCTTATGTCGTCTTTCTGAAATTCTGTTTGTGACAACTGAATTCTTTCAATGAAAAATTTTGGAATTGATCTGGATTTGATGATGAATATCTCTGGAATGATATGTCGATCGGGACGGAATTTATTTCTATGCGAAGAGTTGTTTCTTAGGGACTAAAAGATGATGACAAATAGTGAATAATATTTTTATTTTTTGAAAGGCAATTTATATCCTGAAGCTACCTTTGTTAGAAGCTGTGTCCCTTTCCCAAGAATTAATAATCATAGCATCATATTAATTCACCACAGCATCATATAAATATAAATTTACCGTAACATCACATTAATTCACCGTAGCATCATATTAATTCACCATTGCATCATATAAATATAAATTTACCGTAACATCACATTAATTCACCGTAGCATCATATTAATTCACCATAGCATCATATAAATATAAATTTACCGTAACATCACATTAATTCACCGTAGCATCATATTAATTCACATAGCATAATATAAATATAAATTTACCGTAACATCACATTAATTCACCATAGCATCATATAAATATAAATTCACCGTAACATCACATTAATTCACAGTAGCATCATATTAATTCACCATAGCATCATATAAATATAAATTTACCGTAACATCACATTAATTCACCGTAGCATCATATTAACTCACCATAGCATCATATAAATATAAATTCACCGTAACATCACATTAATTCACTGTAGCATCATATTAACTCACCATAGCATCATATAAATATAAATTTATAGTAACATCACATTAATTCACCGTAGCATCATATTAATTCACCATAGCATCATATAAACATTAATTCACCGTAACATCACATTAATTCACCGTAGCATCATATTAATTCACCATAGCATCATATAAATATAAATTTACCGTAACATCACATTAATTCACCGTAGCATCATATTAATTCACATAGCATAATATAAATATTAATTTACCGTAACATCACATTAATTCACTGTAGCATCATATTAACTCACCATAGCATCATATAAATATAAATTTACCGTAACATCACATTAATTCACTGTAGCATCATATTAATTCACCATAGCATCATATAAATATTAATTTACCGTAACATCACATTAATTCACCGTAGCATCATATTAATTCACCATAGCATCATATAAATATTAATTTACCGTAACATCACATTAATTCACCGTAGCATCATATTAATTCACATAGCATCATATAAATATTAATTCACCGTAACATCACATTAACTCACCATAGCATCATATAAATATAAATTCACCGTAACATCACATTAATTCACCGTAGCATCATATTAATTCACATAGCATCATATAAATATAAATTCACCGTAACATCACATTAATTCACCGTAGCATCATATTAATTCACAAAGCCTCATATAAATATTAATTCACCGTAACATCACATTAACTCACCATAGCATCATATAAATATAAATTCACCGTAACATCACATTAATTCACCGTAGCATCATATTAATTCACATAGCATCATATAAATATAAATTTACCGTAGCATCACATTAATTAACCGTAGCATCATATTAACTCACCATAACATCATATAAATATAAATTTACTGTAACATCACATTAATTCACCGTAGCATCATATTAACTCACCATAACATCATATAAATATAAATTTACTGTAACATCACATTAATTCACCATAGCATCATATAAATATTAATTTACCGTAACATCACATTAATTCACTGTAGCATCATATAAATATTAATTCACCGTAACATCACATTAATTCACCATAGCATCATATAAATATTAATTTACCGTAACATCACATTAATTCACTGTAGCATCATATTAACTCACCATAGCATCATATAAATATAAATTTACCGTAACATCACATTAATTCACCATAGCATCATATTAATTCACCATAGCATCATATAAATATAAATTTACCGTAACATATTAATTCACCATAGCATCATATAAATATAAATTTACCGTAACATCACATTAATTCACCGTAGCATCATATTAATTCACCATAGCATCATATAAATATAAATTTACCGTAACATCACATTAATTCACCGTAGCATCATATTAACTCACCATAGCATCATATAAATATAAATTCACTGTAACATCACATTAATTCACCGTAGCATCATATTAACTCATCATAGCATCATATAAATATAAATTCACCGTAACATCATATTAATTCACCATAGCATCATATTAACTCACCATAGCATCATATAAATATAAATTCACTGTAACATCATATTAATTCACCATAGCATCATATAAATATAAATTTACCGTAACATCATATTAATTCACCATAACATCATATAAATATAAATTTACCGTAACATCACATTAATTCACCGTAGCATCATATTAACTCACCATAACATCATATAAATATAAATTTACCGTAACATCACATTAATTCACCGTAGCATCATATTAATTCACCATAGCATCATATAAATATAAATTTACCGTAACATCACATTAATTCACCGTAGCATCATATTAACTCACCATAGCATCATATAAATATAAATTCACTGTAACATCACATTAATTCACCGTAGCATCATATTAACTCATCATAGCATCATATAAATATAAATTCACCGTAACATCATATTAATTCACCATAGCATCATATTAACTCACCATAGCATCATATAAATATAAATTCACTGTAACATCATATTAATTCACCATAGCATCATATAAATATAAATTTACCGTAACATCATATTAATTCACCATAACATCATATAAATATAAATTTACCGTAACATCACATTAATTCACCGTAGCATCATATTAACTCACCATAACATCATATAAATATAAATTTACCGTAACATCACATTAATTCACCGTAGCATCATATTAACTCACCATAGCATCATATAAATATAAATTTACCGTAACATCACATTAATTCACCGTAGCATCATATTAACTCACCATAGCATCATATAAATATAAATTTACCGTAACATCACATTAATTCACCGTAACATCATATTAACTCACCATAGCATCATATAAATATAAATTTACCGTAACATCACATTAATTCACCGTAGCATCATATTAACTCATCATAGCATCATATAAATATAAATTCACCGTAACATCATATTAATTCACCATAGCATCATATTAACTCACCATAGCATCATATAAATATAAATTCACTGTAACATCATATTAATTCACCATAGCATCATATAAATATAAATTTACCGTAACATCACATTAATTCACCGTAACATCATATTAATTCACAATATAAATATATTTACCGTAACATCATTTTAATTCACCATAGCATCATATTAATTCACCATAGCATCATATAAATATATTTACCGTAACATCATTTTAATTCACCGTAGCATCATATTAATTCACCATAACATATTAATTCACTGTAACATATTCACCATAACATATTAATTTACTGTAAAATATTAATACACCATAAATTTATTCAAGGTAACATATTAATTCATCATAACATATTAATTTACTGTAAAATATTAATACACCATAAATTTATTCAAGGTAACATAAATTATAAGTTTATATTAAAACCCGGTAGGAATTATAAATTTATATTAAAACCCGGTAGGAATTATAACATATTAATTTATTTTCAGAGGCTATTGGGAATGTCCTTACTGTAAAGTTGGCAAGAGACGGCCATCAAGGAGAAGGAAAGCAACTGTCAAACCAGGTAGGAATTATAAATTTATATTAAAACCAGGTAGGAATTATAAATTTATATTATAACCAGGTAGGAATTATAAATTTATATTATAACCAGGTAGGAATTATAAATTTATATTAAAACCAGGTAGGAATTATAAATTTATATTAAAACCAGGTAGGAATTATAAATTTATATTATAACCAGGTAGGAATTATAAATTTATATTAAAACCAGGTAGGAATTATAAATTTATATTAAAACCAGGTAGGAATTATAAATTTATATTAAAACCAGGTAGGAATTATAAATTTATATTAAAACCCGGTAGGAATTATAAATTTATTTTAAAACCCGGTAGGAATTATAAGTTTATTTTAAAACCCGGTAGGAATTATAAGTTTATATTAAAGCCCGGTAGGAATTATAAATTTATATTAAAACCCGGTAGGAATTATAAATTTATATTAAAACCAGGTAGGAATTATAAATTTATATTAAAACCAGGTAGGAATTATAAATTTATATTAAAACCCGGTAGGAATTATAAATTTATTTTAAAACCCGGTAGGAATTATAAGTTTATTTTAAAACCCGGTAGGAATTATAAGTTTATATTAAAACCCGGTAGGAATTATAAATTTATATTAAAACCCGGTAGGAATTATAAATTTATATTAAAACCAGGTAGGAATTATAAATTTATATTAAAACCCGGTAGGAATTATAAATTTATTTTAAAACCCGGTAGGAATTATAAGTTTATTTTAAAACCCGGTAGGAATTATAAGTTTATATTAAAACCCGGTAGGAATTATAAATTTATATTAAAACCCGGTAGGAATTATAAATTTATATTAAAACCAGGTAGGAATTATAAATTTATATTAAAACCCGGTAGGAATTATAAATTTATTTTAAAACCCGGTAGGAATTATAAGTTTATTTTAAAACCCGGTAGGAATTATAAGTTTATATTAAAACCCGGTAGGAATTATAAATTTATATTAAAACCAGGTAGGAATTATAAATTTATATTATAACCAGGTAGGAATTATAAATTTATATTAAAACCAGGTAGGAATTATAAATTTATATTAAAACCAGGTAGGAATTATAAATTTATATTAAAACCAGGTAGGAATTATAAATTTATATTAAAACCCGGTAGGAATTATAAATTTATTTTAAAACCCGGTAGGAATTATAAGTTTATTTTAAAACCCGGTAGGAATTATAAGTTTATATTAAAACCCGGTAGGAATTATAAATTTATATTAAAACCCGGTAGGAATTATAAATTTATATTAAAACCAGGTAGGAATTATAAATTTATATTAACCCTTTACCCAACAGAAGGGCCCTGTGCCAATGCATTCTCTTATATATGCGGCGACCATAGGTCGCCTCGCATATATAAGAGAATGCATTGGCTTAACACATTAAAAATTATAAAATTGTTAAAGAATGTAAGAAAAAATGGTAAAAAGTGTTAAAAAAAGTTTTTTTTAGGCCAATGCATTCTCTTATATATGCGAGGCTACCTATGGTCGACTCGCATATATAAGAGAATGCATTGGCACAGGGTATAACTGTAACTATCACAATGTGGTCAAGGAGCCGGTTCCAATGATATCCATATTTGTATGGTTCTATTGAGACAGACCGAAGATATTTTAGGCTGTTGAAGCTTTATTTGGCCAGTTTTGGTCGGTTTGTTGGGTAAAGGGTTAAAACCAATGAGTAAGTAATGACTAAAAACAACCAAATGAAATAATGTAAACATTTTTTTTAATAAATAATGCCCTCATTTAGAAGGCTGCAAATAATCTGTCTGTCATTTGCAGAATGAGGTCCCCCAGATTGTGAATTTAGTGACTATCCTGCACAGTGGGCTAGCATTCAACAAATTTACCCTCTGGGGACCTCATTCTGCTTAGGCCTCAACTGCTGTGGGAGATCTACGATCAGATTGAAGTTCCCCAGTTGAATTTGGTGATGTTCACCCATTAGTCACCTATATTATGCATTTTATCTTCTGCAAATTAGGGGATATAGAAACTGAAGAGGGAAATAGTAACTAAAAACAATGTTAATTTGAGACTATAGATACTTCCCAGAAGATGAGACCTAAGCAGAATGAGAATTTAGTGATGCTAGCACACTGTGCGGTCCACAGAGGGTGAATTTAGTGATGCTAGTCTGCTGTGCGGGGTAACATCACTAAATTAACCCTCTGGGAACCTCATTCTGTAGAGGCACCCTATTTGCAGACTTGCTTCATTTAGAATGGTTTCTCCTATTCAGTTATAAAAGTACACATTAGAACAATCTATTTTTCATTTGGCGAGGTATTTTGAAGATACCAGCTGATACTAGTGCAGAAAAACATAAGATCCCATTCATTCATTTGTAGAGAATTGTTGAGAGCCAGGATCAGCCTGCAGGTTTCAAATTGTGAGAAGTTACTTCTACCAACTTTGTTATTAGGGAGAAGTGGACTGTTATCAGGGAGAAGTGGACTGTTATCAGGGAGAAGTAACAATGGTTGAAGTTCAATTTACACCACAAACACTTGTTTAAGATATGAATCACAATACATAATCAATTATACGATACATATCACGATACACTAAATTAATGTTCCCAAATGAATAACACCTGAATGATCAGAATTGGCATGTTTATAGCTGGAGATAGAATTCATTTTAAATTACAATGCAGTTTAATAGTTAGCTGGATGAGTCAAATACACATATTAGAAATGTAAACTTGATAGAAAATAGCATGTTTTGCTCTTTTACACATGTCCATCTTCAGAAATAACTTGATTTCCTGTATCATGATACACATAACACAATAGGATACGCATATCGTTTGATAGTGTATCACGATACATTGGATTCATGAATCGTTACAACCCTATTTCATGCCCTATCTACACAAGTATATATTTTGTAGAAGGCCTGAAAACCTTTTGCCGGATATTTGCAGTACATTTGCAGGATGATGTCCCCAGAGGGTGAATTTAGTCATGCTACCCTGCACCCCTGGCGATCTCATTCTGCATGGCCTCATCTGCTATGGGAGACATAGACACAGATTTAAGTTCCCAGATGGTGAAGATGGTGATGTTCCCGCATTAGGCACCTCAATTATGCATTGTGTCATCTGCCAGTTTGGGGATATAAAGAAACTAAAAAACTTGTTAATTTGGATAATAAAGATACCTTCCAGACAGGGCAGAATCCAGAGATAATTTGGGGACACCTGTTTCCAGCAGAGGATACATTTATCCCCATATAACTTGATACGGCTTCTACAACAAACTGATACAGATAAATATACAAGAATTATAAATATGACATAATATTTCTGATTTCAAGATTCAACATGCAAATGAAGGCTGTATTGAAACTGCAGATTTTTTATTGTTGAATTGCCTTGGAAATTTCAGGTTGGCTTAATACTGTCCACTAGGAATTTGGGGACATTTTGGCTTCTCGTGTTTGGGCGCCCATACCTGTAACAGGTATCAAAACAGCCCTGGAAATTTCCCTGCTTCCAGATAAGATGAGGCTTCAGCAGAATGAGGTTCCCATAAGGTGAATTTGGTGATGCTAGCCCGCTGTGTGGGGTAGCATCACTAAATTCACCCTCTGAAAATGTATGGCACCATATTTGCTATTCTATGCTATGCCAGTAATTTGGTGACCTGGCCGATTTCCTGAGCTGCATATTTTTATCTACCACAGTTTCAAAAAATGTGAAAAGAAAGGTCTTGTCATCTGATGAAGAGGAGGAAATGAAATCTCGGAAAGCTCCTTCAAGTAAATCACGTGCAGGTAAGAAAAAAGCTTGTCCTTTAAATAAATCACACACAGGTAAGAGAGTTGGGAACTCATTAATTCCAATTAAATTAGGCTTGTTGACTGCTGAATTTTTTTTTAGGCGGGTTGGAGAAAAATCAGTAAATCAAAAAGTCGGAATCCTAATACGGACATATGATGTTTGTAAATGAACACTTGCTAAGAGTGCGGAACGTTTTAAACGGTGCCCAGATCCCAATGCATGAAACAAGGTCAAGGTTCCTTTGAACTCTTTCTATTTGAAGATTGTGAGTTTCAAGAATAACATTTACCAACCAAGCCTTGAAATAGTGAGCCTGTCATTTGCAGAATGAGGTTCCCAGAGGCTAGCATCACCAAATTCACCCTCTGGGAACCTCATTCTGCTGAGGTGGAAGCAGAATGAGGTCCCCAGAGGGTGAATTTGGTGATGCTAGCCCGCTATGCGGGGTAGCATCACTAAATTCACCCTCTGGGGACCTCATTCTGCAAATGACAGGCTCACTATTTCATGGCTTGTTACCAACATTTATAAGGATCCACTGATTTTATATTAAAGGTACTCAATCCGATCAGACGGTCCCCATACCATCAAGATACAACAACAACAACATTTCTTTAGTTATCAGAAACGATTTACCGCAACAAAATAATGCTAACCACTATCAACTATATCAAATTGCCCAAAACTTGTTATTTATCAACATTTTTTTCAACAAAATATGGCCGTATTTTTCACTGAAGTATCAATAAATTTGACCATGTTACCACTTGATTTTAGAGTTATCCATCTTCATCCGCAATTTTGGCCGAGACCCTCCATTTGACCATGTTTTTCTGGGCCACATATTATTACACATCTCGAGAAATAACAAGCTTGTTATTGTATTTTGCAGAAGTACAATTTGAAATGTCTAAAGGATGTATTTTGCCATGCCCTAGCGATGCTCTTGTTTTCTTATTGCAGCAGAGCGAAAAAGAAAAAGTATGTTGAGAGCGATGGCTCATCATCTGAGGAAGAAGACGAAAAGCCTAAACGACCAAAGAAAAATGGTCAGTAATGTGCCAATATTAAAAAATGTCTTGATCCATGTTTCTGTTAACAGTTGTTCTTTAATGCGTTAAAGGTACTCAATCCGATCAGAGGGTCCCCATCTCAACAGATTCCAACAACAACAATCCGACCAGAGGGTCCTATATTACTATTTCTTTGGCTTTGGGTGTAAAAAATATTTGATTCGAGTCGAGGAACCCATCAAACAAAGCTATTAGATATTGATTTTTGAAATTTGTTATTTTCTCGAGATGAGTACTAATAATTGTCCTTAACATCGTAATCTGCTCGAGATGTGTACACCAAAACACTATTCAAATAGACAAGGATGGATAACTCTAAAATCAAGTGGTAATAATAACGCAATTTTGACTGTGTTCTGGGACAGAAAGAATAGAAATAACGAAACTTCAAATATCGATATCTGATCACCCTGAGCGTTGATTGGTAGGTTCCTCGACTCGAATCAATTATTTTTTACCCCCAAAGCCAAAGAAATAGTAATATAGGACCCTCTGATCGGATTGAGTACCTTTAACTGTAGACATACCTTGTAATTAACTAACTCATCATTCAACTATAGAATATCTCGGACAAGTTCGAAAACCGGCCTGGTCCAATAAAATTTGATAGAGTTATGGCCCTTAATTAGTCATTTTTCACGAATTTTCAGCTCGTTAGCGCGATAACTTCAACAAACATCATCCTATTTGATTGAAATTTTGATATAGGTGTCTCTCAAGAATACCTCGGACGAGTTAGAAAACCGGCCCGGTCCGATAAAATTTGATAGAGTTATGGTCCTTAAGTAGTCATTTTGTACGAATTTTGAGCTCGTTAGCGCGATAACTTCAACAAACGTCATCCGATTCAACTAAAATTTGGTATATAAGTCTTCCAATAATATCCTGGACGAGTTCGAAAACCAGCCTGGCCCAATAAAATTTGATAGAGTTATGGCCCTTAATTAGTCATTTTTCGTGAATTTTTAGCTCGTTAGCGCGATAACTTCAACAAATGTCATCCGATTCAACTAAAATTTGGTATATAGGTGTCTTCCAATAATATCCTGGACGAGTTCGAAAACCAGCCTGGCCCAATAAAATTTGATACAGTTATGGCCCTTAATTAGTAAATTTTCATGAATTTTTTGCTCGTTAGGACGAGTTCGAAAACCAGCCTGGCCCGATAAAATTTGATAGAGTTATGGCCCTTAATTAGTCATTTTTCGTGAATTTTTAGCTCGTTAGCGCGATAACTTCAACAAACGTCCTCCGATTTGATAAAATTTAGAATATAGATAACCGGCGGTAAGCCACCGAAAACGAGACACAGCCACCTCTTGTTTCAAAATACTTTCTGAGTATTAATTATATAATAATAACAACAACATAAATGGTACTGTTGTGAAAGTTCATGTTTCTTGCAATGAAATTATTGTAAACACTCTGATAAGACAACATTGAACACTAAAGTCCATAAACAACTAACTAAATGTAACACAAATATCGTTTATTAATACCATCGACCTGCATAAACAGCGAAATTACGCGAGACATGCGTAATCGCTATAGATTGTTTACACTGGTTACTACGCTAACTTCCACTGGCAGCAATTCTCGCCAGCTGCGGTCGAAGTAACACCGTAGTCGAGGCGGGCTATAAAAAGCCCGCCTTGAGATTTCCAGGCCTGGGCCTTAAAATCCATAACCTTTTACGAGACACAAAATATAGCATTTCTATAGCATCAACTGCTTTTACCAGATTCTAATTGTGATTCATGATCCTGATTCTCGTCATATTATAAGCCCTGTAAATTTGATATTGAAATAATGCAATATTACAAATCAACATAGTATATATATATTATGGTGAGAAATACCTACCTCTTACTATTGTACACCAGAGTCCATCTCAACATTGCACCTGAAATCACATATTAGAGTTACCATTTGTGATATTCACACATTCATCGATTCATTGAGGGTCAGATTTGATGATGTGTTAGTATCGACGTTCCCACTAATTTGAAATAGGTTTTATCAAGTGGGAGACATAATGGTAAACCTATATTGATACGGTAAAGTCTCATCAGAGTGTGAAAGTTACTGTGAACCTATTTTTTTAAACAACCAGAGAGTAGTGAGCTCAACCAAGCTCCTTATTTATTATACCACCTATTTAGAAAAAAGAGGGGAATACTGTTTTGCACCTTTCCGTACTTCCATCCGATGTCTGTTCATTTATCGGATCTCAATGTATTTGGTGTGGATTTTCACTTCTATGAGGACATTCAATGGAGTGTTCAATCATTCTGCTTAGGTTTTCCATTCTAGAGTTATTAATCTTTGTTTATTTGGAAATAAGATTCCATGAAACTAAACATTTACTTTTTTTTTTCTTTTTGCAGCAGCGAAAAAGAAAAAGTATGTAGAGAGCGATGAATCGTCATTTGAGGAAGAAGATGAAAAGCCTAAACGACCGAAGAAAAATGGTGAGTAATGTGTGGTCAGTAATGTGTGGTCAGTAATGTGTGGTCAGTAATGTGGCCCGTTTGATCGGATTGGGTACCTTGGAGTCCTGTAAATTTGATATTGGAATAAATGCTTAATTGCAAATCAATATATATATGGCGAGATATACTTACCTCTTATTACCTGTAAACTAGATCCGCCTCATCATTGCACCTGACATTGCATTTGTCTGTTGCGATGACACGATCCATCTGCATTAAACCATTCAATCGGGTGCGTTGCATTTTATAATGCAGAGCATCTGATTTCAGCTAATAAATTTAACATTGGAATAAATCCAGTATTGCAACTCAAAATAGAATAAGGCCAAAAAATATCATATTTGAGTCTCAGACAATTTTTTTTCTGAATCATTGAGGGAAGGAGGACTTTATTTCTAATTAAAAAAAAAATTTGTGCCCATTGTAAGCATGTCTTATGATAGCTTCCCTTGTCTATAAATTGACACCTCTCTAATATAACATGTGATCCTAAATTTCCTCTGTGCCTTTCAATTGTTCTGGAGTTACAATTAGTACACCAGACTATGATGATCAGCGTATACGTAAGTATGCAATACATGTACGATGGCCCGAATGTGCATCAGAACGTTATGTGCACCTAGGTCTTATATGTTATTGACATGAAGGGTATTCTTTGTTGTTGATAAAACTTATCTTTCTGTCGTACTATTCTTTGTTCTCCAGTTCTTTGTAAAAAAAAATATGTATGTTTATCCACTCTTATTTATCGGAGGATTAAAGATATATAAATATAATCATTTTCTTCAATGTAATCATCTACTTAATGTTCTTTGCCACTATATGTATACATCATAGTAAATCTTCACACATTGCACAGAGATATGTTAAGAGTTCATGTAATTTGCAATTACTGCTCAATGCTTATGGACATGTTGGTAAAAACATAACAAAATAATTTTTTTAAAACATTGTTTTTTTTTCCTTTTTTTTTTTGGTCATAATATCAAAAATCTAAATAAAACGTCCAATGCTGGCCATTTATTTCAATTCGGCTGTGTCTGAGACTCAATGCGGGCCATTTATTTCAATACGGCTGTGTCTGATGTCCAATGTGGGGCATTTATGCACAAATAAGTACATATATTCATTATTGGAAACATATTTCTTAGGCTTAATTTGATTTTTTTCTTCTTTTTGCAGCAAAAAAGAAAATGTATGTGGAGAGTGATGAATCATCTGAGGATGAAGACGTAAAGCCTAAACGACCGAAGAAAAATGGTCAGTATTAAATAAATGTGGCCAATATAAAAAATGACTTGATCCTTGTTTTTTTTTTTTTTACAGTTATTCTTTAATGCATTAACTGTAGGCATTCCTTTTAATTAACTAATTCATCATCATCTATAGCTAATCGGGACCGATTTTCTTAATGTTCCATTCTGAATATATAAGTTTATAGAGTTAGGTTTGGGGGGGGGTGGTAATATTCGTAGCTAACGCCCAACTGGGTTGAGTGAGCATGCTCCTTATGCCGAGATTGCTTAGACCTGGGATGAGGGGGGGGGGGGGGGGGGGGGGGGGGGTAGATAACAGTATGCTTATTTCACACGTGGAGTGAACAATGGTGACATCGGCATAGGGAATTAGAGCACTGATTTGGACTCTTATTTTTACAACCACTGTCCAAACTAAACCCTAATTCGCTCAAAGTACACGATGATAGTGTATTGTCACCAATACAGTTTTAATCAACCTGTCACAATGAATGAGCCGTCACGAAAAGGACCGCTCAGAGTTAAATTTAAACTTATAAAAGATCCACGCCTTACGCCAAAACCAACATATCATATTGGCCTAATTTGATTTTTGCAGCAGCAGCAGCGAAAAAGAAAAAATATGTGGAGAGCGATGACTCATCATCTGAGGAAGAAGACGTAAAACCTAAACAACTGAAGAAAAATGGTCAGTGATGTGGCCAATATAAAAAATGTCTTGATCCTTGTTTCTGTTAACCCTTCCATGACGGGAGCTTCCTGAAATTTTCGAATACACTGTGCCAATGCATTCTCATATATATGCGAGTCTCCCATAGGGAGCCTTGCATATATAAGAGAATACATTGGCCTAACAATATTTACCTTGACCTTGTAAGCCAGTGCATTCTCTTATAACTTATATATACATGACTCTCTATGGGAGACTTGCATATATAAGTCATACTAAGAGAATGCACTGGATCTTTAATGCTGCACCAGCGCAGCTCCCATCATGAAAGGGTTAAATGTTCTTTAATGGATTATCTGAAGACATACCTTGTGATTAACTAATTCATCATTCAGCTATTGTCAAAATGATCACTTCAAGTATAGTAGCGTTCCGACTACTGCGTTGCATTGGTCTGATGACACGATCCTCTGTCTGTGTTAAACCATTCACACAGGTGCATTTTGTACGTTATATAACACAGAGCTTCTGATTGCAGCTAATAAATTTGATATTGGAATAAATGCTAAAATGCAAATCGATCTATCTGTAATAAATTTGTTCTATGTTAATGTCAAACCTGTTAAATTCCAACAACTGACATTTTATTGACATAAATACAAGTTGATAACGAGTTTAAACACCGTTGAGTTTTTGTTCATTCTATTGGTGCTGCATGGATATGTGAACGGAAAACCAGGCCCCCATATTCTGATTTACATGAATGGGAGAAGAAGGAAAATCCATTTACCCAAAATTTTCTTGCCCTGAACTTAATAATAAATTTGATATTTGGAATAAATGCTAAATTGCAAATTAATCTATCTGTTATAAATGAATTCTACGATAATGTCAAACCTGTCAAATCCCAACCACATAAATTTATTGATAAGGAAACAAGTTGAATTTTCTTCGCTTCACAGACAGCCGCCATCTTTTATCGATTGTGAACAAGAAATGCCATGATGCACGTGCTTAATTACCATATAAAGTATGCGTTAGGCAAGCATTGCATTGATAAAATAATCTCATCATTGTGTGTGTTAAGAGATGCATCACAGCTGTCGAAACGCCTTAGTCTAGAGTTATTGCCTGTATTCCAATTTCAATGCAACGTACACAACAGAATCGTGTGAACACTCCTGATATTGTGAGATAAAAACTGACTGGCTAGAATAAAAAAAAAAATGACGTCAATAACAGCATCAACTTTAACAGAAAATATCTTGACTTAATTTTTAGATTTAGTCCACTTAAATCGCATGTTTGTTGAATTAAATATAAAAATATCTACCAAAATTTTAGTATATGACAAGCTACAATCTTCAGAGTGTGCAATAAACAGAACAACACAGCTTGGTGAACACATTATTAGCTCAACTTACTTTGTAAGTTTGAGCTATTGCCATGGGTTGGCGTCCGTCGTCCGTGTGTCCATCAACAATTTCCTTTGGCGCTGGCTACAGGTCGTACCTTTGGTCTGATCTTTATGAAATTTGACATGAATGTTGACATTGACATGTAGATGGGAACGAGTCATTTTGGGGTCATTCGGCCAAAATACATGGCCGCCAGCAGCCATATTGGATTTTACTCTTTGCATGACTAAATCCTTTGGCGCGGGGTACAGGTCGTACCTTTTGTCTGATCTTTATGAAATTTGTCATGAATGTTGACATGACATGTAGATGGGAAACGAGTCATTTTGGGGTTTTTTGGCCAAAAAACATGGCCGCCATCTTGGATTTCAAAATTCAATCCATTGGCGCGGGCTACAGGTCGTACTGCTTGTCTGATCATCATGAAATTTGTCATGGATGATAATATTGATATGTAGATGGGAATGAGTCATTCTGGGGTCGTTCGGCCATAAAACATGGCCGTCAGCAGCTATCTTGGATTTTACTCTTTGCATGACTAAATCCTTTGGCGCGGGCTACAAGTTGTAGCTTTGGTCAGATCTTCATGAAATTTGTCATGGATGTTAACAATGACATGTTGATGGGAACGAGTCATTTTGGGGTCATTCGGCCAAAAAACATGGCTGCCAGCAGCCATCTTGGATTTTACTCTTTGCATGACTAAATCCTTTGGCGCGGGCTACAGGTCGTAGCTTTGGTCAGATCTTCATGAAATTTGTCATGGATGTTAACAATGACATGTAGATGGGAACGAGTCATTTTGGGGTCATTCGGCAAAAAAACATGGCCACCAGTGGCCATCTTGGATTTCAAAATTCAATCTATTGGCATGGGCTACAGGTCGTACTGCTTGTCTGATCATCATGAAATTTGTATTGGATGTTAATATTGACATGTAGATGGGAACGAGTCATTTTGGGATCGTTCGTTCACAAAACATGGCCGCCAACAGCCATCTTGGATTTTACTCTTTGCATGACTAATCCTTTGGCGCGGGCTACAGGTCATAGCTTTGGTCAGATCTTCATGAAATTTGTCATGGATGTTAACAATGACATGTAGATGGGAACGAGTCGTTTTGGGGTCATTCGGCCAAAAAACATGGCCGCCAGCAGCCATCTTGCAATTTACTCTTTTCATGACTAAATTCTTTGGCGCGGGCTACAGGTCGTACCTTTGGTCTGATCTTTATGAAATTTGTCAGGAATGTTGACATTGACGTGTAGATGCGAACGAGTCATTTTGGGGTCATTCGGCATAAAATCATGGCTGCCAGCGGCCATCTTGCATTTCAAAATTCAATCCATTGGCGCGGGCTACAGGTCGTACTGTTGTTAACAATGACATGTAGATGGGAACGAGTCTTTTTGGGGTTATTCGGCCAAAAAACATTACCGCCAGCAGCCATCTTGGATTTTACTATTTCCATAACTAGTAGGCCTTTCAACTTAACACATTCCTAATCACTCCATTGACTGTAACACATAAAAATTTTCCCTTTCCAAGTTGAGCTACAATGTCATTGACACTTTCATTGTAATTGCATGAGTTTGTTATGATGCGATGATAGAACGAGAACTGTATGTTCACAGACTTGTGTCATTCTATCTATTTACTGAATGCTAAAGAATGGAAACAAATTTATTTAAAAATCTTCGTCCTCTGTGTTAAAAGTTTTAAGGTTCGTCACTCACTCTTATTTTTTTTACAGTTCGGAAGCGAATTGAATCAGACAGTGATTCTGATGCGCCACCTAAGAAATCAGCTCGTAAGTCACTTAGCCAGACTTCAAGGTCACGAGGGTCCAAACAGACAGAGGCGGTTCCAGATGTGGATACTGGATACAAAGCTGCTAGACGCTGTCCATCCGAACTATCAGTGAGTTTATTCAAAGTGATGTGAAACACTCCGGTAGGGTGACCAAATATAAATGGAGAATAATCTTGTTCAAAGTAGTAATTTTTACAAATATTATATCCAAATTGACAACACACACCGTCATTCTTATATATTAATTAAATGCAGTGACTCTTGATGGTGAAATCGTTTTCGTTAGTTTATCGCCGATAGTCCCGAATCGAGTAGTAAATATTTACATTTGAGCGTAATTCAGACAATGTTTTCTATGGAGTGGTACGGGTCGTTTTGCTTCAGATTTTCGATGATGTTAGTAGAATGGTGCATTCCTCCAGTCTGGATACTAACTGATCAGTTTCACGTACCCGAAGAATAGTATGTCTTTAAACTTCAGATTCAGACAGAGAAATTAACTGCCTTAGCCTTACCACAGTAAATTCTCCCTAGTAATAGCAACCACCAAGGGTGCTTATACCTAAGGCAGGTGAATGACGTCATATAATTTTTTCTATATCCACCAGTGATTTTTCAAGATCGCGGGTATAGATTTTGGAGAAATTATCACGTGACTTCCGGTTAGCAACCATGTGGAGATTGCAAAAAACGCGGAATTGGAAATGAAGCATCGCGATAAAAATGAAAGTAACCACTTCACAACTTACGAAGAATTCACATGTGATTTAAGTCTATTAATTTCATTTAGACCAATTTCGTTGGTCAGCTTAATGAAAACGAAAAATGAAGAAGTCATTACGATAATCCAGACAAGATTTTACAATCCACCACACGTCTTGTCAATTTGGCATGTCGTCCCCGTCGTGACCACTGCATGATGTTACATAAATTATTCTTAGCATTATGTCGCCGAAAAAAGGCAAATTTGAGGCACATCATGTGTGGTTGCTCCACTATGTGTCACGTACGATTCATATTAATATATACCATTGGCTATATCATGGTCAACCTAATCCTTCATTTAGAATAGTTCAAAAACTTCTGAAATTGGTATTTGCTCAAAGTCAGTCCTGAAAATATTGTGTCAGACATTTGCAGAATGAGGTCCCGAGAGGGTGAATTAGTGACACTACCCCACAAAGTGGGCTAGCATCACCAAATTCATCCTCTGGTGATCTCATTCTGCATGGTATCATCTGCTATGGGAGACCTAGACAGATTTAAGTTCCCAGATTGTGAAGATGGTGATGTGAACCCATTGGGCACCTTGATTATGCATTGTGTCATCTGTCATTTTCGGGATAAAGAGGTCCCCAGAAGATAAATTTAGTGATGCTAGCCCTCTGGAGACCTAATTCTGTAAATGTCCACCACTATATTTTCTGGCCTGCTCAAAGTTTCAATCTTTAGACTGAAGTCACTATATGGTCAGTAAAATTGACTTAAAGAGAGGATTATAAGCCAGGTATTGTTGTACCCTTGAATTTTTCTGTCACTTAAAGATCCAGAAGGCGTTCATCAAGCCTGTATAATGTGTCTGTCATTTGAAGAATGAGGTCCCCAGAGCTGCCCAGAGGGTGAATTTAGTTATGTTATCCCGCAGAGTGGGCTAACCAAATTCACCCTCTGGGAACATCATTCCGCTTAGGCCTTGACTGCTCTGGTATACCTCCTATGATCAGATTGAAGTTTCCCCAGTTGAAGTTGGTGAAGTTCACCCATTAGTCACCTCGATTATGCAATTTATTTTCTGCAAATTAATGGATATAAAACTTCCCAGAAGGGAAGAAGTAACCAAAAACAATGTTAATTTGAGACTAGATACTTCCCAGAAGATGAGGCCTGAGCAGAATTAGGTCCCTTGAGGGAAAATTTGGTAATGCTAGCCCGCTGTACAGGATACTATAGCATCACTAAATTCTCCCTCTGGGGACCTCATTCTGCAAATGACAGACACACTATTTGCAGGCTTGGCGTTCACGGTCGGTCGTTAAAATTATTTACTGTATTTTCTCCTTGGCTGCTACTGGCCCCATTCCCCGACCCTAGTGGAAACTCTGAGTTATTAGCACACAGACTAACATTTAGCCCACAGACTAGTATTTTGCCGTAAAATGTATATATATATATATATATATATATATCTAGTGTTGATATTAACATAATCTCCTTTTTTCCTTTTAGGTCTGTGAGGAGTTGATGACACGTCTGATAAAGCATGAAGACAGTTGGCCTTTCTTACATCCTGTGGATAAAAAATTAGTAAGTATTCATTATGTTTCACGCCCACTCAGTGCAGGGATTATCCTGCAGTGTATTCTGGGATTGCGTCCATGACCCTGCATGGTACTCTGAGAATATGTCCATGGCCCCTGCAGGGTATTCTGAGAATATGTCCATGGCCCCTGCAGGGTATTCTAGGAATGCGTCCATGGCCCCTGCAGGATATTCTGAGAATATGGCCCCTGCATGGTATTCTGGGAATGCATCCACGGCCCTTGCAATTGGCCCAAAAATAATGCTGTTAGAAGTTGACCCTTTCTATACTAAATGGATACTTCCACTCAATTATAAAAGTATACATTGGAATGGTCTATTTATTCATCTGGAAGGTTTTCAGCAAAATAAACATGATACAACTACTGGAGGATTCCTATTCATTCGTGTGAAATGTTCAGATAATAAATATATAATGGTCGTTTGTGAACTTATTATCTGAATTTCCTTGGAGATAACTACATGTCAGTTCAGTGAGTATTTAATATAGAAAGGGTTAAATTTGTAATTTTATTCAAGTCATCTGCTTTTTAAATTCAGAATTTGCTTCTTATCTGAATAATATGGAATAGTTCTATTTTAACCCTTCCATGACTGGAGCTGCCTGAAATTTTGCAAAACCATGTGCCAATGCATTCTCTTTTATATGTGAGTCTCCCATAGGGAGCCTCTCATATATAAGAGAATACATTGGCCTAACAATATTTACCTCGACTTTGTAAGCCAGTGCATTCTTTTATATATGCAAGGCTTCCTATGGGAGATTCACATATATAAGAGAATGCACTAGCACATGATCTTTATTGCTGCACCAGCGCAGCTCCCGTATTGAAAGGGTTGATGGACTACTAATGTATTGTGGAGAGAGATGGTAGATTTAGCGATAATTCTACGTGTATTCTCTCAGTTGACTGGTTTCCCTGACTCATAATTATTATTTTACACCCCCCACCCCCGAATCTACCGGCAAGCCTAAGAATATGGTACCGGACATTTGCAGAATGAGGTTGCCAGAGGGGAATTTAGTGATGCTACCCCTCAGCTGGATAGCATGCATCACTAAATTCACATTCTGTGGACCTCATTCTGCTTAAGCCTCACTTTCTCTGGAAAGTATCTTTATTATTAAATTAAAACATTTTTGTCCCCCTTAAAATTTATTTTTGGGGGACTATAGAAACGGGCTCCGTCCATTCGTCCGTCCGTCACACTTTTGAGTACCTTCATGGTGTAATCATCTCCTCCTACAGATTTCATCCCAGAGATTTGAAACTTCAGAATATTGTTGCTCATATATTGAAGATGTGCAACATGTATATAGATGACGGAATTTTTTTTTTTTTACGGAGTTATTAACCCTTATTGACTAATAAAATTTCAACATTTTTTTTTATTTCTTTAACAAAGCAGCATTGACTTGCCCCGTTTTCGGGGGACACTGTTCGGCTGACCTTTTATTTAGTTTCTTTATAATCTTCTTCACAAAGAATCATTTACTTTTTAGTTTAGTATCTCATTGTTGCCAAAGTGGCAGACGTCACATTGTGTACCAAGGTCTCCAATGAGTGCACATCAGAATATTCACCATCTGGGAACTTAAATCTGAGTCTAGATCTCCCATAGCAGATAACGGCCATGCAAAATGAGGTCATCAGATGATGGTTTTAGTGATGCTATCCCGCTGTGCATACAAAAAGTTTAAAAAAGAGATCCACCGTCTTTAATGACTTTTCTTACAACTCCAGGTACCTGACTATCATAAGATTGTGAAGAAACCGATGACGTTCATGATGGTGAAGCAGAAGTTGGCGCGCCTTTCATATTCCACACCCCAAGATGTTGTTGGTGATGTTGCTCTCGTGTTCAATAATGCAGAACTATACAATGAGGTAAATATGATGGCTCAAAAAGAAAGCTGAGCTCTCAAGCAATTTTCAAGTCAAGCTACAGTAATGCTCTATTAAGTAACCACAGCAGAATTATGGGTAACTTTTCAGGATTTAGTCGGAAATATGGCTTCTCAGTGAGAGCTTTCCGATGAATGGCAACAAGCCATATTTCCGACTAAATCCTGAAAAGTTACCCATAATTCTGCTGTAGTTAAGAAGTCGATTACTTAGAACATTACTGTATTGTTGTTTGTTGTCCATTTGTCATCAATTTCCTTTGGCACGCCCAACAGGCCACATCACTCATCTGATCATCACCAAACTTCATACTAAGTATGGATCATATTCGGGGTGACTACTAGTTGGGAGCCATAAATTTTTTCTGAAATTTGTTAAAAAAAACATGGCCGCCAGAAGCCATCTTTGATTTCAAATTTAAATCAAACGACACACCCTGCAGCCCACATTTATGGGAAAAATGTTCGGACAATTTACAGCCATGTTTAGGTTCATCTCTAGGGAGCTATCAAATTTGAAAATTTTTCAATGAAAAACATGGCTGCCAACCGCCATCTTGGATTTTACTCTTTGCATGACTAAATCCTTTTGCACATCATACAGGCCACATCAGTCATCTGATAGTCACCAAACGTCATAAGTATCTTAAGGGTGACCTCTAGATGGGGGCTATCAATTATTTCTGAAATTTGTTAAAAAACATGGCCACCAGTATTTTGGATTTCCTATTGGAATACATCGGCACACCCTGCAGCCGGCATATATCAAAGGAATGTTTTGAAAATTTACAGGCATAGGATCACCCTAAAATGGGGGCTATCGAATTGAAAAAAATTCAATGAAAAACATGGGGGCCGACCGCCATCTTGTATTTTACTCTTTACATGACTAAATCCTACACCCTACACATCCCTCGTACGAAACTTTAGATGGATCTTCAGGATGACCACAAGATGGGAGCCATAAATTTTTTACATAAATATTTTGTGCTATTATAAATCAAATCAAATGACCAAAACAATTCAAATTTACACTGAGAAATTCTCGAGGAAAACAATCATGAATACAGTGATGCCCTAAATAATCGACTCCTTAACCATAGCAGAATTATGGGTAAATTTTCAGGATTTAGTCGGAAATATGGCTAGTTGCCATTCATCGGAAAGCTCTCACTGAGACTAAATCCTGAAAAGTTACCCATTATTCTGCTGTGGTTAAGGAGTCGATTATTAAGGCATTACTGTATATTACCGGAGCTGCGTTGCTGCTTCATTAAAGATACTGTGTCAGTGCATTCTCTTATATATGTTATATTTCCCTCAATTCTTAATGGTCAATGACAGACAATGACCAGTTTTACATATTTGATATACATTACATTTATGATAAATATATTAAACTTATGATAAGAACTTGGTTCAGTATTATTTTCTATGCCCAAGCATACACCACTTTAAAGTGATGTGAAACACTCCGGTTGGGTGATCCAATAGAAATAGAGAATAACCTTGTTCGATGTTGTTCTTTTTAAGAATATTAATCCAACTTGCCAACACACACCGTCATTCTGATATATTAATTAAATGAACCGACTCTCGATGGCGAAATCATTTGTGTTTGTTTGTCGCCGATTGTTGCGTCCCGAATCCAGGTGTAAATATTTACAACTCAGCGTAGTTTTGACGATGTTTTCTATTGAGTGGAATGGTTGATTTCTTTGAAATTTTTGACAATGTTAGTAGAATGCTACATTCTCCAGGTTGGCATAATGCCTGAATGCTAACTTATCAGTTTCACGAACTCGAACAAGTCCATAATATGTCTTTAACTCTTCCATAAATGGAGATTGCTGACATTTTGCTAAAACCCTGTGCCAATGTATATATGCTTACACTTCTGTTATGAATTTATTTTTCAATTTATTTTTCAGTCTGACAGTGAGGTCTCTGAATGCATCCCTCCATGTGAAAAATTCTTTTTGGAGCTGTTGAAAAAAGTTCTACCAGACTACATCAGTAGTTACAGACTGGCGAGAGACAATGCAGAAAATATCGACGGGTGCACGAATTCAAAGCGACGATCCAGAATTTCATCGAAATAACATTAAGTTTTGTTAGGAAAATGTATCTCAAAGTAAATTGTTAGTTATGGTCTGTTAACCCTTTACCTAACAGAACGGCCCTGTGCCAATGCATTCTCTTATATATGCGAGTCGACCATAGGTCGCCTCGCATATATAAGAGAATGCATTGGCTTAACACATTACAAATTATAAAAATTTTAAAGAATGTAAGAAAAAATGGTAAAAAGTGTTAAAAAAAGTTTTTTTTAGGCCAATGCATTTTCATGTTAAAATCCCAGAATATCCAATGAAAGCGGGAATGTTTTTCTCCATTGTAATTCAATCCACCATATATTTTAAAAGAAACTGCACGAAAAGCATTTTTTTATTGGCTTTATATGCTATGAAGTGAGATATCCTTTTCTCCGGTGATCAAATCTCTGGGTATGTTCCAAGTGCTTACTTGGAGCAGCACTGAAAAACTTCCTGTTAATCCTTTACCCAACAGAACGGCCCTGTGCCAATGCATTCTCTTATGTATGCGAGTCGACCATAGGTCGCCTCGCATATATAAGAGAATGCATTGGCTTAACACATTAAAAATTATAAAATTGTTAAAGAATGTAAGAAAAAATAGTAAAAAGTGTTAAAAAAAGTTTTTTTTAGGCCAATGCATTCTCTTATATATGCGAGGCGACCTATGGTCGACTCGCATATATAAGAGAATGCATTGGCACAGGGCATAACTGTAACTATCACAATGTGGTCAATGAGCCGGTTCCAATGATATCCATATTTGTATGGTTTTATTGAGACAGACCGAAGATATTTTAGGTTGTTGAAGCTTTATTTGGCCGGTTTGTTGGGTAAAGGGTTAACATGCAAATCTGTGTTCTCATGGTATTATATTTCCCCTCAATTCTTAAAGGGGTACTGTACGCCAAATGTTGTTGTTGGTTTCTATAGTCTCCGAGTCGGAGAATAAGGTAACAATTTTTCCATTATTTGAATGTCTGTTGAGTACGAAGTAGTGTTACGGATGGCAAATTTACCGGAATGCAAAAATACAAATTGTCGTTGTCGAGTAATTTTTTGTACAGTTTTCAACCAAATGAATCAAATAAAAGTTATATTATATGCATACTAGTCCCATATAATCATTTAAGTTATTGTATCGTTGCTAGTCAGTGAGTGGCTTGGGTGTTCTCCCTGTATCATCATAATATTTTAAGCGATCGTGTGTGCGATCGGTTTAACAATCCAGTATCCCTCAATTACTTTATTTGATTACGGAAAATCGTAATTTAATTGACGCCATTTTATGGCTCCAGTCATAAATTCAATTTATATCAAATTATTAACTTTTAAATTATTAAATTTTAAGATAGCCTATTAACCTGAGCGTTTACAGAATACATCTTCGACTCAAATTACTTATGTTTCTATATATTATCGATATTAGATCGTTGTTGTCACCGGAAATTTAATGAAAATGGCGTACAGTACCCCTTTAATGGTCAATGTTATCAAATTTGTTGCCTTACCTTAAATCTCACTGAAAATGTCATTTTGCTTTTACTAATAAAATGCAAATTGTTTTGCGCAACTGGTTTTGTGATCTGAGATTGCCTTTCATTTTTAGTCTTTTTTTCTATGACTTCATGTTTGAATCTAATACATCTTTTGTTGTCTCCATAGATGAGGGTATGAGACAAGTTCAATACATTTGAGAACACTAATTTGCATTCCAATAAAATTGTATCAATAATCAATATAAAGTGATCCAGGCCGGGTCTGCTTACGAGACCAAGTCTCGAATTAATATTCTGACTGCAGGCGTCTCTACACATCTTGGACCTTAATACTATCATGGCGGGAGCTGCGCTGGTACAGCATTAAAGATCATGTGCCAGTGCATTCTCTTATATATGCGAGTCTCTCATAGGGAGCCTCACATATATAAGAGAATGCACTGGCTTACACAGTCAAGGTAATTATTGTCAGGCCAATGTGTTCTCTTATATATGCGAGGCTCTCGATAGGAGACTCTCATATATATAAGGGTAAGGCCAAAACAAAAAACTTCTCTGTTTCCGATAACAATGGGATAATTTTCCAGACAGGCAGGCAGGGATTTTTTTTTTGACAATTTTTTTTTTAAACCTTTCAGTCGTAAGTGATATAATAGTGTAGTTACAGCTCCATGGAATATGGTAGATCAATGTGCATTGAAAATGAGCCAAGAATTGGGTAAAAACATGCTGTCCCTTGAATTCATTCACTCTGCAGTATGATCTCTACCAATAACTGACTTATTTTTGCTTTCGGGATTGGGGGGAAAAAACAATAAATATTCACATTGACACTGTAACAGGTAACTTTTGACTAGCCTTCTGGAGAAAATTTAAAAATAAAATTGAGGCAGGCAAGAAAATCTCAGCCAGGCAGGGTATCGGAAACCAAGAGTTTTTTTTTTTTGTCCTAATGCATTGGTACATGGTTTTCGCAAAATCTCAGGAAGCTCCAGTCACAGAACGGTTAAAAGAATTCTTTCCTTCGTGCCAGCGGACTGAAATCACTGGTCGGTAAAGTGGTTGGGTTGACACAAAGGCTGAAATAATTCTTTCAGTTTAAAGATACGGATGACCTTCGCAGCAGGTATTGCTGTTAAAATATTCACATCCATTGAAACCACAATAAACAGAAAGAATATTAAAATATAGACAGATTTTGTTCTTTTAACAATCCAATATTTCTTAAATAGCATGTAATTGTCAAGATCGTACACAGTGTTAGTAAACAAAGCCATGTTATGTTACAGTACAGTGCATAAAGAGTGTGTGATAAGCAAAACACTCAACACCGGGGAGATCCCACAAAGTGAACTTGGTTAAAACTGTATCATGTTGTTTACAATATAATGTTATAGCACTTGCTAATCATTACCACTCGATATTTTGGTGTTGAATGGGTCAAAGTGAATCAATCTCCCAAAAAATCACTACAGTGTTGAGTGTTTTGCTTATCGCACACTCTTTATGTGCTGTATATAAACAAACACTCGGCTTGCACAAGTGTGTTTTGTTTATAATATCTTATTTGTACTATCATTATAGTCATTCCATAATTTGATAACTTTATTTCTAAATTATAACCCACAACCAAGGCCATCTGTGCATTTAACTGAAACTGGGACCTCAAATATTACTACATGCAGAAAATACAGGATTCATTGCATGATCTAAGATAGATCATGCCATGAATCTCTACTCTGTCTAACACCCGTAGAGATCATATTCCAATTTTGACAGGGAACCTTATAAAGTCAAAAAAAATTACGCGGGGAATATATTTCTTAGTTGTTATCTGTTCCTTAATAATATACTTCACTGTAGGTGAATGTCCCAACTCAAACTTGCATTCTTTTCCCTGACTTTTGTGAGCCGATATCGCAATAAACATCAAATTAATTACCCAAAAGAAATTCCATAATTATAGGCGACGCAAAACAAAATCGCTCACAAATTCACTAAAATCGTGAAATTTCGAGTTCAGACCTTCACCTACAGTGAAGTATATTATTAAGGAACTGCTAATAACTAAGAAATATATTCCCAGCTTTATATTTTGACTTAACAAGGTTCCCCGTCAAAACTTCAAAAAGTTCCAAGGTTTCGTACTGTGGAATATGATCTACGGGCGTTAGCCAGAATAGAGATTCATGGCATGATCTAGATCTAAGATATCTTATGCTGAGATTTGAGTTTGTTGATATGCCTCCAGTCAGAATGTTTACATTATATTTTGAGTCTGTTTTAGTTTATTTATTTTAGAGATAAATATTTCCTAGATCTGTGATTCATGATCCTAGTTTGTTTTATGAACTGTAAAATGTCTCTGCTTTTAGAATCAAATTTAAACAGATGTAGTGTCCTCAAACTGTGATGGTGATACAAGATGTGAAAATAGATGGTTCATTCATTAGTACATTGATGAAACATGGCTTACAATTGACCAGTCTCTTTAAAATCCGACGATAATCTGTTCAGATATACAGTAATGCCCTAAATAATTGACTCCTTAACCACAGCAGAATTATGGGTAATTTTTCAGGATTTAGTCGGAAATATGGCTTGTTGCCATTCATCGGAAAGCTCTAACTGCTGAGAGCTTTCCAAAGAATGGCAACAAGCCATATTTCCGACTAAATCCTGAAAAATTACCCGTAATTCTGCTGTGGTTAAGGAGTCAATTATTTAGGGCATTACTATACCTGACTATAATTCCTATTCATTTCCCATTTCTCTGTTAACACGTTCACTGTCGACGCCCATTGAATTACATGCAAAAATTAACTGATAACTCGTAGTCGGTAGTGAACATGTTAATGGGGTACCCACGTAACCATTAGTCATGTGGGCTAATACGTGCTATTTCATTGGTTAGTGGAATAACAACTCTTTCAACCCTTGAAATAGTGTGTCTGTCATTTGCAGAATGAGGTCCCCATAGGGTGAATTTAGTGATGCTACCCCGCATAGTGGGCTAGCATCACCAAATTCACCATCTGGGGACCTCATTCTGCTTACAACTCAGCAGAATGAGGTTCCCAGAGGGTGAATTTGGTGATGGTAGCCCGCTATGCGGGGTAGCATCACTAAATTCACCCTCTGGGGGACCTCATTCTGCAAATGACAGGCACATTATTTCAAGGCTTGAACTCTTTAAAGGCCCACTTAATGTTCAATCACATTTAAAATATTCCGTATTAATATATACCATTTGAAAGGGGAAGCTCCAAAACATTGTATTTTCAACTTATTTGAAGTAATAAACTGTGAACATGTTGTTTTCAATGGAAGGGGAATAACTCTATATATTTAGATATATTTAGAGTTATTACACTTCCATTGAAAATAAACTACAGTTTGAATTCTGTTGCATTCTGGGAGTCACGATGGTGGAAATGGTTTTATGATTTCAGCTATTTTCTATTACTCTATGGACACCTTCTGAGACCCAGACATTCCAAATGGTGATGAATTATGGTATATTAATAATATTTCATGGAATAAATTGTTACTAAAACCGTATATCAAGGCACTATAAACAAAATAATCCGTGACTCGAATATTAAGTGGGCCTTTAAACTTTGTTCCATATTAGAAAACAATTTACTATGTCATCTTGGGAAAGCCCCGTCGTCCTCAGAAATAGGATCTGAATAAGAATTCCAGAGTTGTAAATCTGGGTAAATCATTCCTACCTCGGGGCCAGAGAATTACAATCGACGGGCGAAGTTTTTAATGTAAAACTCTCTCTTATATAAAATTCTACATGTAGTCAATCTTGTCATAATATTTACTTGCCATTTTTGCACAGATATTTAGTAAGGGCTTTTTTTGCACAGAACTTTAGTAAGCAATGGCAATCATTTATTTATGACGGAATGGCTTTGTATGATCACCAGTTAATCTAAGATCACCTTTTACAGAAAATGAAAAACTGTTAATTGCGAAAAAATATTAGTTTCACCCAAATTTTAAATAGTTTTATAATCACGGATGAATTCCAACATTGCAGAAATCAAAATTTCAGTATGTTGTGATGTGAATTTAAAGGGGTACTGTACACAAAATCTGGCCATTTTTGGGGACCATCTCCTTTTATACGCAACAGAATACAGTCAATTTCGCTTTATTGCATAGCGTCGGTGCATGGCCTTTCTCACGCAATTAACCGAATATGCATAAAGCCGAAATCACCCCATCAACCCATTTCAGGTTCTTAAAAAGTTAGTTTGTTCCGTAGTACCACGAAATAGTGAAATCATTATGTTGCTGTCTATCAATTTGAAATTTCATCTCATACCTTGTTGTAAATTACTATTATGTCAATAAACTGATTCATTAACATCTTTATTTGTTGTTACATGTATAAAATGATTACATACCATCATTATCACACACAAAAAAACATATGCAACAAATGAAAGAATTTGAGCCACGGATTAGTGCAAAATATACCCATGTGCTCAATTATAATGAAAATGAATTTATGACTGGCCATTTATTCATTTTCATTATAATAACCATGTTAATTTACATCGTTCACAGAGCACATGAGGATATCTTGTACTAATCCATGGCTCAAATTCATTCATTTGTTGCATATATGCTGTTGAGTATAAAAGGAGACGGCCCCAAAAAATGGCCAAATTTAGTGTACAGTACTCCTTTAACCCTTTACCCAACAGAACGGCCCTGTGCCAATGCATTCTCTTATATATGCGAGTCGACTCGCATATATAAGAGAATGCATTGGCTTAAAATTGTCAAATAATGTAGAAAAATATTATAAAAATTGTTAAAAAAATTATAAAATTGTTAAAGAATGTAAGAAAAAATGGTAAAAAGTGGTCGACTCGCATATATAAGAGAATACATTGGCACAGGGCATAACTGTAACCATCACAATGTGGTCAATGAACCGGTTCCAATGATATCCATATTTGTATGGTGTTATTGAGACAGACCGAAGATATTTTAGGCTGTTGAAGCTTTATTTGGGCGTTTTTGGCCGTTTTGTTGGGTAAAGGGTTAACATTGAAATTATGCCAGATAATGGGATGAACAATGAATTTTCAATGCAGCAAACGGCACTCAAGCTGCTGATTGGTAGATAGTCAAGCCTTGAAATAGAGTGTCTGTCATTTGCAGAATGAGGTCCCCAGAGGGTGAATTTAGTTATGCTACCCCGCATAGCGGGCTAGCATCACCAAATTCACCCTCTGGAGACCTCATTCTGCAAATGACAGACACTCTATTTCAAGGCTTGCTAATAATTATTTGATTAACAGCTGTGGAAAGTCCATTAGCGTTCTACTATGAGCCAAAAAAAATTTCAATTTAATACATTGATTTCATGACAGAATTTACTAGAACTGATCATTGTTGTAAGTTGTGTAAAGTGTAAATTTTGTACAGAAATCACAATAAATGTGGAAAAATCTGAAAGTTTTATTTTTTCATTCCAACAGGGATATAGGTGCAAGGCCATAACCAGCCATTGTGATTGAGTGTTCAGATACTTTGTAAAAGCCATGCAGCTACGAGTTATGGACGATTGTAAACAAGAGGTCCCCTCTATCGGGGGATGGCAAATGATATTTCAAGAATGTGAGGGTTTGGTATGGTTCGGGGGGGGGGTGAAGTTGGAAATTTCAAGGTGGACACCCCCTCCCCAATGAAGACCATCTTACCACATCCCTGACAGGAGGTTCAGGGTAGTGAGTCGAGATCTATGTCAGACTATGAACATTTGAAATTGTAACTCTTAGTTTTGAATTATTCTTTGTTATTTGGTATGGAGATAGCCCAGTGGGGGGAGTTGGATACTACGGGTCCGTCAATTTATTCTTACCAGAGGGATGCGTCGAAATACCAAGCAGAACCAAGCTGAGGAAAACTAAGGTGGAAAATGACACTTAAAGCATGTTTTGTGGTGTATAATGAAGAAATAAACCATAATAATGCAATTTTATTGATTTTATTTGAGTTTTGACGACATAGCGAGAGTAAAACTAGAAAAAAGCGATCACGAAAACTTCAGCTTGGTATTTCGTCATTTACAGATACTGCTTGGTGAATCGGCGATAGGTGATAATTGAATTGCTTGGTTCGTGGAAAGACTGATAATTTCTATCACGACTAGTAGTATCGACTTGTTTAAACTCCCCTTGTCCTTTATCTGGGCTTGGGACCAGCAGACTTTGTAAAAAGTCAGACGTACTTAAAGGTTTTTTGTTTTGCCAGGTGGCAAAAATAGTATTTCTATATGCCCTATCACTGGCTCGCGGCCATTTTGGATCCACCAGGTCCGGTTCCGTGGTTTTACTTAACTTTCCATATATGGAAGTCAAGAATAAAAAGCTACATATATGGAAATGCTACTCCAAAACTTTACCTGTAGCACTGAAACCATGGAACCGGTGATGAATGAATCTGTGAAACCACTTGACACTTATTTTGCACTCGAGATCAGTTATCTCGGCGTATTTACCCACATTTGCGCTTTGTGACATTTTTATGATTGCCTTGTATGGTAGAAATAAAGAGCATTTCATATTACCATTTAATTTTTTTTATTTGATTTGATTTGGAAAACTGATTGAATTTACAAAGAGCATTTCTTATTTCATTTGAAAACAAATGTCTGATATGGTAGAAAAAAGAGCGTTTCGTCTCATCTGAAATTGAGTAAAATTGATTATTTAAATTGTTTAACTTTAATTGTAAAATTTGTTGAAATGGCGTAAAACAGATTGAAATTGAGTTAGATTTAAAGGTACTCAATCCGATCAGAGGGTCCCCATCTCAACAGATTCCAACAATAACAAAATTTTATCAAAGATCACTTTAGTTATCAGAATCGATTAATTATCCAAAAATAATGCTAACGACTATGAACTATCGTATATAATTGCCCAAAATGTGTTGTATAGCAACATTTTGTTCAATGGAATTAAGTATCGAGAGTATGTCGGTCGGCTTTTTCGGAAAACTTCTGGGACAGAAAGTATTCCAGATAATGAAAAATAATAGATTTCTAAAATCGATATCTAAAAAATCTGAGCTTTGATGGGTGGCTTTCTCGGGAACGGGTCGTTTCGGTCCGGAGTCGTTTCGGCTCAGACCTTTTCGGTCCAGGGACGTTTCGGCCCCATATATTGTGTTAATTGGAGTTGATTGCAGGAGATTAACTCGGCTTATACAGCTTAATCACTACTTAAGCTGATTTATTTCATCACTTTATGGTGTGTTGGAGATTATGACAGATTTGACACTCGGATATCGGAAAGTTGTCGTCGGCGTATGATTAGAGGTATTTGTCGGCGGTGCAGTATTGTTTCAGTACTGGGACTGGAGTGATAAGATTTCGCCATGTTATCTCAAGGTTTCATTGTCTTTAGGGTTGTTTTGACATTGTCGGTATGCTTTTACGATGCTAGTAATTACCTTAAACGTTCCGTCAATAAACCACCTTCGAGACTGCTGTAGAATGCCTAATTGAAAGGGGGTGGCGAAAACGATGTGTCGGTAGGCTTCCATGTTGAGGTCGGTGACTAGGAAATCGTCGGTGTTAATTTCGAAATGTACGTCGGTGGGCACAGGTGGTCGTATCTTAGCGCGATGGCGGTTGGTGACTCTTTTGATGTTGGAGTTCTTCGGTTTGAAAGTGGCTGTTGAGGTTGACACGCTGTCTCTCATTTTCGGTGCTGCCAATGACCACACGAGTCGCAGTCTACGGCTTGTTGGTGTGACGAGACGTCTTTCCCACACTTGATACAAGGGTTGTCGGGAGGGCTTTCCTTGGTTGTAGCTTGTCGACGAAGGTTGTACGGCATGTTGAACGATTTCAAGATGATATGAACAGAGCAGTATCCCATGCTTAATATACTCTAGGAACCCTAAACAAACACTGATAGAAGTTGGCCGGTTGTCAGAAACAACATCTAATCAGTTCTCACTATGTGTCTGAGTGACAGATGTAATGCAAACAACCGAGTTAAAGTGTGAATAACACCAAACAACATCAAACAAAGTCACATTTCATTCACAAATACGCAAAGAAAATCACCGCTATAGTCACATTGTATTCAAATATCTTATTGGTATAAGTCATAAAAATACATACTGAATTACGCAACGAAAATGTCAAAAGAGTCACATTTCATAAAAAAAATTCCCTCATAACAACTCATATATGCACGAAATATTCAAAGAAAATATCATCAAAAGTCAGATAAAGTTGAGACTATTCGGCTCAATAAGTGAGACGTTTCGGCCTAAAACTGAGCCGAAACGTCCCAGCCGAAACGACTCTGGACCGAAACGACACGGACCCGCTTCCTCGACTCGAATCAAATATTTTTGACCCCCGAAGCCAAGGAAATAGTAATTGAGAAGAGTTTTATCGGATTGAGTACCATTAAGAAATATGTGAACTTTTAACTGTTTTTCGACAGATAATGTCAATTCCTTTCACTATCTATAAAGATATGTTTCACCTATACGCAGACGATTGCCAGCTATATGTGTCATTCTCCGCTGGCAGTCAGGAATCTGTCGTTGATGCCATTGGAACTGTGGAGCAATGTATTTCGGAAGTGAAAGATTGGATGTTTCAAAACAAATTAAAACTAAATGATGATAAAACAGAAATGATAGTTATAGGAACCAGACATCAGCTAGCAAAACTTGATTCTCCTCTTCTTATTAAGATCGATTCCAATACCATCATGTCAAGTGAATCCATTCGCAACCTCGGAGCTATATGTTCGATACCAACATGTCTATGGACGCTCATGTAAATAATGTATGTCGAGCATGTAATTATCATTTGAGAAATATTGGTAAAATAAGAAAATACTTGACAGTTTCGGCAACTAAATCAATTATCCAGTCACTTGTGAGCAGCAAGCTAGATTACATGAACGGTTGCTTGTTCGGCATCACTAGCTCACTCATCGCGAAATTGGAGCGAGTTCAAAAAACTGCTGCTAGAATTGTCGCGAGGGTACCGAGAAGGACAGAGATGAGTCCAGTCTTGCAAAATCTCCACTGGCTGCCCGTCCAATACAGGATCCAATTCAAGATCATATTGATCACATTTCGTGCTCTTGAAGGAACAGCGCCCGAATACATCAAAGAGCTAGTATGTTTAAAGACTTCAGGTACGATGCAGCGAAGATCAGACGGGAAGAGATTTCTAACACTTTCTAACTCAAACCATCCTACGTTAGGGACAGAGCCTCCTCCGTCACAGCTCCAACGTTGTGGAACAAACTCCCGGAGGCTCTGAGGCTTACGGATGATCGTTTAGAATTCCGTAAACTTTTAAAGACACATCTTTTTAAAATAGCTTATGGACTCAACTGAAATTTTTAACTGACTTTTTTAACCATTAATTTATATCTGTGTTTTTTTTAGGATTTGCCATCTCTTATACTTATTTTATCCGCGTGTTTTCTCTTTTATCCTATAATATGATGATCTTTTATTGTATATATATTTTATCACATATTTTATGTACCAGCGCCTATGAACACAACTCTGTAGTGAAATAGGCGCTCTACAAATGTTAATAATAATAATATGGTATATGGTCCTATGCATTGTTTGCATCAGGGCGTTGACATTTTCTTTGTATTTTAGAGCAATTGGCGTTATTTTATCTTTGTGGGGGGGGGGGGGGAGAAAGGGGCATGCCTCACAGCTATTTTGTTTTACATCATGCTAATATAGAAGGAATAATTGGTTAATATTGTTATTATGTGTTTACATAAACATATGGATGTCACGATAAATGGGGTGGTGTATATTATGCATATTAAAGAAGAGGTGGACATAATAGTGACCAAGGTCCCAGTTTATCGCAGACAACTTGCTACTCCTTCTCATGACATGAATTTTGAAGTGGATCCTGGAGCGGTTTAATTGAATGAAAAGTGTTTTAGAACGTACACCCCAAAAAATGTGTTTTCATTTAATGCCAAAAATAGAATTCAGGCACTTTTTGGCATCTTGACTTCCAACGAGTTAAAAAGATGCCAAAACGTTTTGATTGGATCATCATCAGTTACAGATTGCTGACTGTATCATAATAAGCGTACGTCACGTTACGTTTCGGCTCGTTAGGTGTCGTTAATGGGAGGTCAAGTTTGACGCCACATCCGTCCAATCTCGCTACAAAGGTCAAGTAAACCATTTTGAATGGGGATTTCCATGCAAAACTGAGGAGCAAAAGTTACAGAGTTGCACATACTTCTGAGTGTCACTGGATGTGTTATTGTGAATAACAAGTATTTATCTGGCGGGTCCACTTGATAAATTATAAAATTTTGCAATAAATATATTTTTGAGAATTTGTTTCTGGAATTAAATCACTTGACATATGTATACATTTGAGAAATTAGTATAAAATTCAAAAATAAATACACCTACATTATAATCGAACAAGTTCCAAGCGGACTGGCTAGATAAATACATGTTGTTTCCAATAACACATCAAGTCACACAGATGTATGCACAACTCTGTAACTTTTGCTCCGCAGATTTGCTTGGAAATCCCCATTCAAAATTGGTCACTTGACCTCCCCCTTAAAGACATATTATGTACTTGTTCGGGTGCGTGAAACTGATAAGTTAGTATTCAGGTGCCATGCTAACTGGATGAATGTAGCATTCTACTAACATCACCGAAAATCTCAAACAAATCGACCGTACCACTCCATAGAAAACATTGTCTGAACTACACTAAATTGTAAATATTTACTACTCGAATCGGGACGCTTCTATCGGCGATAAATTAACGAAAATGATTTCGCCATCAGCAGTCACTGCATTTAATTAATATATAAGAATGACAGTGTGTGTTGTCTATTTAGATATCATATTTGTAAAACTAACTATTTTGAACAAGATTATTCTTCATTTCTATTTGATCACCATATCGGAGTGTTTCACATCACTTTAAGCGGTAATCCTCTCCCACACGGTGTTATGTACATGGCTGACACTGGTTTGATCACGCCGTCTAATCGGTGGGGACGTTAATGGCTGTCCCGTGTACAACCATGTGTGCACGTTAAAGAGCCATACTGTGGACAACGATCCACAGGTTAATGTCAAAATTCCACCCTTCGGTGCTTGAGCCTGTGGTACGTTGTAGATATGTAGATAGAGTTACCTGCCTGACATGGTATGTATAAATATATACATAAAATTTCAGGCCTATCAGATCCTATCAGTCGAGTTGAGTCCCAGTATGGTTCGCAAGCGTGGTAAAATACTCCCCCAGGTATGTATATATGTAAAAGTACTAACAAGTCCTACTAAAAACAAATACCCCTCCCAAGAATAACAATACTAACACACAAGTCTATACAGCTGTTGTGTGGGTGTGTATGCCATCGGCGGTTCTCCTGGCATATGAGGTATTTACAATATAAGATAAGATAAGTTACATATTTCTGACTGTCACACTAAGCGTACAGGTCACGTTACGTTTCGTTACCTGCAGGGGGAGAGCTTGAGTCCGGTTTTACCATAACTCAAATATCGACATAACATCTCTTCCAGTGGGACATGAAATGGGTGTGACCCATAAGCATACCCCTATACTATTATTCTTATAGATCAGGTACTAGACACAGCACACCCAACGTTGTTAAATATATAACACTAGCAGGGTAGCCCGCCACCGGCGGCTTGTCCGAAACATGACATTTTTTGTTTTTCAATGAGTTAATTGTGACATTTGTTTATATTTTTTTTTAATTTTTAGCTCCACGCGTTTCAATAAGAAAAAATTGTACCCGGTAGCTCCACCCGTTTCCGAGATCTGGTCTGCGCATGCGCGAAGCTGGCGTCGCACGGGCTCGGCGACCCGATCAAATTTGTACCCGGCCCAAGATACATTCACATAGCAAATTTCAAGTCGATAGCTCCACCCGTTTCCGAGATCTGGTCTGCGCATGCGCTGCACGGGCGTCGCATGGGCTCGACGACCCGATAAAATTTGTACCCGGTGCAAGATACATTCACATAGCAAATTTCAGGTCGATAGCTCCACCCGTTTCCGAGATCTGCCTTTCTGCATAATATTTCGAGCGATAACATTGCATTGAAATGTCAGACTCCCATCGTGAACCTCAACACGAAGTAAACACGTGTTTCGAGCGATAACATTGCATTGAAATGACTCCCATCGTGAACCTCAAGACGACGTAAAACACGTGTTGCGTTCTAGGAAATGCACTCAATGCAGATGCTAATAACGTTGACTTCGTATATATATATATAATGACGTTATTAACCCCGGCCGTGCCGTTTGAGCTGATTTTTATGACTGGGAGTGGAGTACGGGTGCTCGGAGCTTCTGGAAAACGCGTGGACGACATCGTACGTGTTATTTTACCTTTAGATAGGAAGTTTGAGCTCAATCTGTCCAGCCGTTCCCGTCCTAATGTACTATTTCGAGCGATAACAATTGTCAGACTCCCATCGTGAACCTCAACACGAAGTAAACACGTGTTTCGAGCGATAACATTGCATTGAAGTCAGACTCCCATCGTGGACCCCCAAGACGACGTAAACACGTGTTTGTTCCGGTATAACTTTGGAGACTCTGACTTCATATATATATATAATGACGTTATTAACCCCGGCCGTGCCGTTTGAGCTGATTTCGATGACTGGGAGTGGATAAAGGGTGCTCAGAGCTTCTCGAAAACACGATTACGGCGGTGTCGGTGGTATTTTACACTTACATACGAAATTTGATCTCAATCTGTACACGCGTTTTGGATTCTATGAAGTACACACACATATACGAAGTCTCAAAATATATAGTATAGATAGACTAGCAGATTAGCCCGCCACTGGCGGCAATCGTCAGAAACATGACAATTTTTTATTTAATTAATTTGTTAATTAAATTTTTTGTTTTTCAATGAGTTAATTGTTTTTAATTAAATTTTTTGTTTTTCAATTTTACCCGATTTTTTTCCCGTCCATGACACTTCCCGTGGGTAGCAAGTTTGAGCTCAATCGCTTCGAGTCTATAAAGGACACACACATATATATCATTTGTGGGTACCCGTTTCAAGGTGAAGATCACCACGTGTATTTACCTCGAAAGTGTTAAAATTGCGCGACCGCGACACACACAATGGCCCGATAATGGGCACGCATTCCCTGGAATTTCCCAGAAGATATTCATGGGGAGGTCAAGTGACCAATTTTTAAATTTGCTGGTCGCATTCGTCTGTAGGTCTGAGGAATTCTCGGCTAGATATTGTTACCAACATGACATATTTAAATTAATCCCGCCGTGCACCCCACACCAACGCGACGTAATTTTGGTACCATGTGTTGCGTTCTAAAAATAGGTCGATTGCAGTGGATTCGTAGATATGACGAAATATGAGTGCGGCAGAGAATATTGTTTGATCGAAAGCATTTGAATTAATACGCAACAAGACTCGCCTTGATGCTGGCTAATATATATTTGTCCCTGCTAGGTGTTGGGAATGTGGATTAAAATTGCCGTGGGGGTCTAATTTTGCCACGGCAATACACAAAATCTCCCCCGTTCCTAGAAGCGAGTTCCAGATAACGTAAACAAACGCCGTATGCGAAAGCCGAAGGGAATAAAGAGCGTTAACCGGTTAACGAACCCAAATATGGAGGATCTTTATCAACGACACTGCTGGTACGAACGCTCTTTAACTATCTTTAACCCCCGCAGTTTTTTGTGACTGAGAGTGGAGAACGGGTGCTCTGAGCTTCTCCAAAACGCCACGACAACGATTTCCGTGGGTTTTTACCCTTAGATGGGAAGTTTGAGCCCAATCGGTCCAGCCGTTTTCGAGTCTATAAAGGACACATATTTATATACGTAGTTCTCAAAATATATAGTAGACTAGCAGGTTAGCCCGCCACTGGCGGCATTCGTCAAATGGCTTTGTTCGAAAAAGCAATTGCAACAGGTTCCGAGACACTTGTGCTGCATTTGTACCAAATTTCGTCAGAAACATGACAGTTTTTTTTATTTTTTAATATGAATTTAATGTTTTTTTAACTTAATATATATTTTTTCTGAATTGTTTTTTATTTTTAAATTTTTTTAATTAAATTTTTTGTTTTTGGCGGAAAAATTTACCCGTAGAAATCCCCCCTTCTTAGGAACGACAGACAACCTTTTTTTCTGAATTGTTTTTTTATTTTTAAATTTTTTTAAATTTTAAATTGTTTAAATTAATTTTTGTGTTTCTGGCGGAAAATTTTACCCGTAGAAATCCCCCTTCCTAGGAACGACAGACAACGCTCGAGCGATAACATTGCATTGAATTGAAAACAAACGCTTCCCGTCGTGAAATGTCTGCATAATATTTCGAGCGACCCCCTTCCTAGGAACGACAGACAACGCGGAAAAATTTACCCGTAGAAATCCCCCTTCCTAGGAACCACAGACAACGCTCGAGCGATAACATTGCTTGAAAACAAACGCTTCCCGTCGTGAAATGTCTCTGCATAATATTTCGCGCGACAGGCTACAGACTCCCGTCATACAGATAAGTAGATAGCGAAAACGACGCTCTTTATATAGACACTGCGGAAAACGAACGCTTTTTATATATCAACGATATTAACCCCGAAGTGCCGATTGCGGTGATTTGGGATTGGAGAAACGGTGCTCTGAGCTTCTCCAAAACGCGACCACGGCCGTGTCGGTGGGATTTTACACTTACATACGAAATCTGAACACGCGTTTTGGATTCCATGAAGTACACATATACACATATATACGGAAGTCTCAAATTATATAGTAGACTAGCAGGTTAGCCCGCCACCGGCGGCTTGTCCGAAACGTGACATTTGTTTAATAATTTTTTTAATTTTTAGCTCCACGCGTTTCAATAAGAAAAATTTGTACCCGGTAGCTCCACCCGTTTCCAAGATCTGGTCTGCGCATGCGCGAATCTGGCGTCGCACGGGCTCGGCGACCCGATAAAATTTGTACCCGGCGCAAGATACATTCACATAGCAAATTTCCAGTCGATAGCTCCACCCGTTTCCGAGATCTCGTCTCCGCATGCGCGAAGCTGGCGTCGCACGGACTCGGCGACCCGATAAAATTTGTATCCGGGGCAAGATACATTCACATAGCAAATTTCAAGTCGATAGCTCCACCCGTTTGCGAGATAACGCATTCTTTGTTTTTCAATGAGTTAATTCATGGTACCCGTCCTCCCCGTCCTAAACTTCAGAGCGGACAGTCAATTAATCCCGTCGTGAAATCCCTCTGCATAATATTTCGAGCTCTTAGATCAATTCTGCCTTTTTAGTTGCATTTCGTCCGCATCCGTATTTCGGACGCATGGGGTCAGTCGTTTAGCCACGTCCATTGGAATCCGCATCGGACGCATGGGGTATCGTTTAGCCACGTCCATTGCAATAAAGAGCGTTAATTGTTAAAACCTCCGTATAAGGTATAGATAAAGAGCATTATTGCCTTAACCCCCCCGCCGGCGGTGTCGGTGGGATTTTACACTTACATACGAAATTTGATCTCAATCTGTACACGCGTTTTGGATTCTAAGAAGTACACACACACACATATACGAAGTCTCAAAATATATAGTATAGAAGACTAGCAGGTTAGCCCGCCACTGGCGTGGTTGGTCCGAAACATGACATTTAAAACAAAAAAAATTGTGTTTTTCAATGAGTTAATATTGTGTTTTTCAATATTTTACCCGATTTGACCTTGAATTGATCATTTTCAAGGTCAAGGTCATGTCGGGGTCACAATATATAATTTGTGGGTACCCGTTTGAAGGTTAAGACTGACCCGATGAAAATTTCCCTCGTTCCTAGGAACGACAGACATAAGAATGTTTCACACAACACGCAGTACCCGTCCCTAAAAGAAAATGCGACGTCGACGATCCCCGTGTGTTTTTACACTTATATACGAAGTTTGAGCTCACCTAGGCAGGGGGGGGGGGGGTCGTGCAAAAAGATTCCGACACAAGGCCGGGGGGGGGGGGGGGGGGTCGCAGCTCCTGAAAACACGTTTTTTCCGGTGTTTTCTGGTGCTTGCAATTTTTTTCCTTTTGCCCTTTTTTGACCTAATTACAAGCTGTTTAGCCTATATAATGATTGTTTTGATGTGTTATGATCTAAATAACACCTGTAGTGTACACACAAGATACTAGGTACAGTTATCTGTGGTCAGGTTGGCCTCAGAATGTTTTGATTATTTGGTCCCTTCTAATACTAAGTAAACCTTCGTGAAATTTGTAACTGCGCTGGCCCACCTGGGTCACATTACCACATCACATTACCACTATCTGTGGTATCAAACTGAAATTCAACTCTCCAATTAAGTCTGATATGAAACTGAAATAATGTGTAAAATAAATGTAGAACATGCCTGTTCTCTAATCTATAAACATGTTTCTGGCACAAAGTTACTAATACTATAAAAGACAAAAGTGCTACAGTGTTACATACCCAATTATTAATGAACAGACATTCACATGGATCTCTATCAGTCTCAATAGCATTTTCTTAGTAAAACATGACTGTCTTTCACTTGTGAAATAATGAGATATTATTTATTTATATGCGCTATTCTACAACCATTTAGCTATTGTTAATATTAAAATGATCCATCTAACCAGGTACACTGCATATTGTAAAACAGGCAAGAAACAGTTTGATAAGTGTCTAGTCTGAAATACTTGGGTAATTTTGTACCAGAAAATGTAACCAAAGTTTCTTGTTAAACTCATTCATTTCTTAATCCAGATTAGATAAAGATTTTGTAAGTCACTTTGCACAACGATAATTGAAACTTCACCTGAGTTTAAATTAACTTAAATAATTCTTCAATCAGCTTCAACGTTTTTCAAAATTCAATTTAGAAATGTTAGTTGAACGACATCGATGATAAAATGAAAATGAATATATCTGATACATTTTGCATAGAAAGTCACTGCTACATCTGCCTCCATTAAATCCAATAAGATCGGAGTGGATCGTTCATAGGAAACTATATTAATACCACCAGTCAAAACACTTATAAGGACACACTTCCAATGGAAATATATAGGACATACACTTTATGAAATACTGCATAACAAAAAGAGCTGAACTGTCTCAGCACAAGCAATACACTCATATGAGATTTAAAACATTTATCTAGAAAACCTCATCTCAACCTGGGCAGCATATAATTTTCCGGTGTGTTGTGTGTTTACAACTTCAATTTAACTAGCAACTTTTAAAAATATATAAAGTAAACACGAGTGCATTTCATGTATAAATGCACATTACACAAAGTCCAGTGCAAAGTCTGGAATAAATAATTAGATAAAATATTTTTTTAAAGTTGTTTCACTGGTTGTGTCAGCTGGTTGTGTTGAGTTTTTCATGATAAATGTTTTTAATCTCATGAGTGTATTGCTTGTGCTCATAGTTATAATTTATTAGTATTTGAGTTTAACTGGTGGCGAAAGTACACCAAAGTTGGATGATGCTTGAAAAAACAGAATGGTCAAATTACGAATGACTGATAATTATTATATATGTTCATTCTAATTTAACCATTCTCTGTTTCTCAACATCAGCCACCTTCACTGGACATTCTACACCCTGATGTTTTTGCCTATAATGGCTCCAGCTTGATAAATTTCATTCAAATGTGACTGGAAAGGGGGGGGGGGTCCCAAATCCATGAGTGGAAAAAAATATTTTTTTTGCACAAAGAGGGGGGGGGGGTGGGGGTCCAAAGTGCTGCAAAAAAAATATTCAGCGTTGTGTATGCAAAATTTTTCCTGCCCCCCCCCCCCCCTGACCTAGGGCGGAAAAACTTACCCGATCCGCGTTCTTAGGAAGCCCCAAGTACGTAAGAAGAATCACACAACACGCTCATGTCTATACACGCGCAGACCCAGAAGAGGTATGATTTTTTTTTAACCTGTCCGTGGCCATCGAGCAGCCCCTGACAGAGGTTGTCCACCCTTACGAGATGGCCAATAGTCCCCGCAAAGAGCGGACAGTCAATTAATCCCGTCGTGAACTCCAACCCCGCAAAGAGCGGACAGTAAATTAATCCCGTCGTGAACACCATCACCAACGCGACGTAATTTTGTTTGGTATCATGTGTTGCGTTCTAAAAATAGGTCGATTACAGTGGATTCGTAAATGACGAAATATGAGTGCGACAGAGTAACCTCCGCAAATAGGGCCCTGCTGCAAATCGTCGCACCCAATGCAATTTGTAAACAAATACGATTGACATGCGTTTTAACGAGGTGAGCTTTAATTAAACGAAAGAAGCAATGCTACATAAACTATTTGTCATGGACTCAGCCAGTGTGCCATATATCCATATATCTGTGTCAACTAAGGTAGCTTTGCGTGGTAAAAGTGAAAAGTGAAAGTGGAAATTCGGAAAATCCTATTGAAAATGAAAATTCATGTTGTGTTGAAACATTAGCGTTTCATTGGATATTATCTAATGATATACTATTTTTCCACACAAAATAATTTTACACATTAATTAAACACTCTTTGTTCTATTTTGTTCTATTTTTTCTATTCATGCTCTTGTATTGATTCCTTTTAAATCGGACAAAAACACCCCAAAATGGCATTTGTGGAAAATGCACAGAAATTTTATTGTCGCCTAATCTTGATGTCGCAAGCAAGATACGTATATGTCTGAAGAGTCGTGTATAGTCGAACATTCATTGTCATATTCATTTTGTGTTGAACCAATAGCACTTTCGTTGGATATTATCCAATGGAATGCCATTTTTTTCTTTTAATATTATGCAGTAAAATGCTATTTTTCAACACAAAAGTACTTTAAGAGATAAGATAAAATAGTTTTACATATTAAACACTCATTGTTTTTTTTATTCGTGCAACAAACTATTTTAAAATGGACAAAAGCGCCACAAAATGGCATTTTTGGAAAATACAAAAATGCACTGGACAACATACATCACATGAATTTGACTACCGACTTGATGTCGCAAGTAAGATAGTAGGGCTGGGGAGCAGGGCGCTACAACCTATTTGTCTGACAGTGAAAATGTGAAAGATGTAATTTTCCCTAAAATTTGTTATTCTTTTTTTCAAATAAAAATGTATAAAAAAAATATTTTCATGAATTTGGAAGGGTTAAAACACTCTCCCCTCTTTCCCCCACTTCAACGCCCTCCACCGCTTCAATGCCCTCCCCCCGCTTCAACGCCCTCCCCCGCTTCAACGCCGTCGCCATCATCTTATCTTATATATCTATCCGGCTATATTGCCCAAACTCTTGCGAGTAAGATCACCATCACCAGATCTATATCTTAAATGTACTTTGAGAATGCAACACCACTGCACCACACGCTATATGCATACCACAGTGTGGTGTATTCCACTGCCATGGTCACGGACGAGAGATAACTCTATTACACGATCACCTGAAATGTCTATCAACTTACGCCCGAATGGAGGAATTTGTTGAACTTGTTCTCAGAAGCTTTAACATTTGAGATACCAGATTGGAGGCTATATGAATCACACAGCATCTGATTACATAATGTGTGAGACTCTTCTAGATTTAGCCTAATTATTTATAAGAATATTTTTGTTAATTTTAAGTATGACACCGGCTACAATTATTTTCCACTGATTAACGAACAAAAGAGATGGAAAACACCTCAGGTGAGAAATGTGCTATTGTGAAGTAGAGTTATCGCTCATATCCGTGTAAAATTACTCTGGCAAAGACAGATAAACCATATTTTACATGACTCTACTCTAGTAAAATATGGTGAAGTCAGATAGACAATGATATACTCTGGTAAAAGCCATGTAGTCCATGTAAAAAAGAAAAAATCCTTGTAAAATACAAACACTGTCTGCATGATTTCACAGAATCGATCGGGAAACCTTAATATTACTTTATCACCTCTCACCTCTGGTATTACACAGATATTCTCCAGATTCGCACTCGGTGGGTTAAATTGTTCTATATTTTGTGTCGGCGCTTCGCGCCTCCTTGTTATGCCCCCCCCCCCCCCGACATCAATAATCGAACCCGACTTTTAGGAATGCTGGTTACGCACATAAGCATGCATGACATGACTTGACATGTTTCACTCATAATGTATACCCGGTGAAATGCCAAACGAAACGCATACAATGCCTCCATAGAGTTGCGTCCCTTTGCTATTCTTCGCGCCCCGGAATGCATAGCAGTCACTGATTTGCTGGCAGGGCTTGACACATTTCGTCAATCTCTATAGTGGAGCCGATTAACCCTTTATCCAACAAAACGGCCCAAAACGCCCAAATAAAGCTTCAACAGCCTAAAATATCTTCGGTCGGTCTCAATAACACCATACAAATAAGGATATCATTGGAACCGGTTCATTGACCACATTGTGGTGGTTACAGTTATGCCCTGTGCCAATGCATTCTCTTATATATGCGAGTCGACCATATGTCGCCTCGCATATATTAGAGAATGCATTGGCCTAAACAAATTCTTTTTTTTAACACTTTTTACCATTTTTTCTTACATTCTTTAACAATTTTATAATTTTTTAACAATTTTTATAATATTTTTCTACATTCTTTGACAAATTTATCATTTTTAATATGTGTTAAGCCAATGCATTCTCTTATATATGCGAGGCGACCTATATAAGAGAATGCATTGGCACAGGGCCGTTCTGTTGGGTAAAGGGTTAAGGCAAATTTTCAAGACAATTGTTCAAATTGTAACTAAAGCATGAAACTTTGCACATATGTAGATATACATATACTTATTGGTATTATATATGGAGCCATGCTGAAATTTCAACTTACCCCTCTTTTAAGGGGTTTTCCGAATTTAAAGAGCGTTTCATGATTATATAATTTGTTAAATGTCACAATTAATCTTACCATGAAATATGCTATTTAAAATTAGGCATATACAGTAAGAATTACTCTGGGAGATATAATGCCACATTTTTATGGTAAAATTGTAGCTCCACGTCCAAGATGGCCATAAAAAATTTACGTTTTTCACAAATATCTTCTAGATCAGGTTCTGTTGTATGGAACTGGTTCGGAAATGTGACTTTATTTTGTATTTTTCGTGTTAGTGATTATTGGAGCAATGATTTATGCCATTTGAATTATCCCAGTCCCTTCCGATCCCTCAATAATTAGATTATACAGAACTCCGTATGAAATTTCACCAAAAATCAACGTTAGAATTCTAGTCATATTTTAACAAGAAATTGAGAGAACTGTGCAAATTAAGTGAGGCATACAAATTCTTATGAATATTTGAACTCAATGGAACAAAAATTGTCACTTTGTCTGAAAATGGCTGTCAAAATGGCGGCCAAAACCTGATTTTTTTTAAATGTTGCCCCATGCAGCATGCCATGTAATCGCTTATAAGTTGTGATTGACAAATACAATTGGCTATGCTGTCTTATATACATTGAATTCTCACATTTATGATGCACATTGGTTAGTTTAGTGATATAAATGTAACCACTGACATTACCAGAATTATTGGATTTTTATATCGCAATTTAACATAAAAATCGGCCAAATTTATTTACTTTTCAGGTTTGGACCAATTATGCAAGTATATGGAACTATATTTGGTATCAAAGATGTTTTTGATCTGTCTTAAATGCGTCACACTAATGTGTTTTTAGACACATTACTCAAGATGGCTTCCAAAATGGCAACCACATTTGGTATTTTTTGTTCACGTATTCCGAGCAGTATTCTCGGTTCCCAAGAGTTAGCAAATTGTAACTCACTTGGTTATAAACCGTGTTGCTTACTCCACTGACGACTACATGTTTCATTCTCGTTGTTTGTTTACCTTCTGAGGCAGCATTCATTTTAAATGATGTACTGCAGTATGGAGTTTGCCAAAAATGTCTTTTGGAACTCTATCCATATTTTTGATCGGAAATGGGCAGAACGTCTAAACGGAACTGGGTGAAACCATATTATGTGGCTACTCTCGACCATTAGCATAAAATCAATTTAATATATGGTGTATATCAAAATGGCAGCCAGTGAGTGAATGTGTGGTCATAGATGAGGTGAATAGTTCAAGGCAGTTATTGTATGGTCATTATTGGTGCGAAGGAGTAGCCTATATGCATGGTGTGTGGGTATAGTAGCTGTATGTTCACCTGTGTGTTGTTTTTATATATATAGATATATATATATATATATATATATATATATATATATATATATATATATATATATATATATATATATATATATATATATAGAGAGAGAGAGAGAGAGAGAGAGAGAGAGAGAGAGAGAGAGAGAGAGAGAGAGAGAGAGAGAGAGAGAGAGAGAGAGAGAGAGAGAGAGAGAGAGAGAGAGAGAGAGTGACTGCATGTATGATTATGCGTGGGATATACATGCGTACCTTGGGTGACTATTGTCATGGATGGGTGTATATGTATACATATGTTGACTGCAAGATCATGTGTGGGACAGTGGGTGTATGAATAAATATGGTTGTATGCTTATTATGTGCAATTAATATAGGTGTACATGGAATGACTGTGCGGTCATGATTGTTGAAGTGTATATGAATGCCTGGATCATAGATGGATGGTCATTGGTGGATTGTGTGTATATGTGAAGTGCCCTTGTTGTCATAGTCGTATATGTTATGTATATGCACCTCTTCCGTGGCTGTATTGTCATTGGTGGAAGCATACGTGGATGTATGATCATGGGTGGTGAGTATAGATGGTGAGTGATCATGGTGAGTATAGATGGTGAGTGATCATGGATGGTGAGTATAGATCGAATGGCTGAATTGCCATGATCGAGGTGTATATGCAAATATGGAGTGTACGAATGGTCGTGCGGTGTATTGGTATATCCATCGGTGAGGTGTATATGTATACCCGGATTGACTATGGTCATGAGTGGGGTTTATGTGTATACCTTGAGTGGGTATATGGTCATGTGTGTGAAGAAAAGGTACACAGGGAGTGGCCAATATTGAGGTGCTGCGCATTCTATTGCTAGATCTAGAAGGTCTGTATGGTCAATGGTGATGTGTCGATGTACACCTGGAGTGATTCTATAATAGGCATTGGTGGGATGTATGTACATTGTATATATTTATGGGTTATATGGCCATGTGTGTGGCCAATATGTATACAGGGAGTATTCGTATGGCCAATTGTGATGTTAATTGGCAAACAAAGAGTCACTGTATGAGCACGAATGTTATGTATGGGTATACAGTGCATGAGTGGCTGTATTGTCTGGAGTGAGGATTATATTCAAATTGAATGGCCATTGCTGAGGTGTATATGTATACCAGGAGTTACTCTATGGTTATGGTTGCAGTGTATATGTATATCTTGAGTCGATATATGGCCATACATATGGCAAATATATATACAGGGAGTGGTTGTGTGGCCAATGGTGAGGCGAATAGGTATACAAGAAGTGGCTGTAAGATCACGAATGTATGACTATGGGTGAATGTACTGAATGGTTGAAGTGTAAGAGTATACCTGGTGCACCTGAATTGTTGACACATGGCTGTATAGTCATGTGTGTGGTTTATGGGTAAACCCAAGTATGGTTGTATGGTCATGGGTGAGGTGTATGTGTATCAAGCGAGTGGCTACATGGCCATTTGTGTGGTGTTTATGTATATATAGCATGATTGTATGGTCGTGGGTGAGTTGTGCAGTTGGACATTTGGTGGCTATCACTTTCCATAATAACTGAAGTATATGTTAATCGATTGGGAGACAATGTCAGAGAGTTCCTCATCTTGGTGGCCTTTTTTACGCACAATGCATCACAATGGAGGAAACGGGTTTCCTGACATTAGTCAATCAATCTTGATGCAAAAGGCCCAGAATTTGATGTTAGTGAGCTTTTTTTTTACTCTTCTCCTAGTTTGACTTTCTAAATGGCCTTCTGGTCAACCTGCCAGTGCTTTACGCTGGTTATTTCTGTCATTCTATTGTACTAGGTGTGGGGACGCCTACCCAGATAGACGTGTTACCTGGGCTGACACCAACTTACCTGTAATGGCTGCACATGTTATTGGGCCAGCGTAGACATATAATTAATCCCCTCTCAGTTCAGTTTCAGAGTTCTGCTTATTACCGTTCAAAATCATGGCCAGAATTTTTCGGCAAAATTACATACTGCATGATTTAAAATTAAATTGTCGTGTCGCATAAGGTACTGGGACAACCAGAATAGAACATAGATTGTCAGTTGATTAAGTAACGTGTTTAATAACCAAGTGAATCACAATGTGATACCTTATCAGAAGAGCAGAGAATAATGTCCGGGATATATTTGAAGATATCAACTTTTCTATCAAATGCTGTGGATATTTTGCAAGCCAGCTTGAGTATATTTTTTTCTAAAAACACATCAGTGTGACGCATTTTTTGGGTCGATTTTGAGAGAAAATTCCAATAATGTTGGTAATGTAATAGTACACTTATCCATGCTGCATCATACATGTTAGTATTCAATGTACATATGACAGAATAGCCAATTTTATTCATCATCCACAAATTTTAAGCGATTGAATGGCACGATGGGACAATTTTGACAGCCATTTTTAGCCAAAGTGACAATTTTTGATCCATTGAGTTGAAATATTCATAAGTAACTGTTTGCCTCACTTAATTTGCACAGTTCTGCCCATTTCTTGTTGAAATACCGTATGACTAGAATCCTAATGGTGATTATTGGTGAAATTTCATACCGCGTTCTGTAAAATCAAATTATTGAGGGATCAGAAGGGGCTGGGATCACAAGAATGCCACATGTCATTGCTCCAGTGACCAGTGAACATAAGCAATACAAAAAATTAAGTCACATTTCGAACCAGTTCCATACAGAAGAAACTGGTCTAAATTTAGAAGATATTAGTGAAAATAAGTCAAATTTTCCACTTACGGCTGCCATTTTGACGGTCATCTTGGACGGGGAGTTTCAATTTCGCCCTAAATATGTGCCATTATAATGCACTGAGTCATACTTGCTGTATATGCCTAATTTTAAATCGCATATTTCATGGTAAGATTAATTCCGACATTTAATAAATTATATAATCACGAAACGCTCTTTAAATTCGGAAAACCCCTTAAAAGAGGGGTTAAAGTTAAATATCAGCGTGGCTCCATATCTAATATCAATTGGTAAGTGAATATGTACATATGTGCAAAATGTCATGCTTTAGTCACGAAATGAACAATTCTTTTACTAATCTACTCCACTACTACCAGAGCGCACCAGTCATCGACTTTCTTAAGGAGTCATCAAGGGAGGTGAACCCTGCATATAGATTGACATTGCATATGGATTTGGCATAGTGCTATTTCAATTATTAATTGTGTGATCTGAACCTCGATGCTCGATGAAAAAGGCTACAGGCGACATATGAATAATTAGATCATGCCACGAAATCTCTACTCCAGGTACGCCTATACGTCCGTTGAGTTAATATTCCACCAGTACAAAACCTGGGAACTTTGTGTTGTTCGAGATCTGACCCGTTTTGACAGGGAACTTTATAACAGTGAACAAACAAAGCAGAGATTATAATTATTTGTTAATATTTGTTCCTCAATAATCTACTGCACAATAGGTGGTGGTCCCAGATTGCATGTTTTTGTGTTCATTTTTTTAAACCGATATCGTAATAAACGTTGAATGAATTACCCATAAGAAATTCCGTGATAGTAAGCGATGCAAAGTAAAATCGCTCACAAAGTCACATAAATCATGCAACTTCCACTTGGGATATATTGCATATATCAATGTTCTCCTATTCTCATTTGTAAATATGTTGTGTCTCAATACTCATGAAATTGTAGAATATGAGTTTTAAGTTAACAAACTAATTGAATTGGACCTTCGCCTACAGTGAACCCCCAGATCACATTGTATAAAATATATACCATAGTGTATACCATTTGAAAGAGGAAGCTCCAAAACATTATATTATTGTTGAGGTACCGACGTTTTTTCTGTGTTTAAGTTTCATCTGGACTGTACTGCGAAGTGTGTTACTTTCAATGGAAGGGGAATAATACTATATCTTAGTTTGAATTATATTCCTTTCTGGGAGCGAAACGGAGGAAATGTTGCTATGTTTGCAGCTATTTTATATTACTCTATGGCCACATTCTGAGACACAAACGTTCCAAATGGTGATGACTTACAGATTTGAATCATCGTTTATGTCATAGATTGTTATTAAAACCGTAGAATTCACGAGAGGCGAGAGACGTCGGTAAGAAACGAGTGCGCATTACCGCGCGAGTTTCTTACCGAATCTTAAATCATCTCGAGTTAATTATTTAACGAAATTCTAGGAACTAATTGATCACTCTATTTATTACACTTCTGCATCAATTTGTTTCGCCAAATGTGATTAAAACACACATAATTAATGCATGAAAGTCGCGATGTGGAGAAAGATTAAACACCGAAATTTCAGCCAAGATCTGTAAGCGACGTAACTTTAATGACGTAACGAGAAATAACATAATTCATAGACCGTGAGCTACCATATGGCCACCCCCTCCTCTGTGCGGATTTTTGCCGACTATGTTTTTCCGATAGAGGGATTTATTTCACACATATTTCTACTTGTTTGCCACTCGGGCATTGGGGGCTTTTTCATTTTATAGCGTTTTAAAACAATTCCACACTTCATACTTTAAAATTAAGTGTGAATGGCTCATAATGTACTGTGACACAAGAATATGATATTTAGTTGTCAGTCGATTAACTAACATGTCTAATAACCAAGTGAGTCACACTGTGTTACCTTTTCAGAACATCAGAGCATTATGTTCCGGATGTATGTGAAAATCAACTTTTTACCCAATTTAGTTGCAATTTTGGAAGCCATCTTGAGTAATTTGGTCATTAAACACCTTAGTGTGACATATTTAAGATAGATCAAAACAATAAACACCTTTCGAAACTAAGATAGTCACTTTTTAACTGAAAAAATGGTTCAAACATGAGAAGAGATGTTTTGCCGATATTTATGTAAAGTTTGTGAGAGTAAAATACAATTTTCCCCAGTAATGTCTTTGTTGCAACAGTAACAATTAACAAAAGTGCATCCAGCATATTAGTTTTCAATGTATAGAAGGCAGAATATCCAACTGTATTCATCAACCGCAACTTTAAGCGATTGCAGGGCACACTGGGGCAATATCTACCATTTTCCATATTTTAGCGGCCAGTTTGAGCCAATGTAACAACATTTGCTCCTATATGAGTTGGAATATCAATGGGTAATAGTATATCTGACTTACTTTCCACCGTTCTGCTCATATGTAACTGATATAGAAGGTATTAGTGAAAAAAGTCATTTTGAATAAATTAAATTTATTCATACATATAAATGAGAAATACTCAATTATCAATAGAACGATATATCACATGACTTAATGCCTCATAAACTCCCTGTGTGATTGCGAATACAAATTTGCTAATCAATTTTGGCGGCCATCTTGGATTCAATGGCCTCGAAACATGTGACCATTGACTACCTATATACATCCGTGTGCTCGTGGAATGGTATAGAAAACTGCTCTGGCCTATGTTCTTGTGGAAAATCATGAAAACATAGGTATTGTTCATAGTTTATTTACGTTATGCATGCGTAAGTTCACATACTGTACTTTTTCAGATATATCTTCAAAATAAATAAAGAATAATATAATCGGTGTCACTTTAAGAAAAATAACGAGTCAGGTACACATGTAACGCTATCGACGTAGACACTTATTATATACAGTTCGAATAAAACTTAGTTTGAAAAGATACATATAGTTTTAGTATTAATTTTGAGACAAATATTTCCCCTACCCCTAATAAGGATTTTATCGCAAAAACTCACAGTAGTTTGTTGAAAATCGCTATAAAATGAAAAAGCCCCCAATGCCCGAGTGGCAAACAAGTAGAAATATGTGTGAAATAAATCCCTCTATCGGAAAAACATAGTCGGCAAAAATCCGCACAGGGGAGGGGGGGGGGGTGGCCATATGGTAGCTCACGGTCTATGAATTATGTTATTTCTTGTTACGTCATTGAAGTTACGTCGCTTACAGATCTTGACTGAAATTTCGGTGTTTAATCTTTCTCCACATCGCGACTTTCATGCATTAATTATGTGTGTTTTCATCACATTTGGCGAAACAAATTGATGCAGAAGTGTAATAAATAGAGTGATCAATTAGTTCCTAGAATTTCGTTAAATAATTAACTCGAGATGATTTAAGATTCGGTAAGAAACTCGCGCGGTAATGCGCACTCGTTTCTTACCAACGTCTCTCGCCTCTCGTGAATTCTACGGTTTTAATAACAATATATGACATAAACGATGATTCAAATCTGTAAGTCATCACCATTTGGAACGTTTGTGTCTCAGAAGGTGGCCATAGTGTAATATAAAATAGCTGAACACATAGCAACATTTCCTCCGTTTCGCTCCCAGAAAGGAATATAATTCAAACTAAGATATATAGTATTATTCCCCTTCCATTGAAAGTAACACACGTCGCAGTACAGTCCAGATGAAACTTAAACACAGAAAAAACGTCGGTACCTTAACAATAATATAATGTTTTGGAGCTTCCTCTTTCAAATGGTATATACTATGGCATATATTTTATACAATGTGATCTGGGGGTCCACTGTAGGCGAAGGTCCAATTCAATTAGTTTGTTAACTTAAAACTCATATTCTACAATTTCATGAGTATTGAGACACAACATATTTACAAATGAGAATAGGAGAACATTGATATATGCAATATATCCCAAATGGAAGTTGCATGATTTATGTGACTTTGTGAGCGATTTTACTTTGCATCGCTTACTATCACGGAATTTCTTATGGGTAATTCATTCAACGTTTAATACGATATCGGTTAAAAAAAATGAACACAAAAACATGCAATCTGGGACCACCACCTATTGTGCAGTAGATTATTGAGGAACAAATATTAACAAATAATTATAATCTCTGCTTAGTTTGTTCACTGTTATAAAGTTCCCTGTCAAAACGGGTCAGATCTCGAACAACACAAAGTTCCCAGGTTTTGTACTGGTGGAATATGAACTCAACGGACGTATATGCGTACCTGGAGTAGAGATTTCGTAGCATGATCTAATTATTCATATGTCGCCTGTAGCCTTTTTCGTCGAGCATCGAGGTTCAGATCACACCATTAATAATTATACCCCCACTTTCGAAGAACATGGGGGATATACTGGATTGACTGCGTCTGTCAGTCCGTCACGCTTTCTCCCTATGTCAGTCCGTCCGTCCGTCCGTCCGACCTCATAACTCGAACAACTATGAACTGGGCATAACTGTAACCATCACAATGTGGTCAATGAACCGGTTCCAATGATATCCACAATTGTATGGTGTTATTGAGACAGACCGAAGATAATTTGGGCTGTTGAAGCTTTATTTGGGCGTTTTTTGCCGTTTTGTTGGGTAAAGGGTTAATCCGCTCCACTATAGAGATTGACGCAATATGTCAAGCCCTGCCAACAAATCAGTTACTGCTATGCATTCCGGGGCGCGAAGAATAGCAAAGGGACGCAACTCTATGGAGGCATTGTATGCGTTTCGTTTGGCATTTCACCGGGTATACATTATGAGTGAAGCATGTTAAGTGATGTCATGCATATGTGCGTAACCAGCATTCCTAAAAGTCGGGTTCGATTATTAATGTCGGGGGGGGGGTGACATAACACAGAGGCGCGAAGCGCCGACACAAAATATAAAAAAATTGAACCCACCGAGTGCGAATCTGGAGAATATCTGTGTAATACCAGCGTGTATGAAAGAGAGGTGATAAAGTAATATTAAGGTTTCCCGATCGATTCTGTGAAATCATGCAGACAGTGTTTGTATTTTACAAAGATTTGTCTTTTTTACATGGACTACATGGCTTTTACCAGAGTATATCATTGTATATCTGACTTCACCATATTTTACTAGAGTAGAGTCATGTAAAATATGGTTTATCTGTCTTTGCCAGAGTAATTTTACACGGATATGAGCGATAACTCTATTTCACAATAGCACATTTCTCAGCTGAGGTGTTTTCCGTCTCCTTTGTTCGTTAATCAGTGGAAAATAATTGTAGCCGGTGTCATACTCAAAATTAACACAATGGGACAAAAATATTCTTATAAATAAAAGTACATTTAAGATATAGATGTGGTGACGGTCATCTTACTCGCAAGAGGTTGGCCATTGTGGCTGGATAAATATATAAGATAAGATGATGGCGAGGGCGTTGCATCGGGGGAGGGAGTGGAGAGTGTTTTAACCCTTCCAAATTCATGAAAATATTTTTTTTATACATTTTTATTTGAAAAAAAGAATAACAAATTTTAGGGAAAATTACATCTTTCACATTTTCACTGTCAGACAAAGAGGTGGTAGCGCCCTGCTCTCCAGCCCTACTATCTTACTTGCGACATCAAGTCGGTAGTCAAATTCATGTGATGTATGTTGTCCAGTGCATTTTTGTATTTTCCAAAAATGCCATTTTGTGGCGCTTTTGTCCATTTTAAAATAGTTTGTTGCACGAATAAAAAAAACAATGAGTGTTTAATATGTAAAATTATTTTATCTTATCTCTTAAAGTACTTTTGTGTTGAAAAATAGCATTTTACCGCATAATATTAAAAGAAAAAAATGGCATTCCATTGGATAATATCCAACGAAAGTGCTATTGGTTCAACACAAAATGAATATGACAATGAATGTCCGACTATACACGACTCTTCCGACAGACATATACTTTTCTTACTTGCGACATCAAGATTAGGTGACAATAAAATTTCTGTGAATTTTCCACAAATGCCATTTTGGGGTGTTTTTGTCCGATTTAAAATGAATCAATACCAGAGCATGAATATAAAAAGAACAAAGAGTGTTTAATTAATGTGTACAATTATTTTGTGTGGAAATATAGTATATCATTAGATAATATCCAATGAAACGCTAATGTTTCAACACAACATGAATATGCCAATGAATGTCACTGGATTTCAAAATTTTTTCCGGAAACTGACTCCATAATTAAACATCTGAATAATGAGAGAGGAAAATCGTGTTGAAAAAAAACTTAGGACTTATGCGTCTTATTAAACAAGGGTATTCCTTGTCCCCGACAATTATACTCAAAGTCTTCATATATGACATTCGACAGTTCGCGTGCTCCAATCCATAAGATAAGATAAGATAAGATAAAATGATTTAGTGCAATACAACAATGGAGGCAGTTGAAAATAACAGTTAATACATCAAAAGTTACACAATAAAATAAAAATCCATGTAATAAGTATATATATGACCCGCCATATCAAATCCAGTCGGAAGTCGGGATTTTTTTACCCTGTGCCAATGCATTCTCTTATATATGCGAGTCGGCCATCGGTCGCCTCGCATATATAAGAGAATGCATTGGCCTAACAATTTTTTATCATTTTTTTTAATTAAATGTTTCTGACAATTTTTAGGACATAAAATAAAAAACATCCATTACCCTGCAGGGAGCCCCACACATATATAGAAGCATATAGAAGAGTGTCGTCTGCTAATGTTTGTCTGGGGCTCTGTATGGGTGAAATTATAAAATTGTTAAAGAATACAAGAAAAAATTATTAAAATTGTTAGGCCAATGCATTCTCTTATATATGCGAGGCGACCTATGGTCGACTCGCATATATAAGAGAATGCATTGGCACAGGGTAAAAAAATCCAGACTTCCGACTGGATTTGATATGGCGGGTCACATATATGTACGTAAATAATCCTTAGTATTATAAATTAATACTTTCAGCGTTTAATTCCCCATATTCCCACAACCTGAGCATGTTACACACGGAATTGATTATTTGTTTGTCCTTGTTTTTCATTATGAAGATGGACTTATCATCATCACTCATGTTTATGAAATCTATGCTATAATTTTGAGCAATATTAAACAAGTCTTTTCTAGAGTCAACTGCATTCCATAATAAAATGTTTTTCTGTTTCAACTTTATGTTCATCACACATGTGACAAATTCTGTCTTTTAATGGCGTTTTCGGTTGCGTGTGTCGACCCTTTTATATAGCTAAAATATGATTGCTAACACGTAGTCGAGTGAACATCTCTCTTGTCGCTGACGATCGAACTTACTTGAGGTACGGTTCTATGTCATAATTGTCTTTGAAAGTTCTGTAAGTTCGTAGTTTATTAGCACCATCTGGTCTGTCATCATCGAAAATGTCTTTTTTTTAACTTATTTATATGTTCTGATTTTAATGACATATATTTACATACTGAGTGTGATTATCACAAAATCCAGCATTCCGATTGGTCGGCCCCCACGTGACTAGTTGCAATTATTTCTCGGTGAACGCGCAAGAAAGTGATAATTGCAACCATAATTACATCGACGCGTCATTGATTTTGGAGAAGAAGAACGCGTAATGTTTTGGGCGCATTTGCACTCGCGCAGGATTGACTTAATAAATCACCATGTTTCAATATAAAGAGCCTCGTTTTGAAATTGTTCGTGTCAACTTTTACCAATATAAAATTGATTAAAAACACCTTTGGTGTCACGTAGTATTAATTTCTAAAACAAAGCACGAAAGGTTCGGGTTTTACACAAGTTATGACCACTTACGCCACGATTACATCTCGATAAAAACAGTCCACTTTCCGCTTGTGCAAACTTGTCAGTGAACACTGAAATTATTTTTGTTTCCGAATCCAATAACATTGAACAGTAAATCGGCGTGAAATGTATCCGCTTTTATGTTCCAGAATAATGTAGTACATCTCATTGTATACTGTTATTGTTCGAACATTGTTGCCAATTGTATTTTGTAAATAAAACAGAAAATAAAAAGAATTTTGATGAAAGTCTGCAGGTGAGAGAATTTGACCGGCTTTCAAAAACACGTCACGTGAAGAAATGTGGCTTGTTGCCATTCATCGGAAAGCTCTCGCTGACAAATGGGAAATTCCTACCAGTCACGTGACAAATGGTACAAAAATAACTTCTCAGCTGGTTTATTATCGGATGCTATGGGATATTTTGGGCTGGTTTTGTCACGATACACTTTTCGATTTAAATACATTTACAAAAGTGGCTTTTTCGCTAAATGTATATAACTATAAGGATTAACTGTCATGTGGACTGTTTTTATGGAGATGTAACCGTGAGGTAAGTGGTCATAACTTGTATGTAAACGGTCTTGCGGATTAAGATGGATAACTCTAAAATCAAGTGGTAATAATAACCACTTGATTTTAGAGTTATCATCTTCATGACATCTGCCCCTAATGGGGCATAGCATATAATAAACTCATATATTCACTCATATTCAATGTAGAGAAAATCCCAACCGACACATAAAAGTATGCCACGTGTCATTTCTACACAATTTATTTTAAGATAAAATGTAACACATGTTGTGTAGAATTTACACACATTTGTTCGGAGAGGACAAAATAAACCACAGGGAAACATAGTTCCGGTCAAAGCTATGTATTTCTTACAGAAGTCAATAAATTCACTGCTTAACGAAACTCTAAATACAAAATGCAAGTTATTCGATAAACTTATTATTAAACCTATTATGTTATATGGTTTAGACATGGTATAGACATGTTTTAGACATGGTATAGACATTTTGGTTAACCGATCTGAATTTTCGTTTTATTGATAATAACCCATGTGAACAAGCACACATGGAATTCTGTAAACGATATTGGCCTATAAGTCAGAAAGCACAAAACCATGCAGCTAGAACCATAATATATAGGTCAGTTTCCAATATAAAATGATGCGAGTTTGCAGCTTCTCAAATATATGATATGGTATATCATGATTTATTAAAAATTTACACCCATTAGGGGCAGATGCCATACAGAAAATACAAGCAACATCAATACATATATTAAAAAGTTAAAAAATAACATCGGTAGATATTATAATCAATATCAATAAATCGTTTTATATATCTCGCTCTCTCTCATTCTCTCTCTCTCTCTCTCCTCTAGTGCACTCCAATCTGTCTGTCTATATATCTATCCCTTCAACCCCTCTCTCACTATATATATTATATATATATGGACACAATCGACCGCCAAGCTATATATTTCACAAAAAATGGCTAGAAACATTGCAGAAACCTTTGAAAACCGCAAAGTATAACGTTTAACTTTTTACAAGGTGTTTGTATTGGATATTGTTTTTGGCTCGGATTGTCAGTGGCTTCAAATCATTGTGCACGGAGTTATGGATCTACAATGGAGAGTAACTTATGTACTGTGCAGATAGCTC